>OZ038490.1:27002372-27037372 GCA_964036315.1 Acanthosepion esculentum | reverse complement strand
GTATCGGAGAACATATTTTCTATGAAATTTCTTGAACATTCAGGTCAGTAAATGTAATTGATACTGTTTATTTTTAAAAAAAGCATTTACTTAAATAAACTGGATGTATTAAAAATAACATATAAACAGAAAATTTATATATATATATATATATATATATATATATATATATATATATATGCAAGCTACATCATATTCATTATCATTTTGAAAGCAGAGTTCATACTAAGTAATATAATTGTAATTTTAAGTCTCTAACTAAACTGAATTTCCTTAGTTCTTGTTCTTAACATGCCCAAATGAAAAAAAAATATAAAATACTTAAATATGTAAAAATGTGATGATCCCAGATTGGATTTCATTTGATATTTAGGTTACTGAAATACAAAGTTAAAATGAACTTAATATAAAAAATACATACATATAAATATAGAAACATATATGTAAATGCATGTGTTTATATACATGTATCTATGCATACATTCACTAATCTTTTTCAGATGATTAAAGTTTTGCATCAAATAACACAAATTGCATTTAAAATTTTTCTTTGAAATAAAATAAAAAAATATTTAAGAAATACAGATACACACACACACACACACACACACACACACACACACACACACACACACACACACACAGTGTAACTACTTTAAAAAAGTGAATAGCATGCTTATCACATTCTTAAAATGCTAGGATGAAGCAAATAAAAACTTGTCTCTGTGTTACTGATTACAATAACATTTCTGAAAATGACTCAAAAGTTTCTACACACATTTGTTTCAGATTATATACAAACAAGAAATCTTTAATAAGAATTATTGACTCAATTTTAATAAATCTTGTTTGAATTAATTTCGTTAAATGTTATATTGAATGTGTTCAAGTGTTTGAGCAGACCTCATTGTTATTTTAAACAGTGAAATTAATGTCAACCAACTTAAATCAAGTCCAACTTGTTTCCCCTTTTTCCGTCAGGGAACAGAAGTGTGAAAGGTCTCAACAAGACATGTGCATTTTTTAAATAGGTAATTGAACTTTGATTTATCATGATCATTACTTGTGACCTAATCAGTATGCCATAATTGTTTCAAAAAGTGGCTTTCTTTATAGAAAACGCAAATACAGGTTCAATTCCTATCTAGATACTAATTTACTTTTATCAGATATCTTGAACTATTGGTCAGTTGACATTAATTTCACTGTTTAAAAAAAACGGATGTCTACTCAAATATGTGTACCCACTAAATATAATAATAATAAGAAATAAGGCTGAATTAAAAATCCAGGAATTGTTTTAATATATATATATATATATATATATATATATATATATATATATATATATATATATATATATATATATATATAATATATATGTGTGTGTGTGTGTGTGTGTTATAAATTTACTAATTTAAAATTTTGCTACACAGGAATTACCATGTTTCAAAAACAGAAGCTAAAAACTTCAAATTCAATTATAGAATTAAGGTCCCTAGTTCTGTTTCATTTTCAAGCGAACTTTGGAATAACTTATTTTCAAATTTACTGTGTTTTATAAACACATACATTCATAATATTAGTTTCTAAGGATACAGGGAAATCCAGTCATTTTAACAAGGGGCAGCAGGGTGTTCATTTTCACTGACAACTATTGTATCAAAATATGAACTACTTTTGAAAAAAGGTTACGTCAAGGTAGGGTAGGGTGCATTTTCCAACAAATTATGACATGCGTTCAATGCATGTCGTCTGTTCTTTATCAACAATAAAAGTTTTTCGGTACTTTTGTTTCGCTGTTAAATTTGTAAGTGTATACATAAAGACTTTTTCTAAAAGGGTTTTTGTATTGAACTACAATTTTAAAATCTTATTCCTAATTCTAATTACTAATAGACTATACGTCTTTTAAAACAAATAAATGTAATAGAATTACTTAAATTATTTAAAAAATTATTATTAAATATCAAATATAAATATGTATATTTCATTTATCAGCTTTTTTTTATACATTATTTAAGTAGAATCTTTGATAATGTTGGCAAAGAATAGCTACTTCATTTCTTTGATTAAGTAAAGTTTTGTTTTTTATTTTCAGTGCGACATTTATTATTAAGACGACAGTTATGAGGATTTCTGCAGTTACATAATTCTTGTTTATCTTCATCTTTTTTATTATTATACTGTCTAAATTTTTTTGGTCTTGGTCTAAGTGTTTATTCAAGATATTAGCATTATGTTTCTTAATAATTTTTTCTAAGTTTTCAGTACAACTGTAACTTAATTTTAGGGTATTTTTATTGAAAATAGTACTGAGTTTACTATCTTTAAGAAAATGTTTAACAATTAATGCAAGGAAGTTTTGTCCTAATTTGTTCTTTACCATTTGGTTGTATGGGGGTGTATACCAAATTATTTTTCTACTTCTGTTTTTTCTATGGTTTCCATTTTCATTTTTAATGTAAGTTAGTTTTGGGTTTTTCTAGCCACTGTCTTTTAGAGCTTTATTATAGAAATTAATATGTTCATAGAAAATCTTTTCATTTGCTGAATTTGTACTTATTCTCTTTTCGATAGATAAAGGTATATGCTTAATTATAGATGAAGGATGATTAGATTTAGGGTGTATATATAAAGGATTAGTATTGGGTTTTTATAAGGTATGTATACATTTTTCATTAAATTTAATGTTATATCAAGGAAGTTCACCTTTTTCAAATTAGTGCTTACAGTAATTTTTAAGTTCAAGCACTTAAATTCTCTATATAATATCTTTCTAATTTTATCAAGTTTAAAGTTTGTAGAGTACTTTATAACCATAAGTCCATTGTCTCTGTACAATCCAATGTCAGTTATATCAATTTTACGATATGCTGTTAGATTGTATAATATAAAATGACCAATAAGTTCAGAAGACTCAGCAGAGTCTAGTGATCCCATTGTGATGTCAAAATGGTCATAAGAATTTTTTATCCATTGCTTGCCCTTATGTATTAGTACTGATTTTTTCACATTTATAATAATGCTCTTTTGTTCTTCTTCTGTTACATCCATGTATTGGGTAGCAAAGTCCAACGCATTCATGAAAAGATCTTTTGATATTGATTGATAGTAATTTTCAATATCAAACTGCATTAGTGTACAGTTTGTTTTATCTTTGATATCAGTAAACCAGTTTGTTAATCCAGTTTCAAGCCTATCTTTTCTTTAATTTGTTGATTAACCTTTTATTTATTTATGCTCTGTAGATTTGCATTGAGCATTGTTTGTAAAAATAAAAATAATTAATAAGAACACTGGATTATATATCTTACTGTTTTTTCTCTTTATTATAATGTGTGTGTGTGTGTGTGTGTGTGTGTGTGTGTGTGTGTGTGTGTGTGTGTGTGTGTGTGTGTGTGTGTGTGTGTAAAGCCAAACTACTATAAGTCAGAATTTATGATTTTAATTCTAGGTCAGGTATCATTAAATATAATTTCTTTTTGTAAGTATAGGCTAATCTAGTATTAAACTGTATTTTCATTTTTATACATAAACAATCTATAACTGGGCATAAAGCCAAACTATAAAACTTTTTATAATGTCAATGCCATGAAAAATGACTTATATTTAGATTTTAATTTTATACTTTTAAAAAATCCCACAAATAAAATAATAAATTCTGCTCATTGATAGTTAATAAGTAAAACCTATTTTTTTGGTAATTATTTTTGATTATTTATACTGCTTTTGTAATATTCTTTTCATTTAGAAGAATGTTATAACATTGCTACATTTTAACTTAGACACTTAATATATTTCAATATTTTACTTGATTTCTAATAAAAAAAGAATTTACCAGCATGAATACCTATAATATTCAGTAGTACTGTAAAAACTTTAATTTTTATTATTTGTATTAAGTATTTAAGAATTGTTTCAAATATTTAATTATTTATCATATATTTTGTTTTTCCCCAAATGTAAAATATTTTACAATGAAAATGTTGAACATAATTATAAAATTTTAGAAATCTGAATGGTTTCTGCATATTTTGCTTATTTAATGTTGATCTGATGCATTTCACTGGTCTTTAAATCATTGTTTTTAAAGTGAGAAAAAACTAATGTTAGAAGAATGTCTGCAGACTGTAATAAATGATTTGAGTGTGCAAATATTCACAAATCTATTACAATGCTTTTTCCAACAGAACATTAATTTGATGAAAAGTTTTGTACACCAGACTAAAACAAAAGGACATGTAGTACACATAAATCCAATAAAAAACATGACAATATATGCAGAATAGTAAAGATTATATATATATATATATATATATATATATATATATATATATATATATATATATATATGAATGTTTTATTTAGGTTATAAAACTACAGAAAATAATAAATATTTTTCAATACTAAAGTTTACTCAATAAAAAGTTTGAAAGCCATTCTAAGCAGAGAGTTATTAATAAAATTGTTACAATGAATGTAATATGAATGAAAGAGGATGTATAAAAAGTAAATATTATGAGGATAAGGAGGATAGATAAGGATTGATCATTAACTTGAAGAGGTTAAGATTTTGGTTCTTGGGGAAGCAACCATGCAGGAGTCTGTTCCACAAGGTAAACACTATCCGAGTGGAATTTTCTCCTTACAATTGGAAAGCAAAGGATTTGACTCACTTGAAGTAGCATGGTGAGTCCTTGTAGTAAAGGTCTGAACTGGTAGAACTAAAGAATGGAGAATACCCAAATATTTGCCATAGTGCAAATAAAACTATTCCAAGAATGTAAATCACTCATGTATTTTTCAATAAAATGTTGACTATTTCTTTCATTCTTGTTTTTTTTTCTTATGTTTAGATTAGATAAAAAATAAAGTTGCCTATCAAATAAATTTTTAACTAAGATAGTTCAATGATTATCAAAGTGACTTTGTATGATTATTAAATCACATGTATGTGTCTACCAAGTCCTCGACTATAGTAACAGGTTTCATAACAATAAAATATGTTGATTATAAGTAAGATGCTGCAATTTTCTAAATTGTATAACAAAAGGCAAATGTGTAACCTGTTAATTTTCCCTTGATATGTTAATTCTCAGTTCAACATAAAATTTCATGTTTTAAACATATACCATTATATTCCTTGGTGGTTGCTGCCTTGAATTGTGATCATATCATCAGACAATGGCAATCATGCTTTTATTAATATACCCAATAAAATAGCTGACATATTTATTAGAGAGTAATTTCATTTTCTTCATGCTTCACCAGTTGTATTAACTGTCTCTAAAACAGAATATTGAGTCTTATATTTTGAAGGAGAAAAAAAGGAATATAAAAATTTCTACATCTGAATGACTGTATAGAACTTATCTTTCTGAATTTAAAGAAAATAATTCATTTGAAAATTATTCTTTTTTTACTTTTTATTATGATGGGGGACTAATATAAAATTATATCTGAAGTACCTGAAAATCAATTCTGTGTCCCAATATATTTATACAATAAAGTTTTTAGATTTATGCTTTCTTTCTTCTTTTATTTGGAAATTGACAACAGGAATTAAAGGGAAAAACTGGAGAGAAGTACTTTATGAAGATAATAAAACTGATTTTTCTCATAGGATAGTTAGAGAATCAATATTTTTATGACTCAGATCGTAAAAGCTATAAACTGTAAAATAGAAGCACTTACTTCCAATGTTGTGCAAAAACAATGAATTTTAAAAAAAACAATGAATTTATTAATGACAAATTACAGTTACATTTTTGTAGCATTGTATTTGAATGAATAAACTAATGGTGAAGTCTTGATAGAAAGATATAATGGCATATGTGCATAAATGTTTCTAATGGAAGATAGTCATCATTAAGTGTTTTTTTTTAATCCCTTCACTCCAAGCAAGGCAGAAATACCACTAGTATGCAGAGGGCTACAGAGAGTGAAAGTGAGAGAAAAGACTGGGTATAGGGGGATTGAATAAAGGATAGAAGATGAACAGGACTGAAGATGGTGATTGACATTGCATTTAAATTTATGAAGATTGTAGATTTTACAGAAGCAATTAAATGGAAAGTAGTTCCACAGGCAGGAAGTGTGAGAAAAGAAAATGCTGGAGTAGAAGTGATGGTTATATTTAACTATTTGAACAGTAAAAGGGTAGGACCTAGATGACAATCTAGTACCACACTTCACTTCATGTAGTCAGGGCACCAGGAAAAAAAGTTCATCAAAGCAGTTGTCATGAAAATATTTGTAGAAAAGACAGACATCACATTTGTGAGAAAGTGACTGAAATTGAGATGCCAAGTCAGAATCAATTACATTGCAGATCATTCTTTGGATTTTGTCAAGAACCTCAAGAGGAATAGCAAGAGCACCAGACCAGATATTCAATGCACAGATCAATGGTAATGTAAGATGGACTCTGATGAGGAAAACCTTCAGGCACATCACCTTTCCTTGCTGTACATACAGCTATTGATTCAATGTAGTCAATTCCACTTCAAGTCAGTTGAGAACATGAGGCCAAGAAGGCTCAGAGTGTTGCTCTCCAGGAGTCTAGCATCAACCATGCTGATGGCGGGCAGGAAAGTTTCTTTATGGTGGTTAAATGAGAGCAGTTTAGTTTTGGAGGCATTAAAATTTACAAGCCATTTTCTGCTCCAGTTAACCACTGGTCCTTTTCAAGAGCAGCAGTCAGATTAACTTTGTCAGCTCTGACAGACTTGCTATTGAGACAGGAGTGAATGGTAGTGTCATCTGCATAAATGCTTACTTGGGAACTGATGAAATGAGGAAGATCATTGATGAAGATCAGAAACAGCATAGGATGCAGGAGCCAGAGTCTTGGAGTCATCTGAGTTCATGTGAAAGGATCTGGAAGTGAGCCCATTCGAAATGACCTTCATTTCATGATTTGATAGGAATGACTGGATTAAATCAAACAACTGTCCATAATCATTTAGCTTACATAGAAGAACAGCATGCCAAACCCTGTCAAATGCCTTCAAAATATCTAGAGCCACAGCTTGAGCTTTGCCATTATTATCAAGAGCTTGATATACATATTAAGTGATAGCCATTAGCACATCAGCGGTAGACCTCACAAAACTGAAGCCATATTGTTTGTCAGAGAGTAGATCATGAAAAGTAAGATGCTTAACACCAATAATAATCTCTAGAATTGAACTTGTGAGAGGCTATATGCTATTTTATTCCATCAGCCAACAGCAACTTCACTTCTTTGAGATCACACTTGCACTTGTTATGAGCAGAGACAAAGAGACGTCTGTTGCAATTAGATGTGTTGCTCTTGTATAGTCAGAATAAATGATTCCTGTGGGCTATAGTGACTGAGCATGCAGGTGAAATCCAAGGAGATCAATGCAGTTTAACTTGCTGAGATGAAATATTCTAATTATTTACACTATTTACAACAGACAAAACGTTGTGAATATGGCACCAAAGATGAGGACATAGTTCAAACAATGTAAATAGTGTAAATATAAATGCTATCTTTTGAGTTATAATAAATAAGATGAAAGTATGTTTTTTAGCAGAGAAAGGAAAGTTTCCTTGAAAATTAATAATGATTAAAATTTTGATCCTTTAATAGAATAGTAGAATGATAAAAAACATAGAAAATAGGATAGCATTAATTTAAATGTATGCTATACTATTAAGAGAAAATGTATAAAATTTATGAAGAAAATTATTTTAAATAAATTCTTATTGCATCAATTTAAAGAACCAAGTTATACAATGATGACTATAGGAAGATGACCTTTGAAACTTTTGACATTTTCATTATTACATCATGTGAATGCTTATAAAATCTTCATTTTATGATGAATGTAAAAAACACTGATATAATCTAGCAATTTTGAATTAATTCCTTTATGTCAATGGCTGATGGTTTGGATCTGATATAAGTTAATCTAATAATTTTTTCTTGTGAATTGGAAGGAAAAGAAGAATTCTGTTTACAGTTAATAATGTTTACTTTACCTGTCTGACATCTTAGAAAGTCATGTGTTAACTCCCTCCACACAATATCATAGATCATGGTTAACTGTTGGACAATAATACATTCCATTTGAATTATGTACTCAATTTTTGTGACTGGTTAATTTAGCAATATATAATGCAGTTGCAGCCCTTTAGATACTAACAAATAATTTTCTGGCTTTTCTTTTTCAGTACTCAGTGTATAATTATTATAAAGAAATGATTAACTAAATAATAAAAGTAATAATCTAGAGAGCCAATTAAATTTAGATGGACGTTTATGGATTAAAAATCTGCTGAGAAACTGAACAAATACAGGAAATTTAATAATGCAAAATTCCAAATGCCACTGTAGGTTACATGCTGTAGATTTTTTAAACAAATTTTCTTCTGTCTACTAAAATAAGTAAATAAAAAGGTTTCACCTACCAATACAATATGCCAGTACCTTTTAGAAAATAAGAGACTCAGAAAAGTCATTGACCAGTTTTGAGGCCAACAGAGAACTATCAGTTTCAAGTTGTAGTTTGGCATAATCAAGGGAGAAAATTATCTATCAGTCTTTTCAATTTACTTGGTAGTAGGTGAACTAGGGGTGACATCAAGAGACTTAGACCACCAACTCACTCCCATGTTTTTCTTTTGGCTAGATGAATAAATTGAAAATGAGACAGTATAACTTTTAGAAAAGTCTTATTCAACTGTAAAGATGAAAAACTTGAACAATTTATAAGAAATTAAATTATGTTGTAAGCAGTGGGTATAAGAACAAATGATTCATAGACTATTTCATTAGAACCTAAAAATATAGAATTGGAATCATTGTAAACACTTCTTTGCAAAAGATTTTTTTAGCAAAATTAATTTATGACAAGTTTTCTAGTGTTTTGTTGGCAACACTTTGAAAACTATTTAAATGTATTTAAACATCACTGATTTTCTTCTCATAGAGAAAAAACACTATCAATCTATATTGTCTAATTATTTAATATGGAAAATATACCATGAAAAATCTATTTTATCAAACATAAATTATAAGAGGATACTGAAAAGTTCATGGTCCATGCAGGAAGCTCCCAGACTTCGAAGAAAAGCTAATGTTTGGTCATTTGGTTAGATATTTGGAAGCAGGCTGAGCCAAGGAATTTTCAGCACACCATCATACTTATGTCATTATTTCCATTCATATAAATGTGATTAGTCAAGCTTTTTCTTCTAAAGAATAGCCTTACATCTCCTCATAGGTTTTTCCTTTCTAAATGCACCTTTTACTAATACTAAAATCAAAGGTGATTTGTTCATTTTATGATGATTTTCAGTGCAATCATATTACAAGCATTTGATATATTTTAGTATCAGCTGCAGGTTATGTGAATAAATACCTGATAAAGAAAGTAAAATAAATATTCAAATATTAAAAAACTGAACCTATTTATATATTTGACAGACTGTTATCAGACATGGGGTAAGTGCTGAGGTTCATTTGGGAATTACATTGGTTTTGCAATAGAGCATACTCTTCAAGAATCAAATGTTTGGTTATTTTTTTCTATTAGCAAAATTGGTTATGATTAAACAAAAAATAACAAGAGATGGATTTTTGTTAACTATTCACATTAAAATTGGACTGAAAGATGAGTAATTAAAAATACCTCAGTGATCAGAGATATAAAATTCAGGCAAATATAGAACTGAAAGTTTTGCTTAAGCCTAAATTATAACAACATGAAATGAGTTTTGAATACCTCTAGATGCTAATATATATCTTTTGGTTCATTAATAATGCCCTCTTGATTTGATGTTCATTTGGTACAGAACCATTACTTAGAGGCAAAAAAGACTAACTTTTCTGTAGAGACAATCTTTATAAAGAAAACAACTTCTTTCAGAGATAGTGTATAAACAAGAGGGAGTAAAAGATTGTAGCAGTGGGATGGTGGAGTAGAAATAAGAAAAACCAGTACCATTATAGCAAGAAAGTAATTGCAATATAAAGTGACTTGTGTCTGCTTCAAAGACCAAAGCATAACTTTATAACCATTCAACCAGAAAGTCACGGAAGAGTAAAATATATAGGATGTGGATTGTAGCTGAGAAGACAGTATGCTATTTACTTTGTTTTTTGGCTTTCCCTCAGTTTTTTCCCCTCAATCACCTATTTTTTTCCCTTCTTTTCTTTAAATTGATCTATTTCACAATGGCTGGATGAGGGATAAAAAAGGGAAAATACATAACTTATATTTATGGCTAATGTGCATGCATATATATATATATATATATATATATATATATATATATATATACATTCAATTCATATAGTGGTTGAAAATGCAAAGAAGGCTGATATTTTATAGAATGCTTTTAAATTCTAACAGTGTTTGTATATATGTATATATATATGTGTGTGTGTGTGTGTGTGTGTGTGTGTGTGTGTGTGTGTATGATATATGTAAATGGATACAGAATTCTCTCTCACTCACTTTTCTCTCTGTGCATGTGTGTGTGAGGGGAGTGCTGAGAAGTTTTTTGCTCTATTTATCCCTAAAATCTAATCAAATGACCAAACATAAGATTTTTTAAGAGCTTCTTGGTTGAGCTTAGAAGTCTTCAGCACCCCTTGTAATATCTGTAAATGGATGCACAATTCTTTCTCTATTTGTGTGTGTGTTATGTATGCAAATGAATGAATATAAAAAGCATATTTTTTAAGAGTAAATTTTTAATATATAAAGTAAAGTTTTCACTTTCTGGTTGTCAAATAGAATTACTCTACCCGCCAGCCCCATAAGAACAATATATACCACTACTCCAAAACATTATCCAGAATTTGTGGTTTTGGTTATATTTATATATATTTATTTTGTATAATAATAGCGTAGAGAGTTTTCAGTCTTTCCTTAATCGGGTGCTTTTTGAATTTTGGTGTTATCTACTAGTATTTGTCTTATGCTAGTAGCTGTATTTTGGTCATTCATGATGTGCTGATTGATGGTTACACAGATTGCACTAAGTTTCAACAGGTGACAGGTCAGTCTGTGAGAGAGTGTGGTGCATGTGTGTCCAGTGAAAGTATTTAATGTTGTTTTTTGTTTATTAGTGTTGGAGATATAATCTCCAAGGGGTATGAGAATTCATAGACAACATTATTTTTACATAGAGAGGATTTATAAGGCCCAGTGTTGTTGGTAATAATTAAGTTAGATGTTGTAATTTTTTGTAGTAGATGATAAATCTTAGTTGTTTGTTAACATCATTGAATTATATGTACCAGTGAATTATGTTACTAATTGCTTTTTCATCCTGCTTATAATTAGAGTGTATATGGTTACGATAGAATAATGGTGTATATTTATGTTTGCATCATGGAGGGGTCGGCATCAGTTTTTCTAAATTCCATTATGGCTAATATTATTTGTTCATTGATGATGTGGTTAGGGAAATTATTGTTGATTTGGGTTTGTTTAATGTTGCTAAGTTCCTTATAGAATAATAATATGTCTGAAGAAGTGATTACTTTGGCTCAGTAAATCATATTTTTTATAACAGCGATTGAGGAATCAAAGAGCCGAGTTCGAATTCCAGTCAATTCCATTACATTCACTTATGTGCTAATACCCTTGGAATAGGTATGAGTCCTCTTCTCCCCCCAGCTATGGGTAAAGAGCAGGACAAACTGGGTTCCATAGCCTTGGACAGCATCTGGTCTGCCACAGAAAAAAATGGCAACCTACTGCAGGAAAAAATCTGCCTTGTCAGTCATGTATTGAAAGATACAGGATTGCCTAAGCGTGTATCATACATGGTACATAACTGACTGAGGCAATTCACTTTTGTAGTTGAGTAAACAGGAGTATGTGCTAGTGACTTTTTTGTAAAGAGAGATGGTAAAATTATGGCTATTGTTAGCAATTAATATGTCAAGGAAAGGGATTTTATTGTTAATGTTGAGTTTGTAAGTAAGTATAGGACAGAGTTATTCTCAAAGATTTATTTAAATTTTTTAATTTATTCTAAGCTGTTTGCTAATATAAGTATGCTGTCGACGTAGCATGCATATGGTGGAGGCAGGGCTTGGTGAAATTATTGATGACTCTGTTTTCCACATGGCACATGTAAAATTCCAAGGGGTGAACCCATTGCTATGCTGTCAGTTTGTGTATAAATTTTGCCATAGTGGTTGTGCAGGTTAGAAGTTTTGTTGAATAGTTGGTCTAATTTTAGGTGGGAACATGAGGTGATTGTATACATCCTGTAGGACAATGTCTATAGTTTCTTTTATACCCAAGGCAAGAAAAGACTCAAAATTCTGGAAGCTATTATTATAATCCACATTAAATAAAATATCATTCATCATAAAAGAAGGTATCCTGAAGTGCATACGATATAATTAATGTGCACACATATTTTATTAGTATTATATATAAAAAATAAATTAAATAAATCGCATTCTTTTGTGTGGCCTTGTTCGCAATAAATATCATACTAAACAATTTCAAACATCCAATTTCCCAAAGAATACCAGGATGCAGACAAAGGAACTCTAACTACCACATAGACACCACATCGGTTCTTGATAATGATTGTGAAAGTCAAAAATTTATGCACAACTTCAAGCACAATACTCAACACCTTACAGGTTCTTTTTAATCAAACTTGTTTGGAGATTATATATATATAACACTTTCTGCTGCTGCCTACACTTGGTGGTGTAACCGCATTTAGTGAACTGGTCCTCAGGTTCTTAGGATGATGTTTTAACCACAGGGCTAACTCTGCGCTGATTAATGCTGATGCTGGTCCAAGCTGGTTGTTTGTCACTGGCTGCTTTGATCCACACCATGTTGTGTTCTTGATCACAGAGCAGTAGGAGATCAAATGTCATAGTAATCACAGTGCTGGTTCAAGCCATGGCAGGTGCCATTATTAAAGAAGAAAATATCTTCATGATGAAAAAATAAAACGAAAGATTCATGGGGTTAGTCTTCAATTGGTTTATATAACTATAGTGACAATGTGCCTCACCTAATAATTTGGGTTCAAAGTTCTTTGGAATCAGGAAATCTGGTGGCAGATGACATGGATTCCAGAGACTCTTGATGTGGGTTCTCAGCTCAAGTCTCCAAGCTTCCAAAGCCATCTGCTTATATGTACTTTGGTCCAAAATTGGTATGAAGCCAAAGGGTTCTTGGGATTCGTTGATTCTTTAATTTTCACATTAATTCTAATAAGGGCTCTTTGTTCCCTATCTCTACTTTCTTAATGAACTTTCCAAATTTGGAGAATCATCTATCTTCTCTGGAATAGTTACAGGGATTGCTCCTCCCTTAACTCCTACCTGCTTCACTTCAAATCTCACACCACCACTCCATACAAATGGTGCCAAATTCTACTTCTTCCTCCTACCCTCCTAGCATTCAACCTCAGCCCACTTCCTAGGGCATGCATAACTATCTTTGTGACAAATCTAATTTTTAATGCACCGGGATGAAAATGCAGAGTTTTACTCTAGTCATTAATTTTAATTCTTTTCTATTTTCCTGGAATTATCCTTGTCCAGTGAATATATAAACCAGACCACTGATGACAGAACTTGTTTTTATAACTCTTGTCTTAATCATACCTTTTACATGTTAAGAGAAGTTCATCTTCATTTAACCTTTTGAGCGAGAGATCAAATTATTTTCCAATTTGTTTTTGTCAACGAAAATATATTTGTTTGCTTAAATTTTCAAAAAAGAGATAAAATTGTTCTCTATCCATGGGTTGATTACTGTCTTTAGCAAAAACAAACCAGATCACCTGCTTGTCATGACAGGATCGATTTTCATAACCTTGTCTAGGTTTGTTACTTCGGGTTCATTTCTCTGTTCATTTTCATCAATGAAAATATATTTGTTTTCCTAAATTCTCAAAGAAAAGATAAAATTGTTCTCCATATCAGTTTTCATCCACATGCCAGACCCTCGATAGATAAGAAAAATAAACTTTAGGAGAGAAGAAATCCAGACAGTCCCATTTTCATCAACATGACTGAGCCAACATGTGTTGTTGATTTTCAACAACATATCATCAGCTGCTTGTTCAGCAGCAATGTTAATGTGGTCAATAATTTTAGCTGTTGGAATAGTTCAATTGATATAAAAGGTAAAGAAGGCTTCAACAGCTTGTTTGTGTTGCTGAGTATTGTGTGGTGAGTGTATGCCAGGCCTTTAATCTCACTGACGCACCATGATGGAACATAAATATATAGGCTGGAACCTTAAAGAGTGAATGTTTTGACTCCTGCTGTCAAATTGGCTTGTAGTTTGTTCTTTTTTAAGTCATGTCCTTGACTGAGCATGTCAGTCCAGACATTTGAAACACCTTCAATGTGTTCAAGCACAAATCTATAGTTTGCAATTTCCTCTTGCCACCGTTGTGTTTTTGCATTGTTAAACTAACACTAGTCTGAATATATCAGGTACTGATGATCACTGAAGATGACAAAAGAACAGGCGTGCAGGAAGTAGTCAAACTTGGACATGACCCATTTTATGTCATATGCTTCACACTCGGTGGGGACCAATTCTGCTCCATTGGACTGAAGGTGTGTGAGGCAACTGCAATTATTTATTCATCCATTTTCAGCTTCTTGCATGATGATGGTGCCACAGGCAATGTCACTGGCATCAGTGCTGAGTGTAAAGAGTCATGTGAAATTGAGGAATGAAATAACTGGTGGTGAGAACAGTCATTTCTTAATTTTTTCAAAGGCCTCATGTGTCTTTTCAATCCATTCAAACAGCTTGTTGACTTTGTTGAGTTTGTTGATCAGGGACCATGAAGTTGGCGAATATATCAGTTTGGACCTGTTCATGTAATCAAGTCTCTAGGAACTGACAGATGCAAACATGATGTGCAATGAAGCCTTGAAGCTGCCTTTTATTCATAAAAGGTTTCATCTTGATGATAGTGCAGACATATTATGGGTCGGATTTGAATTCTTCACTGTTTACTATGTGCTGAAGGAATCTTACCTCTTTGGTAAGAAAGGTGCATTTATCTGCATTCAGCATAAGTCCAAACTTGTGAAGAGCAATAAAAAGCTGTTTGAGTGTGAGTATATATATTCTTTGAATGTCATAGCATGAACCAGGTTGTCGTCAATGTAGGAAGATGTATTTGTATGAGATTCGACAGTGGCCAGGGCCTCTGCTATACATCATGGGAAAATCTGTCCAGTGGATGTAAGGCCGAAAACCAAGCTTGTATATTGGCAGCATTGACCCTTAAACATAAAGGCAGTTTTGTGACGATTGAGTTCATCGATGGTGATTTGCCAGTAACCGCTGTGGAGATCGAATTTCAAAAATAGTTATTGCCTTCACCGATCTTATTAAATAGTTAAATAGTAAATAGTTAAATAGTTCAATCCTTTTCATTTGTTAAGGGTCAAAATCAACCTTGTTGAGGGTTCTTTTAAAGCTGGCAGCAACCTGGACTGCTCCGTTCTTCTTGCACACAGCAAATACTGGGCTTTTGAAGCCTTTGGAGTCATTGCAAGGTTCAATAATCCTGTCCATGACCATGCGGGTGATTTCAGCATCAGCATCAGCTTCCAAAGCCTGATCGATTGGGTGTTGCTTTTTGCTGTGCGACTGGCCACTGGTTGGTATATGGACGAATTTCATGAAAGTACCCTTTTCCCCATTTTTGGTACTGATGATATCGCTATATTGGATAAAATAGATTTGCTATATTCTACAACTCATTGTGGTTTGGGTGATTTGGGAGTGATAATCTCATATTTTGTTTTAGCCAGAGTACTTTTGCTGGCCTGTACTCCCATGGGTCACTGTGTTTCATTGAGGAGCTGGTATAATTGATGTTGTGTATATTGTAGGACCAGAGTGAGAATTAGATGGTTGTATCCTGGTTGTTGATCACATATGCATCTAAGGTGTTGTGAGCAAGGATATTTTGGCCAATCAGGACTGATGTGATGTCACTTGTGATTAACAGGCTAATTCCCTTGAAGGCAGGTGAATTGTGGTTGCCAATAGTGAGGTCACAGTTTAGCTCACCCAAGGCAGTGATGCTGCAATTTATTCCCTTCATGTGGACATTGAAATGTGTCATGTCCTACCTGACATCTGCAGGTAGCCAAAAGATTGGCACAATGCAGGTAGAGAGCATCAAGCATCAAACATTGCTATGTCTGAGAATGTGATGCCTTTAATAATGGGGGAGGTGGTTTTGATGGATGTTGATTGCAGTGTTGCTGGAGGTTGAATATGTGATGTTGAGGATGGTGGACTGAGGGACAAACCATCACATCTTGTCTGGTATGTATAGAAATACCTGCTCCTCGATGAGGGAGACGGTGTTAATTGTTGATGTTGCACTTCTCATCTCAAAGAGCAAAAGGTGGGTGATGATATGGACAGTTGTCTCCATGGAAGCTTGCACAACCCATTGTATAATTCTTGCATATGGCAGGTTCTTGATTGCGGCTGTAAGTTCTGTGTGCCTAATAGTCATTGCAGTTCACCAAGAGTCTACCATTGTGTGGCGTGGTGTCATTTGTCTGTTACGAGTGAGATGGTTGTCTACTTATTCTTAGTGGTTGCCTCAGTTTGTTTGGCACATTCCCTTGACTCCATTGTTGTGGTCCGTGCATATAATATACAATCAAGTTGTGGTTGATCACATTATCAGTCGTGATACTGTGATAGAGGTATCTTTGGGCATCACCAGCTATGCTACATGCAGTATAGTGGTTATTCATAGTCTTTATCACGTGTGGGTATACATTTGGCACCCTGGCTTTCACCTTCTCATTCATTAACATTATGCTCATGAGTGAGTAAACAGTATCAGTGGGCATTTCTTGTGCACTATCCTTCTTAAATTTGTTCTTTATGTGGACCATAGCCTCTCTGGTTGTGTTTTCTAGATGGTCAGTGAAATCCATTAATTTCTCACTGTCTTGCCACTCAAAATCCCAAGTTCAACTGAGATGCTGAAAATTTGATATATAGTTGTGTGGGTTGCTATATTGACATATAGTGTTGTGGGTTGCTAAAGAAAGGGGTATGTTTCAGCTGTTCAAAACTGGACGTGCCATGTTAAGAGTCTACCATTTGTTAAAATGATGCCCTCTTCTGATAGAAGCTGTTTGCATATTTTGATGAATTCCTCTTCAGTGCTGGTGGCTGGGTAATTCTGGCTTTTGATGTGGATCATATATACATTGTTTAAGTCTGTAATGAAATGATTTACGTCGTTTCCAGGATAGAAGTTTTTTTTATATCCCTCACTACATCACAAATAGATTATAACCATATCATTAGCTCATAGTTAATGATTTGTTGATTTCACTTGTGGTGGCTGTGGTGACAGATTTTAGAGTGATCTGTATGTTGTTTAAGTCTGTTTAGAGTTCTTCAATAAGTGTCTCGTCTGGGCATGTTGGTTCGGATTTTATTTTTAGCAGTGGTGATTTCTGTTGTCTGATGAGGTCAAGAAGTTTGGTGTGATTGAGGCCTGAATAAAATAATTATACACATTCAGTCCAATGGAACAGAATTGGTCCAACACTCAGCACAAAGTATATGCCAAAAAATGTGCCATATCCAAGTTTGACTATTTCCTCCGCACCTGTCCTTTCATTGTCTCTGACATATTCAGACTGGTGTCAGTTTAACAATGCAAAAATACAACGGTGGCAAGAGGAAATTGCAAACTATAGATTTGTGCTGGAACACATCGAAGGTGTTTCAAATGTCTAGACCGACATGCTCAATCAAGGCTTACAAAAGATCAAACTACAAGCCAACTCAACTGCTGGAGTCAAAACATTCACTCTTCTTTTCCTCAGCAGCCAGCTGACCTAATTACTATTACCCAAACACATAGAGCGCGCCTATTAATTTAAGGTAGTGTTTGAGGTAAATAACAAATTATCTCGAGTTAATCTATATATATAAAGTTGTGGCCTCCGTTTGTCTGTTATCAAACTCCTCCTAGGATTTTAGAGATAGACACCCATAACCATATATATTATGAAACTACATTAAGCAGGGTACTTGGATAAGTATATTTCCTTTTGATCAAAGTGGGCTCCCCACAAGTGAATTTTTTATTCTGATATAAATTAAATTTGAACAAGGGAATGATTCCTAGGGTACTTAGATAATTATATTTAACTTTGATCAAAGGGAGTCCCTGGGGGACCCCCCCCCCCACCACCACCACCACCAACTGACAAATTTTATTCCTTTCATTTAAATTAAATTTGAACAAGGGAATGACTCCAATCCAAAATATAGAAAGAGAAAGCCAGAAGATGGAGGTCAAATCAACAAGATCATTGAGTAATAGTGAAATGCATCATTTTTCTCCACAAATTTTAACAATGATTTAAAATCAATCATCATTTTCTTACAAAAAAATGTGTGACATGGAGCAAGGCACTGGTAAAATTCAGCTAGTAAATAAATAAATATAATTAGGAAAGAAAGAAATTTATTTCAGTGTCCACTTTATATATATATATATATATATATATATATATATATATGGCCTAATGAATTGTACTTCTTAAATGAGATATCTAAAATCACTGAAAAATTACTTTGAAGTAAAATACAATCTACTATTTATATTATAAGCAAAAACATTTTTAAAATACACATGAATGCTTTAAGTTATGACCTTATGAAACCAAAATGAAAATATGAAAAGAAAATTGCCATTATTAAGAAACCATAATCATATATTTATAACGTTTTGCCTTTGTTCTGGAGAAATTACTTTTTCTGTAAGGATTATATTAAACTTCATCAGGGAAAAAGACATGAATGTTAAAAAGAAAAATATGCAGCATTTCTGTTACATTTAAAATTTCACATAGGTTTTTTTATAATACTGAATATTGGTTATAGGAGTAATTAGAGATGAAGGAGTTTATTTATGCAACTAAAGTAAAATGTCTTCTCTTAAAATGAAAAAGAAGAGTAGGATTTACTCTCTACATATATGCAATCAGATTGACAGCAGGTTTGCTATGCAAGGAATACAGATATGTATAATATAGAGTTATAATTTATGCAGTAGTAAATATTGAAAAAAAGGGTCATTAATGTAATATTAGTTAATAGTATAGAATGAGGGGTAAAAGAAATAAAAGACAAGAGAAAGGTTTTTCAAGCATTCCCTACCTTGATAAGGTTAAATTGGCAGCTGATCTCAAGAATGACCTATGGTTTGTTGTTAACTGGGGCAAAGAAAGGCTTGTTAATTTTAACATCTTCAAAACAAAACTGCTCTCTATTAATCATTTGAAGGACCCCTTTCTGCCTTCCATCAGTATGGCTGATGCTAACCTCCAAGAGAATGACTCATTGCGCCTTCTCGGGCTAACATTCTCAGCTGACATGAAGTGAAAAGACTATATTAAACCCATTGCTAGGTCTGCTTCTAAGAAAGTTGGTTGACTGTATCATCATAGATATGTAAGATAGATTTTGGAGAGAAAAATTGTCTATGTCTACCATTTGTCCATACTTAGAATATTGCTGCCACATATGGTCTGGTGCTTCTGCTATATATTTAGATATTCTTGATAAAATATAATGAATCAGCAATATTATTTGTTCTGACCTGGTGTCTTGGCTTCAGTCACTTTCCCACCAACCTTAAAGTTGCTTCTCTGTGCCTTTTCTATAAATAAATACTTTTATATCATATGGGCATTTTGATGTGGTGTAATGGTTAGCAAGCTTGTTTCACTAGATCAATTATGACTGAGAGGTGAGTTCAATGCTCACTGTCGACATCTAAGCTATGCTTAAAAAAATCATGCTTTCAGCCTTGTGCTATGCTTACTAAATCACTTAGTGGGTATGATCCTCACTGAGGGCCCTATATTTTTGGCCTAGTGGCACAGCTAAGTGAGAAAATCACCATATCGTTACCTAGATGAGTATTTTGAATATTTACATAAGGTTATTTATATTCATATAAAAACAAAATATTTTTTCAAATAAATTTGTATAAAATGAGAAGCATATAAAATGCATAGATATAAAATATCATGCAAATGTCTCTATAAATAATTTCTTCATATTACATAGTATATATGTGAATAGACAATGAAAAATTAAGCAGTAAACAATTTAGTAGTTTTTATTTTATTTCCTAATATACCATCAGAAGTGATTCCAGTCTATTTTCAAATATATAAGAAGCCACATCACAAAATTTTCAAGAAAGTAATTTTTCACTTTAAAGATTCTTAATTTTCTTTAAGTTGAAAGTCAGGATTACCCACAAGAATGAACTTATTATTGTTCAAATGATTCCATAAAGATGACTATGAACTTAACCCTCATGTAAATATATGCATGTAATGTATAATATAACCCAAATGAAAGCAGGATGAAATAGCAAAAGTAGAGTAATGAGCAGAAGCAAAAGAAGAATGAAAAGAGAAAAGAAAAAAAGAAGAACTAAAAAAAAAAAAAAAGAGATATGAAAGATAATAAAAAAAGAAATTAACAATGAAAGGGGAAAATAAACATTCAAGAAATGACCTGAAAAAAGAAAATAATAAGAAGAAATACCAATGACAATAAAGAAATTAAAGATACAAAATAAAATCTTTTTGGGAGAAAGAAAATAAAGAAATGTGAGAAAACACAAAAAAATAGTAGAAAGAAAAGAAAAATGAAAGTGGATGAATGAGAGAAACTTAAAATGTACAGAAAGAAAATAGTGACAAATAAATGAGAGATGGGGAAAATAAATGAAAAGGACAGTGAGAGAAGTGTGAAAGGCTGAAGCAGATAAAGAAGAAATAAAAAGAAGACATGATGATGAACAATGAAAAATGATGAAAATTCCAAAAAGTTAAATTTGAAAATGAATAAAAAAAATTATCTGTTAGTTTAAAGTGTTTAGAATTTTTAAAAATATTGATTTCACAGCAAAGTGAGCTTTGAAGCAACATGCATATTGAAATATCAATATTCTAGTTTAAACAGACAAAATATCACAAGACAACATACATTCATATATTAAAATATTCAGCACTATATACATTTATGCATATGCATATTAATAAATTTATATACATATACGAATTTAGGCCTGTGTATAAATACATAGTGGAAAGTCAACTCATGCCCACATATGATCATTTCCATAACATTACTGTTGATTTCTTTGTCAATGATGATGTCTCTGCTTCTGTACTTAGTAATTCTTCCTGAAATAGGGGTAGGAGATATCAGTTTAACTCTGAATATCTTTAGTAATCCCTAATTCTCTAAGTGGGTTTCTTAGTCCTCACATTCAAACCTGGGCCCTACTTAAGCATGATATTTATGACCCATGTAGAAGTTCTGCTGCCTGATTCCTGGGTTAACATTACAATTTCACTTTGGGTTGTATGCCTGTAATTTCCTTCCAGAAGGTACCAGGTTGGAATTTTCTGCATGCTAGTCAGAGATATGAACCTCTGAGTAACACCTAAGGGAGATCTTCTATCAGTAGGTGCATAATATCAGGGCTACTGTGCTGCCATTTAGTTATTAGGATCCTGACCATACATTTTCCAGTGGGGCCTCTTGATACCATGATAGTCATGATTTCTGGTGACTAATTCGGGTGGCATTTTTTTCTACATATAGCACTTAAGCTGTTGCTATCTCATTACCTTGACTCCTCACTCCAGTTTAAAAAATGGACAAGTTAAAACATGCAGAACTAAACCCAGACCAACCATAAAGTGGGTCCTAAATTCCCATCTCCTACACTAATTCAAGGAGTCCATGATCTAACTAGTGTCCTCATAATGTTCTCTTACAATCTCACTCAGTAACCTTCTACCTTGAGTGGCTTTGTACTAGGTAGAACTATCAGTACAAAAATAACAGTCATAGTTATCAATAAGTGTGGATGCATAGAATATGACATGTATATAGCATTTATATTTGAATCGGCATAATTCCCAACCTAATTAAATGTGTTTGTGTAATATATATACAGGGTGTGATGAACAAATTGTCCTGGTGGTCTTTTCCTCACAAATGGTGCCCAACTGACCCTACTATACTATGCAGCTGACAAAATCAAAAACAAACAATGCACATGCATGAAATAAAATAAAATGGTGACAATTTACCCATAGCATCCAGTATGTATATTTAAAGACAATTGTATTTAAGCATGAAACAGACTGTCACTGCTATGTGTTGAACTTAATGTCGACTTTTATATTTAAACATTCCTGATATTGAACACTTTAGCCCATAAATATAGCATACCTTAAAAATATACATACACATATATATATATATATATATATATATATATATATATATATGAAGAAATATAGTTTTAAAGTGTGCTATATTTATGGGATAAAGTGCTCAATATCAGAGATAGAGCGTGTGTAAATATAAAAGTGAACATAGAAGTCAACACTTAGAGGCGACAGTCTGTTTCATGCTAGATGCAATCGTCAGGCCACGAGTGCTGTTATTTATCTTGGCTATTTATATATACGGGTCAGTGGGTAGTCTATTTTGGCAGTTATTTTACCGGAAGTCATATATTTGTTTATTTATTTATTTGTGTCAAATTATTTTGCCTGTTTTTATTTAATTTTATTTTTATTTTTTATCTTATATATTTATTTTTTTATTTTTTTTTATTTTGATCAGTGTTTTTATTAACGTAGTAAAAATTTGTTTATATAGCTTATTGTGGGTAGTCTATTTTGGCGGTTATTTTACCGGAAGTCATTTATTTGTTTATTTATTTGGGTCAAATTATTTTGCTTGTTTTTATTTATTTATATTTGTATTTTTATCTTATATATTTATTTCAATACAAAAATAAAAACACCAATCAAAATAAAATAAAAAAATAAATAAATATATAAGATAAAAATACAAATAAAAATAAATAAAAACAAGCAAAATAATTTGACGCAAATAAATAAACAAATAAACGACTTCCGGTAAAATAACCGCCAAAATAAACTACCCACAATGCACCACTGACCCGTATATATATAAATAGCTGAGAAAAATAACAGCACTCGTGGCCTGACAATTGCATCTAGCATGAAACAGACTGTCGCCTCTAAGTGTTGACTTCTATGTTCACTTTTATATTTACATACGCTCTATCTCTGATTTTATATTTATATATATATATCTATATCTATATATATATATATATATATATATATATAATATAATATAATATAATATACAGTGCCTTACATTGAATCTCACATTACTGTTAATGTCCAGAGTCTAGCAGCTGCAAACAAGTTCATCTACCTTGGTAGCATTCTGTCATGCTCTGCCAACATCAATGCAGAAGTGGCCTACAGAATTTGGTAGACTGAAGGATAAAGTCTGGAGTGACAAGGACTGACCCTTAACACCAAGCTCAAAGTGTATGGAGCAGTGGTCCTACCATGTCAGCTCTATACATGGAAGACACGGATATAGCTGTCATGCTAAACAGCTTGATGCCTTCCACGTTAGATGCCACAGAACCTTGCTCCATGTCAAGTGGCAGGATAGAGTCCCAGACACTGAAGTGCTCCAGTGTGCTGAGATGGAGAGCATCTGTGCCATCCATCTGCACTCTCAGCTCCAGTGTGCTGGCAACATCCACCGCATAGGTAACTCCCAAAATGATTGCTCTATTGTGAGCTATCCACAAGCAAGTGCTCACACAGCAGACCAAAGAAACATTACAAAGACATGCTGAAGGAGTCTCACAAGCATTGTGGCATTCCTCATTCCACCTGGGAAGAATATGCTGAGGAGCATGCCATCTGGTGCTCCCTTGTAAGACCTGAAGTGTCTGATTTTGAAGAGAAAAGAATCAGGGAAAAAGAACAGAGATGCCAGAAAATGGAAGATCAAGAGGGCTCCACCTCCCAGCCTGGTTCAGACAACAGAATCCCATGTCACAACTGCAACAGATTTTTCAGCATGAAGATCAGACAGATTAGTCGTCTCTGCATGTGATTTGAAGTCACGATCATCTCCGCATGTGAAGGATGCATGTCTATAATTAATATACATATTATCACTCAGCAGTAACATGACTTGGAGTTTCATGCAAAATACAATCTTCAGGTGCTTAATATATACTTAAAGGCTTTGTTATATTACATTGAGCACTATTTTACTTTTTTTTTAACATCAGTACTCAATTTGCATATCTTATATATATATATATATATATTTGTTCAAAAATCAAGTATTAATGTGGGGCTACTACCCAAATAAACAACCACACACACACACACACACACACACACACATAGCATAAACTAGGAGGTGAAGAAAGTACAAAAATAACTCCTACCTATACAAAGCTCGCAAAAATAAGAAACAGGCATTTATCATTAACACAAAACAATCGTTCTCAATTCTTATGGAATAAAGAATGACACATATATATTAATTATTGGGGTGAAAGGTTCAATATACACAGACAAGTCACACACACAAAAACATGAAAGTGGGGGGTAACAACATTTGAACTAAAGAAGAAAGAAATAATGTATCTAAGATGGTATACATTTCAACTTCAAACAAAAAAAATATCAAGATTGTTGTAGAGCACAAGCCAGTTAAGATTCTTCATTAGTTTATTGGGGAGTGAGAGAGTTGGGTGTTTAGTAGAAGAGATAAAGCTTAGATGTATCGCCTGGGTGGTAGATATGGGGGTGAGTAGATGGTACGGTGGATAGCAGTTTCAAAAACAAAACTTCAGAAGAAAAAAGAAAATGATACACAATTATGACAAAAACAGAAAGCCCTAAAAGAGAGAAATGTTATTGAAAATCAGACAAATAGAATAAATAAAGAAATAACTATATTATAAAAAAAGAACATATTCTCTTTGGAGTAAATGCATAAGTAGAAGGAATAATAAGTGTAAAAGACAATAATGTAGAATTTTGCAATGAAAAATAGTTTATTTGATGTCTAAATGTTATTCTATAAGCATATATACACACATCTACTAAATGTGTGTGTTTGTGCACAGGTAAGTGTGTATATCATGTAGTTCAAATTTTGGCAGGAATTTCTATTTCCAGTTGTAAATATATGTGTGTGTGCATGTGTATGTATGATGTCTATACATACATCTCAGAGAATTTATTCACAACTTTTAGGCATTCCACAACATGAATTTTTAAGTGTTTCTGAAATTTTGTTGACAAATAAATAGAATCAAAATGAATATCTAGCTTTAATCAATCTTTAAATCAGAGAATAGGGTGTTTATAGATATAGGCACTGTGGACATAGGAATCAACCATGCATTGTGACTGTCAGTTTCACCAGCATTATAAAGTGTCTGTGTTATTTCAATGTTAAGATGAAAAAAATGGGAGCAAAGCGAGAAAATATGTTGATCCAATCTTTTCAGTTTAATATAAAATGACACTTACAGTGACAAGTTAGAGAATATGTCATACTGTGATTAATCCCCATTTTAGATCTCTCTATCAATTAATACAATATTATATATTTACTTTATACAGTTAATAAATAAAATAAAATTTCAAAGATTTATCTCCCAACTCAGAGTTTCAGAAATAAATCTACATTTCAGGGGCAAGATAAATCAATTCCTCTTTTATCAATCAATTACTCATCTATAGATAAAATGCAATATGTACCTGCACACACATTTTTGTCCATTTCTCTGTTCTGATTGATTTTTTATGGTATATCAACCTTTTGCATATTATTTAAAATATTTTTTAGAATTTTTTGGAAATGATAATGATTTAGTGATACAAGTCTTACTAATTAATCAATAGCTGGGGAAGAAGAGGTGGATTCATGCCTTTCCCTAAGGGTATTTGCATGTAAGTGAATATAAGGAACATGACCAGAATTGAAACATTAACCATTACACCACCAGTACATCAAAGCTTACAGCATTTGGTATTCTCAAGCAGACACCATCTATATATTGACTATATACGATGTTGCTTAACTTTGGTGATCATATAAGAACCAGTGTTTCAATATGATATGACTGTAAGCCATTTCTCTATGAAAGTACACATATATATATGACATGAACATAAACAATGCTTTGATTTTTTTGTGTGTACACATTTTTATAATAATATATGTGGTTGGTCCACCCAGAAATGATCCAGTAATTTAACAAAAGAGTAACCTACCTAAGGAAACAAAACTTTAGTCTACTTCAAAGTACTCCTTCTGAAACCTGAAAAACTTATCCCAGTGTCCCTTCTACTTTTCAAAACAGTTTGCAAAGTTCTCTCTAGGATCACCTACATTGTCTTCTTTAGAATCACACCTTTTGATTATGATTGTATCTTTGGGTTGGAGGAATCAGAAGTCTGAGCAGACAATATATTACAAATAGGTGGATACCTTTTGGAATTAAATTCTTGCACTGTCAATGATCCAATTTTTAAATTCTGGTAGCAGAATTTCATCTGGCTTTCAGAAGTTGGATAACATTTTTTCATCATTTGAATAGTTTCTTCAGATAAATGTTGACATTTCCAGCAAAATTTTATGCATATTGTCTGTGAATGTGATAGTCACATAATACTCAAGGTCACTCAAATTCATCTCACTGTTAATAAGTAATCCCTATGAGAATGTTTGTTCATGCATGTATAGTAAGGCTTTCTCTGATTGGTTACCATAAAAATATTCAAAATAGTTGAATACCTTTTAGAGTGACATCATACATAAGCATTTACATAATCACATAATTGTATAAACATCTATAAACATGCAAAATCATTAATTTTCAGCTCTACAATATATGCTCTAAAAGTAATGCCTCCTGTATATCTGTTTTGACAGAAACTATAACAGAATGAGCACAATAACACTCCTGAATAGAGTAACTTTTCAGCTACAAAATCGATTTTCCACTTTGTTACATCAGCAATAATGTCATTCATGTAGTCCATTTTTCATTGACCTGATCATGGCTTATACACATTGCTGTCACCACTGATAAAATGCATTATTCACTACCTAACAGTTCTCACATCTATTGTTTGATCTCCATAAACATTTAACAAACATCCATGAATAACAATGGATGAATTTAATGATACAACTCTGCTTTATATGCACTTTCATATCAGATACCAATTTACCAGACTGTTGCTTGTAACAAATCAAAATAAACTATAGGTTATTGATGGAAAGGTTCCACTCAGGTGCTACATCAACATCCATCTCTATGAGCCAACATAATAAAATAGAAAACATTTATTCAGAGGAACCTGCATATATGTTTTAAAAGATGAACTATTAAAGAAAAAGTATAAAATCATTTACAATAGTAAAGTTTTCTAGCATTTTCTCAGACTGTGATCATCTACATTTGTGTGAAATGTTGACTTCAGGTTTTGTCAGCATGAGTGACAGATTAGGTAAGATTTATAAGAGATGACAGCAATACCAAAGTTGGAAAAGTGATCTCAACACAAGAAAAGATGGTGATCAGCATGAAAGCAAGAATAAGTTGATAAGCATTCAAAGAAATTTCATATATTTATTGATATTTATGAACTCAGAATTCAACTACAGCAATCTTCTAGTATATAGGCATGAAATATATGATTCACAGTTTTTTTATATATAGTCTTTAACTTTACTTGAGATACAGTTTTGTTCAACAACTTATTTTTTAAATCAAGAATAGACTTATAATGATTATATTTGCAGGCATTGTTAAATTGATCATCCAAATAGAGATTAAAAATGGCACCTATATACATGCTGTTAAAAAGGCCTGAAATTAATTAAAGAAGGCTGTAATAATAATATAATACTATTACTAATAATACTAATCTAAAGATGATGATGATGATAATAATAATAATACAGTTTATTTCTTGCCAGATTATTGTTTGTCACTGTCAGCATGGAATTCCTCCAGCCTGCTTTGCAAAATTATTTTAGAATCCTAACAAGCATTTTGTAAATTTTTTTCCAACTCTGGTTAGATTTCTATAATAAAAAGGTTTTTAAATTATTTTAGCCTCAAGTTGTCAAAGTTCATTCAGTAACTTTGATTTCAATTAAATTTGGCTACTCAAGATACTGAAAAGTACTATTAAATGTGATGAATTGAGTATTTTTTTTTAGTAATTTTGATTCACACTGTTTTTCTCTTACTAAAAATAGACACACTGAATAGAGGTTAATAAAATCTTTTTAAAATGCCATGTTCCTTTCAGACAGAGACAATCATGGCTCATCATAGTTTCCTTTTCATTATTGTCAATGAATTGCTATACCTTTTATGAAAGATTGTGTTGTGGATTCCAATTGCCTTCTCCACAGATTCATTTCTTTTATAATCTGTGAATTACGATGCCTTCTTGGGAAAGATAGTGGAGTAGTTTTCTATTGTCTTTGCCCCAGTTTGGAATTCATAGTTTACCTTGCCTTAGATTGGTTGCTACACAAAGTGACCCTGATATTTAACTCATAGCTGAGGGAAGAAGAGATAAATACAGGCCTTTCTCAATGGCATCAGTGCAAAAGAGAGCACATCTAACTAGACTAAATTTTGAACTTGGTTCCATTACATTATTTGCATTAAAAAAAAAATCTATTTTACAAAAATGTCATCCAAATCACTACCTTCATTCAATCCTATCTTTGAATCATAATTAATTTTAATGCTTAATTGTGCAGCCATCACTTGTTTTAAAAACAGTTCAGTTTTACTCAACAATTCTTGATTTTTTTTCTCCATACTAACATGTTGTTAGTCTGTGGTACAGTCATTAATCTTGTTGTCCAATGCCATCTATGTCATGGTACTTGATAAACCCAAATGGAAATTTAGAAAAAGTGATATTTATGATTATATTTTCATGGATTTATATCATAAAACCAAACTGTGAATCTCTTGCAAAAAGTATAAAAATATAAATAAATATTCTTCGGATTTAAAAAATAAAATGTTGGCATTTGATAGATGTTCAGCTACCTACCTCTGCTAATTCATTAAATTTTTTAGGTATGAGATTAAAATTAAAAGGTGTTTAAAGTTGTTACTTTTCTGAGCTGAGTGTAAAGTAATGAAATAGAAGCATAATGTCATTCACAATGTAAGTTATAAAGTGGTACATCAAAAATATACATAATTTGTATTTTTACATATAAAAATAAAACTGCTATACTGTAACTAATAGACAATTTACAAAGTTCTTACATATCCCATTTTATTTTATTTTTAATCATTTCACCTCAAGTAAAGTGGTAATGCCACTAGTACGCAGGGAGTTCCAGGGAGGGAAAGTGAATGAGAAGACTGAAAATAGGGAGGACTGAGAAAAGGACAAAAAAGGAACAGAGTTCAAGAAGATAGATGATGATGATTGATGTTGCATTTAAATTTAGTAGTTATCAGGGAAACAAGAAAACGGAAAGTGGAAAGTGCAAGAAAAGAAACTGTTGAATAGAATTAGTGGTTGCATTTAGCTATTTCAACAATGGAAGCTAGTTGCCAATCTAGTAGCACACTTAAATTCATGTAATCAAGGCACCAGCAAAAAAAAGCTTGTTGCCATGAAAATATTTGTAGAAAAGAGAGAGGGAAGCCATGTCACATTGGTGAGAAAGTGACTGAAGTTGAGATGCCTGGTCAGGATCCTTCTTTAGATTTTGGCAAGAATCTCGAGATATACAGTACGAGCCCCAGAACAGACATGGCAACAATAATGCACAGAAGAATGATAGATTTCCAAATATGCAAGATGTATTCTGACGAGAAAGATTTTCTGGCATGACACAGTGATTCAACTTTCCTTGTAGCAGATAAAGCAATTGATTTGATACTGTCACTGCACTTCATGCCAGTGGAAAATGTGAGACCAAGAAGACAAAGATTATGTTGCTCTCCTGGAGCTGAGCAGATAGCAGACAGAAAAAGGTTCCTGTGATGGTTAAATGAATTTACAAGTCATTTCTTGCCCCAGTTCATCACTGATTGGATATCCTTTTCAAGAGTAATTGTCAGGTTTACTTTGTCAGATCTGCTCCTGAGAAAGGATAACACAGCAGTGTCACCTGCCTAAATACCTAGTTGGGAACCAATGACATCAAGCAGATATATTTCATCCTTACTATATTTTAGAATAAAATGATCATTTTTTTTATCAATGCCAAAGAAATGAAATCAATGAAAAATATTCATGATGGTATCTTTTTGATATAATACTGAAGTGACTTATTCAAATGGAATCCTTAATTTAATTAGGTTTTTTAAAGTCATTGAAGTTTTGAAAATAACTATAGAATTTGATATTGTGTGTATGTGTGTGCAAGAAAGCGAAGAGGAGAGCTGTATATTTTTTGAATTTTATTTACCTTGCTAGATGTCTTCTAAATTTAATTCTTTTATTTTGATTCTCATTTTTTGATCCTGAAAATTTTAACTACAATGGATAATTAAAACCAAATTTGTTGTGAAAATATTAACTCGCATAATAAAATCTGACATAATGTATACATTCAAACACTTTTGTTAAAAAAACAAAAGAGGAAATGAGAGTTGGCTTGAATAACTTCATACAAGCACATCAAACTTTGTACTACAATACTCCCAAAAATATTTTTTTTATGTATATATAAATATATATAACTATATAACTATATCAATAACATCCATGTCATAACTATTCCTTTTCAGCTCAATAAAACATTTTAAAACTTTGTGGTTTCTTTATTTTCTTGAGCGAATAGAAAGAAAATCTATCAAACAAAATAGGAGCATTTTCTCTGAGATGCTGCCACACAGAAATAGGGTCTTTTGACACATTACATCATTATTATCCAACCAAGTTTGTAGCTGTCTCCACATCTCTACCTAACATCTCTATCACTGTTGACAGCAATTACTCAAGTTTGGGTCCACATGATATAACAAACAGCAACAATGACATGCAGGGAAGTAATCTATTTGACATATCACATACATCCATATTATATGCGCATTATGCTTTCTATAAGTTGGGAAGATATATTTAAATATCTGATGGACTGTAGGAGAGATAATTTATAGTGTGTGAGATGATGTTGAAAATTGATAATCTTTTTCTCAAATAAAGAATTGAAATAAATCTAAACTATAAGCATTTTCTCCATTCTCATCTTTGACCGAATTGTGAAAAATCATGTGAAATCTATGATTTATAAATTCTAGGAGGCTATAATACATGGTTAGGCTTTTTTATATAAAGACTGACAAAAATGCTAATTTATTTCTTTCCCTGATAATACTTGTCATATATATACTGCAAAACTTTGATATGAGCATCTATTACATCCAAATATAATATTACTAAAGTCCAGATAAAAGTTGCTTTCCATTTAGATAAATCTTCAAACTCTTCTACTAGAAAGCCATTATCAAACAGTTCTGCTAACATGGAGGATAAAACCAAATGCATGAGGGAAACAAAATGAAATGGAAAAAGAGGAGATTTTATCTAGAATTTTCTCTTTTATTTCAATAAAACAGAGTTTTATTGAAATGTGGTTTTCAGTCTTTTTTGCTTTTCATCTCAGTTATCTGCTTAATGCACTTCTCTGTTCGAGTTTCGATAGCTATAATTTGTGTAACAATTCCTACACAATAACAAAATTTACTGACTTAACTATCTCAACTTACCCACAGACCCATTAATGATTTTACTGGAAAGAAAAATTTTTCCATGTAGTAACAATGGAAACAAATAATGATCACAGTTAAACCTTTGGCAATGGTTGACTATAACTACCACAAGCAGTATTAAGCCACTGGCAACTTTATGTTATTGTTTTATTTATTCTCAACTAAGCATTGAAAATATATAAGAGCTGAAGTAAATTACTCATCAGCATAGAATGGAAAATCAAAAAATGAATATTTTTCACCAGAAATATTGATGCTCATAATTAGAGATCAGGATATTTCCCATTAGTATTATAAAATTGTTACTTGATATTCAATTATTTTCACTTCCTAAATTGCAATTATAGACAGATTTTCATTTGGCTTGTTTATATATATATATATATATATATATATATATATATATATATATATATATATATGTATGAATAATTACTATAAACTTTGTATTTAAGGGATACATGTGTTTGAGCATACACACTGTTTTTTAAACACTGTAACTGATATTAACCTGCCTGGGCATTTGATAAAGATAATGCACATTTCAGCAGAGTTTGAACCCATGTTCCTCTTTATATCAGAGAAACCACCTTCAAGTCAGGTGTGCTTTAGGCTACTCAGCCATTAAAGACTTTGCAACAAAGAGAAACAATTTCAGATCATAAATAAGATCCATTATATATATATATATATATATATATATGTATATATATATATATATATATATAAATAAATGCAAATGTCAGTGTGTCAAACTTCTCAACTTTACTCCTACAGGCCATAGCCAAACATATCGTATCATTTTGGAATCAGGCTGACTTTGTGAGCAAATTAAAAACAATCTGGGCCAGATCCAGACTTGCAATTGTGAAATTTTAGATTCCCAAATTTTCATTTCAGCGATTGTTTTATGTGATTTTTTGCAACAAAATTTTTTGTATGATAGCAATTTTCATAACTTGGAAATAAGTTTGGGAATAATAGAAATTAACTGTGAAATCCAACAAAAGTTACCCATGAAATAAAAGCACAGGAAGTAAGAACCTACATACATCAAATTGTCTTTAAATTAAGTGGCAGCAGAAGAATTATTGTTGAATTTTTCAAAGATAAACTTACATATTAATGCAATACTTAAATGCAGTGATCACTTTTGAGTTTTTCTGTAGTTTATTGTTGCCTATCACATATGGCAGCAGTATGCCTCACAAAAAGAAATCTCCATCAACAGAAGACCAGATTGCAATCAAAACAGCCAAGGCTGCAGTGAAGAAATGAAAGTCTCATGCAAATGAAAACCCAGATCAAGCAGTAGCCAGGAAAGCTTCCAATATTGAGAATATGCAAAGACTTAGGGACTCTCAAACTCTTGAACAAGCCAAAGGCCCAATCAAGAGGTCTCTGCAGGAGATAGCTTAATTGCCGCTCAATAGGGTTTATGCTTTTTAATTAAGCTTTTTAACTATAACTTTAGATGTAAAGCATTAATGGATTTATATTTCATCTACATTTTTACTACTTCATAGTTACTATATATTCCATATTTGAAATAGACAATCCACTTTGATTTATTAAACAGTATATATTATGTCTATCAGTGCATTCAGAAATTTTAGTAAAGAAAAATACAAGGGCAAAGATCAAACCTGCATTCACGTTTGTAAGGGAAACTCGCTGTTTAGATCTCTACTGGGACACATTTTTCTCTACTGCAATAATACAGACTGTTTAATAAATAAAAATGTTGCATCTATTTCAAATACAGCATATTCACTATAATAACAGTTAAAAAAATAAATATATGTATGTATCCAATCCTGTAGCACAAAAACATTTATTAGTCAGAATTGTAAATAAATTCATTTGTACATCTATTTTTCTCGGCTTATGTATAATACTTGTATAATTTTGAATTGAGATAAGTTTGATTCCCTATTAATTTTGAAATTAAATTTGGCATAGATTTTTTTGGTGTCATAGAATTTTCAATATAGTGTGAATTATTTTTTCAATTCATTCATTAATATATTTTGCTTGTAATGTGTGTTAAACTCAGTTTTTCACCAAAAATATAGGAAATTCATCTAAATTAACTGGTATGATATAATAGTCATGGGATAAAAGATAAAATCATAGAAATGAAGCAAATCTTAGTCTGTCCTTTTTACATAATTAAGAATTCAGTTTTCTTATGAGTAAATTACCAGGTGTTTAATTCTCCTAGTTCATTCAAATCTCATTTAGAAATTGTTTGTGCTTTAATCAATATTCATGTTCTTTGTAGAATGATTGTACTAGTGGATTAATATATATGTAAGTTTTGTAGACATCTCCATAGAATAATGGGCTACAGCCACAACATGCTAGACATTACTGCTGTAGTTTCTGTAGTAAGTAGTTTTTTATGGGATGGAGCTGCTAGACTAGTTACCAAACAAGGCTAGAGAACCCAGTTGGCTCTTATCTTAACCCATAGCTGGTGGGAAACAAGACTGAATCATACTTTCCCAAGAGTATTTGTGTGGAAGTGAATACAATGACCTTGGCTGAAATTCAAACCAAATGTGCCAATTCCCAATTTCCACACTAATAACTGCTATTCCATGGACATCCACCCTTCTTATATGTGTCATGTTCCTTCAAGAAGTAGGTGATCATGGCTCTCCACAACTTCTTCTTTTTTTAGCTTTGAGTAAGGTTTGTCATTTTGCTATCCCTCTTAATCTGTTCTGCTAACCTTTTACACAGTCTTGTTAGAGTAGTTTACTTGTTGCTTTAATGTAATAGAATGTTGGTTAAAAGCATAACTGATTTTGTGGCAGCCAGGAGTTCAATTCCTGGATTGCATTGTACAGGAAAATCATATACTCTGACATAAAAAAGGAAACCAATGAGCAAGGCAAATAATCTCAAAAGAATTAACTGGTATGAGTTATTTCCCTTAAGCATGGAAAGTAAAATGAGAACAATCTTCCATAGTTTGAATAAAGGATTTGCTTTAAAGTTCTGAAAAGTTTACCAAATATAACGTACACTTGAAGGAGGATAGAGAGTAAAACTTTAAAAGTATAACAACCAAGATGAAGATATCAGTCTAAATAGAAAAGAATAATAATAATAATAATAATTATAATAATCATTCTCATCTCAAGAATTCTGACATTAATTGCATTTATCTTTGTGCATTTTTATTTAAATAATCATTCATGAAATATCCAAATTCCTTTCATTGACTATTTACTTTCAAAAAAGAAATATTTTTG
>OZ038490.1:26994872-26997372 GCA_964036315.1 Acanthosepion esculentum | reverse complement strand
GTCCTGTGAGCATCATTTTCCAAGCGCTTTCTCCTCAGAAAGTGCCCTAGAAATTTCAACTGTTTTCCTGAAGTTACTGTTCTGACAGATGAAATATACAGCAGCAGCAAATATTGGAAGGCTTCAGTAAATCAATCTTCACAGCATTGCCAAAGAAATCAAGTGCAAATGAATATGAAATCCACAAGACAACCAGCTTAATGAACCATATAATTTATCATTAGGATTCTAATGAGTAGAGCTCACAGCAGAATTAAACCAGAAATAAGGAAAGAACAATGTAGCTTTGTTCAAGATACGAGAACAAGAAATGTGATTTTCAAGATTGCAAATATATACAGTCGCAGTTATTAAAGTTAGCAAAGGAAATACAGAAAGATCTGTGCCAATGTTTTATAGATTACACAAAAGCATTTGATAGATTATAACGAGGAGCCCCTTCAAATAATAGGAAATCTTGTAATCTGTAACTTTTACTAGTTTTCATACGGACAGAGAACAATTTTAGTGAATACACAAAAATAGAAGGAGGACTATAACAGGAATGTGTCTTCTCATCAGATTTATTTAACATGTACAGGGAGAAAGTACAGAAATTTAACTGAATAGTATAGTAACGGATAACAATTATGTATGTGTATATGTATGTGTGCATAGGAACCAATCATTTCTCTTCATTTCTGTGATTATACATTTAATATTTACATTAAAAACTTCTGCAACTATGAATAAATGTGTACAGCTTGTAGAAGTCAAGTAACAACCAATATTCTACACATCTCAGCAATGATATCATTATGTCTGACATCTTTCTTGATTGTGAATGAAGGAAACTACACTGTACATTACAATCAACAATGCCTTAACTGCAAAAACCTATTACTTTATTCCTATTCCCAGCAGACAGTATTAGATAAGAGTCCAAATTCCTCACTTTAATCTTTTTAAAGACAAAATGATTCTGCTTCAATAGAAATCCTATTTTCATATTTCCCAACAGAAAAAGAAAATGAAGATATTTCTCAATTTAATTAGTTTGAAAATTCTTTCTCTTTTTTTGAGTAGGCAGGATTGCCATGAAAAATTAGGAACATTCTTTTAATTAATTTTTCATTTTATTAAATCAACATTGTTTCAGTTGGTATGTTCTGTGATTAGTTTTTGATGGTACATTGTACCCTCATAATTGAATACCATCTACTTCACATGCACACACACACACAAATATATATATATATTAGGTGCTGATAAATCATAATCCACATATTTCATGCAGGTCACACATTGCTATTTGTAGATTTATACATGTATTTTAGACTATATATTCATGCAGATATATCTTTTCATAGATCAATTGAGGCAGATGAATTCAGCAGTGTAAAAATGAATATGTCTGCTCTAATTACAACAGAAAGCATAAATTTACCAAGAAAAGTAGAATACTGCTCAATTATTTCAAATGTAATTTATTTATAAAAATAAGAGAAGAAATCCTCAATATTAAAAAATAGTCTAATTCCGGATTAAAAAAAATAGTTTTCTTCTTTTGAGATTTTCATATCTACTTAGATGAAGATGGCTGCATGAAGATTTACAATTTTACCACTTCATGAACTGACTTAATAGTAGGTAAGCAGATATATGACTTATGTTAAAAAGAATATTTGCATCAGAGTAAAATCATTTAATTGTTGCTTCAGGCCTGCTATTCTTTGCTACACCCACAAGATCAAACTTATATAAAATAAAAATAGATCTCCTTGATTTGTTCATTTTTTATTTATTAAATGACCAAGAAGTAATTTAAGCCATCAAGCACAGATATACCATAGCCACTCTTAAGTGAAATTGCATATTTCCTGAAAGTTTTTCCAAGCATTGTAATGGTCAATGCAAAAATCATCACCATGACAAGTCTTTGCCACAGTTTACAAATCAATAAATTAGGAATCAACATAAGGATAGCTTCTTAATTAAGACACAGTCATATCCATGAGGAATTTACTGACTGAAATATTCATTATAGAAGCGTGAAATCAGAGTCTCACACAAGTACAAATAATCATGGAAATATAAAAAACAACTGTTTTATGAGTAAAGTGAAAAACAATGCAATGAACCCTTTTCATGACATATAATGAAAACATGAGACAATATTTACAATGATATTCTTTACAATAATATGCACCCTGTACAAGGCGCAAGAGCCATTCGAGGTAGAGGGTCACATAAGCAAAAGACTTTAAAAAGAATTGAAAACCCAATCCGAAACAGGAAACAAGGTATAAACCAAATGAACATGGAGGAGTGTGAACTGGATGATATATGAACATATCTACTCCCACTATATATGCAACATTATGTTTTATTTCACTTCTGATTTTGTTAATTATGGCCAGATTGTGTATGGTGCCAGGGCCTCATCCAAATGCTTGACCATACATTCTCATCTCTTTTCTCTTGAGTAGGTGTTTATATACCTGTCTGTATTATGATTCTC
>OZ038490.1:26679872-26992372 GCA_964036315.1 Acanthosepion esculentum | reverse complement strand
GGATGTTAATGCCTATTCTCATTTTAAAAATGTGATGCGAGAAATGGCCATGAAAAGCATATATGTGTAGCATATTTTTGAGATCTCTCATCTGAACATGATCCCTAATTTTATTTCATACCGCACTCCCTAGCCAACCAGCAGTTCTAATGATTGCCATATTCCAAATGATTCACACCTAGAATTATTGTTTTATAATAGAAATTTACCTGACTGGTGGAATAAGGAGATAGAACAATAAGGAAAACATTTTGATGACTGAATAATGATATTGCAAGAAAATGTCAAAAACTTTTACATCAACCCCATATTAATATATATGAGTATATCCATAAAATTAGCTGAAACTTAAAGAGCTAAATTATTAAAAGTTTTTAAAAATTTTGTTCTTTGATAATCCTCATATACTTTATTTTATTATAACCCTCAATTTGTGGCTTTGTTTATTTCTCTAGTAAAATTTCTAATGTTCAAACACAGATGAAGAAATCCTTGACTGACTTAAGTAATAAGAAAGCAAAGGTTTGTATGCAGCCTCACAATGATGTAGACCTGGTTATGGTCCAAGTAAATCTGTCTCCTCATCTTAATGCAGGAAATGGAGATTAAGAGAATGACAGTTAATAGCACAATTGGGGGTCCACCAAACTGGATACATGCCACCTCCTAAAGTCCACCTAGGATGTTCAGATTATTATGTTCAATTAGCATTCTGGCAAATATTTGTTTTAAGTGGACCTGTTCAAGATACAATCTGAGAAATAAAGACTGATTCCATTAACATGATGGCTTTGAAAAATCAAAGATATTCTGATACAAAAATTCAGGGACATGGATAATTCAAAGAAAATCTAATTTTTCATCAACATTTGAAACCAATTTGAATGGTCCGATTTTTCATTACAAATATTTTCTACAATCAATATGTCCATAGATATTTGTAAAAATTAGAAAACTCAAATGTTTCCAATATCTACACAAGAATTGATTAGCTAAATAGAAAAATCACCTATCAATGCAATTTATCTTAGATCAATATTTGGTGGCCTTGTATCTAATTAAAGGATTAGCTCTTGACATCATTTTACAATGTTATTGACTAAAAAAAGCTCAAGTTTCCAGGTATCGTTTGACACTGTATTGATTGAAGACATTAACCCTCACCAAATATCTCATAATTTAAGATTATTTAAAATTTTTCACATTGTTGTGGATACATGAAAGCTACAAATTAATGAATGAAAAGGTAGAATAGTTCATGAGTTAAAAGTTAATGAAAGGTATTTATACCTCTTTTAAATGATCTGACAAATATCAGTATCTATCTGGTGCTTCAGATTTTAGGAAAGTAGCAACATTATAATTTTAATGGATGACTATAGCTGTAAAAATAGGTAAAGATTTATCAGTGAAAGAATCATGTACTGACACCCATACCTTAATTTATATTGAAATGATTACCAATAAAATCATCTTGATAATGTTTGTGATTAGTGGTAAAGAAATGACATTTTCTTGTCCCATGTCACATGTTATGATTACTAATTTTAGATTTTGTTGAAACAGAATAAAAAATAAAAGGTGACCACAACACACACTGACCATATAAACTTTAAAATTTGTCCACCCAATATTTATCATTGTAAATAGGAAAACTAGAGAAAATTGATACTATTGAATATAATTTGATTTATCGTCTGACTTACAGTTTCTTGAAAGTAGATATTCTAGGTTGAATCAATCCATCAAAAAGATGAGGATTTTCATGGACTTACCTGTAAAAATAAAATAACAAACATTTAATATACAGAAAGTATTTTAAATTTAATAAACATGAGAAAATTAAAATGCAAATTACATCTTAATAGTATTTCAACGAATCATTTTCATGCTAAAATTAATTGCAATTTTGACAGAATATAATCAATGTTGGGTGGCTGAAAATTAACTTGAAAAAAATCTTTTGATATTTCATTATTTCCATTGATTTATAATCTTTTGATTGCATAAATTATTTTATATGTCCATGGCTGTATCAGAATGTTCTCTTAATGTACATGATGTGATTGTAATATTCAGGGGAAATGTGTATGCAGCTATCACTCACTGGAACACAGCCTACTGAGTCTGCCAGTAGGCTTTTGTTATCAACTTGTGTTCATTTATGCGAGAGTTATAGTATTGTGTTGTAATGGTTCTGCTATCTTTACAAGGTTACATCAAATTATAGGTGAAGCCCAGCAAATAAGCTACCAAAAACTTTGAAATACTTTAGATTAAACATGAGTAACATACAAATTACAAGGCCAGACAAGTGTTTTTTTTTTTTTTACTTAAGATGATGACCAATCATCAGCAAAATGACAGAAAAATGTGGAAAGAAATTTGTGAACTCATCTACAGAGATTTTTGCCAAAATATCCATCAGCTCTCTCACATGATTGGAATCAGTTATGGAGACTATCAGGAGATTTTAGTCTGGGAAATTTTCAATAACACCTCATATGGACTTCAGCATGAGTGTTCAGCGTCTCAGTTCTTAGAAAAGAACAGCCAGACTACCTGCACATATGATTTGATTATAGTGGTGAAGAACCAACAACACTTTTCGGAAGATCTAAATACAAGACTGGTGCACACAGTGTGTCACAAGGTCTCAAAATGATCCTCCACAAGTTCTGAATTCAGAGTTACCCTTCTCTTAAACTGTCTGGTTTGCCTTACTATTTGACCTATAACTAGGGGGAGATTAAGAGATGGATTCATACCATTTCCAAGAGTACTTGTGCCTAAGGGAATGAAACGAACTTGACTGGAATTCAAACTCAGTTCTCCAAATTCTCATTCTGAGTTACAATCAATTACATCACTTTTGCACACATACATTATATATATATATATGTATTATACTAATAATTATACACTGTTGGTGAAAAAACCTGGGTGGCACAATTTGCGAGTATATTAAAACAAATTGGTATCTGAGGAAAAAATTGTAAAAACGAAAGAACGAGAAAGATCCAAACAGGGCAAAAAATTTCCAGTCCAAAGAAAAAAAGCAAGCGAGTAACTAAAGTAAAAAGTAAACTGGTCAATATGCTAAGTAGAACAAAGGTAAAATAAATAAATCCTAAAGAGACAGGATCTATCTTCCTAGGCTTCACCTAAATGGATTCTGAAGATTCATTTAGGTGAAATCTAAGTAGGTAGTTCCTGGCTCTTCAGGATTTATTTTATAGATATTTAGGCAGCAATCCCTCTTTTATAAACCAGCCAGACTCCATCTTAAACATACCAGTAGAAAATACAAGTATAATAATCTCATTCACATGAAAAAAAAGATTAAAAATAATGGAAGCCCTTATAATAAACAAGAAAAGACCAACACTCAATAATATTAATTATGAATATGGCCACAATGTGCTGGCCATGTTTCAAAAATAAAACATACCTATAACTCTCAATACATACATAACACAAGCCATACATTCAGTTGAAAGAAAAACGAAATCATTCTTGATAATGGCTAAAAGCACAGACAAAAGTGATCATAAATGCAGAAATTTTGGACAAATTTTAGACACTTTGCAGTACTTTGTGAGTCAACTTTAAGGAAACATGCATGCATGGTCTGGAGCACTTGATGTGTATTTGTGTTCATGCATATATGCATATATATATATATATATATATATATATATGCATATATATATATATATATTTGCATATATATATATATATATATTTGCATATATATATATATATATATATATATATATATATATGCACATTTCATTAAAAACGACTGACAAGGTGTTTTTTATACAATTTCATGAGAAATTGTATAAAAAACTAAATAAAAGAACCTTGTCAGTCGTTTTTAGAATCCTGCTTTATCAGTTGAGGAATTGGCAGTGGTTCTCAGTTCAAACCATACAACTGTTCATCGTCATCTTCAATAACTTGGAAAAGTTCCTAAACTTGCAAAATTGGTGCCTCATGAATTGTCTGAAAACAACTTCAAATTCCGAGTTGACATCTGCTCTTCTCTCCATTCTCGCCAACTTGTTTCACCTTTTTTGGATAGACTTGTGACTGGCGATGAAAAATGGATCTTTTATTGAAATGTTAAGCGTCGTAGACAGTGGCTTGGTAAAGGAGAAGGACCCCAGCCACAGCCGAGAAGGAATCTTCATGGGCAAGGAATAATCCACTTTGAATTCTTACCACCTAATGCAAAAATTAATGCTCAAATATACTGTAAGCAATTAGAGCGTTTGAACCAAGCTTTGAGGAAAAAAGACCTGCTCTAGTGAATTGAAAATGGGTTATGTTTCATCAGGACAATGTGCAACCACACGCAGCAAGAATCACGTCACAACATATTGTAGAACTTGGTTGGGAGAAAATTCCTCATCCCCCTTATTCTCCCGACCTTGCTCCTTCAGACTGCCATTTGTTTCGTAGCTTATGGAATAATTTGGAAGAAACAGCTTTTGTAACACAGGAAGAGGTTAAAACTGACATTTGTGAGTTCTTCGAATCAAAGCCAAAAGAATTTTACAGTAATGGAAATAGTAAGCTTGTTAATAGATGGAAGGAATCATAGATAATAAGGGAAAATACATTGTTGATTGAATCTGAAATTAAATGTAACATTTGGTCACTTGTTTTCTTTATTCATAATTCGGACAGAACTTATGGGATGACCTGATACATACATATATATACATACATACATACATACATGTAAATATATATATATATATATATATATATATATATGCATACATACATGTATATATATGTATATATATACATATATATATATATGCATACATACATGTATATATATGCATATATATACATATATATATATATGCATATATATACATATATATATATATGCATACATACATGTATATATATGCATACATACATGTATATATATATATATATACATATATATATATACATACATACATACATACATGTATATATATATATATGTATATATATACCTATATATATATATACATACATACATACATGTATATACATGCATACATACATGTATATATATATATATATATATATATATAGCATAATGAGAGGCCACGTATACTTTCTTGATATGTATATAATATCTGGATAAAATGAATGAAACAAAATTGGGTGTTTTTTTTATGAAAGTATTTATTTCTGTGTTTTTGTATATATTTAATTATTTAATATTTCAGACCACCTAGGTCTTTCCTCAGAAATCACGACAAACGCTGTAAACAAACGCTGTAAACAAACACACAAACACAGTTTCTAATTTGATTTCTGAGGAAAGACCTAGGTGGTCTGAAATATTAAATAATTAAATATATACAAAAACACAGAAATAAATACTTTCATAAAAAAAACACCCAATTTTGTTTCATTCATTTTATCCAGATATTATATATATATATATATATATATATATATATATATATATATATATATATACATATATATATATACATACATACATATATATATATGTATATATATACCTATATATAATTATTTATTTAAATATTATAACATAAATATGTTATAAAATCACTACAAAAATAGCCATTTTGTTTCAACACTTCTGGTGTCTTATCAAGTGATGATGTTGAATGTAGAATAAATGGTTTTAAAAGTTTCAAATTAATTAACGATCCTTCGCTAGCAGTAAACGCTGTTACATAAGCTAGAATGACCAATCAAAATAAAAGTATAAGGTAATTCAAAAAAGTTGACAACAAATCAAGGTTATCATAGATATTAAAAGATTTATAAAATTTGAAATTAAGATTAAAAGTAAAATTTACCTATTTAGAAATCTAAATAAAATCTCTATTAAGTTTAAAATTGTAGAATTTCCGAGGAGAAAAAAAAATACATATGCTATTTAATTTATTTTTTCATTGAAATTATGTTAAAAAGGATGTTTATAGCTCCAGACAAAAATGTATACAGTTTTTTACAGTTTAACTTCAACATGGTAGCCACCTCTTACGTAAAACAATTCAAACACACTCAGGTTATAATACATAAGCGCCCAGACATATTTAGATATATATACACACACAAAAAACGGTGACGAGACACGACCCTCGATAAAAAAACAAAAACAAAAAAAAACAAAAAAACGAACACATACACACAAACACGCAACCAAACGTGCATGCACTTTCCTTACATATAGACATCGATAAACACTGGCACATACATCCACATGCACATTGACCTAGACAATCAGACGCAATAGACAAAACATATTCGGGGCTTAATATGTTAAACGAATTCTAACTTGAAATATAACTAATCTGGGCTAATATATATAGATAAAATTTAAACAAATAAATATATATAAATATATATATTTTTTTAACCATATAGTTTTCCACACACTACATGAAAAAGTAAATAACTACCTCCATATATAATCGTACATTCACACATATACACATACAGATCTACACATGTACCTACATATACATATATACGCATACAGATACGCATATACACACATACGCACATAAACATACATATAAGCACGTATAAATATATCGACCCATACAGCAACGTAAAAAAGGAAATAAAGCAAGTAAAAATATATATAAACAAAGATGCACATATATACAAATACATACATACACATACATATTTACATATACATACATACGCACGTATACATATATGCATATAAACTAAACATATACACAGACATTTACAAATACACGCATATACATGAAAAATCAAACAAACGTAAATTAAAACTATATAAATATAAATACGTATATACGCACCCACGTATACATATATACACACATACATACGCACATACACATATACACATATATACACATATTTATACACACACATATATATATATATATATATATATATATATATATATATATATATATATATATATATATATATATATAGACACACACACAAAAAATAAAGGGGAAGGAATATATATACAGAGACCTACATATATTCTAACAATATTAACTTAATGATGATAAAATACATTAAAAGTTTATAATAATTTTAAAAAAATAACAACAGACAGTCTATAAGCAATTAAAAACTCCTTATCAACAAAAGTACATTTTAGTTAGTATCTATGATACACTCTAAGACGCTAAGGTATACATACAAATATACATACTACGACATACGAACATACATCCATATATACATAATTATATAATCATATATAAATACCCATATCAACACATCTAGATACACACACACACACACACACACACACATATATATATATAAGTACACCCACATCCGAGCGCATACATATAAATACCTACACACATATATATACCTATATACAAACACATATACATACATATATACATATTTAAACACACACACATATATATATGTATATATATACATACATATACACACATACGTACACTCACATATACTTATACATACATATACATATATATACACATTTACACACACACACAAGTACACATACATATCCATATACACATACATATACTTACACACTTAGTAGTAGACACCTACCAAAGTTTACATCCCTACTCATACACATAAACAGGTTAACATATGATAGGTATCAATATACACACATATATACCTTCATACAAAAAAAAACCCTACTAACATATATATACCCCTATATACACACATACACATCCAACAGTACAAACACGCATACATAATATACAAATATATACATACAAATACAGTCACGTATACCACTTTGTAAGTACACAATACACATTCATATCGACCAGGTGACCATCATGTTATAAAGGTAATAGTCTATTAAATTTAACTTATCATTATCATTGAAAGTATATTATCTCTATACTAAGTTAAATTTAAAATGGTGTTTACAGTTAACTGTTAGTTTAAAAGATCAGTCTTATTTTTAAATCTAATTATTTCAAATTTTTCGTTAAGGCATAGGTAACACGGGGCATATAGGGAGTTACATGTCCGGGCTTTCTTAATCAATTTCCATTTAACCTTAGGTGTTTTCTTTCTCCAAAATTATATGGATAATGAAGTCATATACTTATAGTTACTGTTATTAAAAGATTGCCTATGACCCCGCCAACATTACTTGAATGGTCTCATGGTGCTACCAATGTAAAATTTCTTTATATTTGGATTTTCTAGTGTTGATATTGTACTAAGATAAACTACAGATCTAGTCAAACAATTATTTTTTAGTGGACAATTATTAGGATTCCTACAATTACATAATTTATTATTCGTGTCATTATGCTTAGTATTGCTGCTTACAACCTGGTGAGTTATCAAGTTTTCTGAGTCCCTATACTGGTTAAAGACTCTGTTGTTATGTTTTTTAATTATTTTCTCTAGGTTATCTGCACAACTATAGCTTAACTTAAGAGTATTAGGATTAAATATTTTACTAAGTGGGTTAGTTTCAGAGTTTGGGAAATGTTTTTTGATGAGGTTTAGAAATATACGCCCCAATGTAGTTTTAACCATAATATTAAAAGGGGGAGTAAACCATATGATCTTTCTAGATCTCTTTTTTATGGTTGCTATTAACAGGGCTTTTATATTGAATAGTGGTATCTTTGTATCCACTATTTTTGAGTGCAGAATTGTAAAAATCCCGATGTTTATTAAAAAGATCTTTGTTCGAAGAGTTATTACTGATCCTAAATCCAATGGAGGTGGGTGTATGTTTGATGACTGAAGGGGGGTTGGTTGGAATTTGGATGCACGTATATTGGATTGGAATTAATATTCACATATGGTTGGAAAGTGTTGCTGGCAAGGTCCAGGGTAACATCTAGAAAATCTACTTGTTTAACATTAGTGGTAACTATTGTCCTGAGACCCAAATCCTTAAATACTTTATGAATCATTTTCCTAATACGGTCTACCTTAATTTTAGTGGAGTTTTTAACAACTAATAATCCATCATCTCTATACAATCCTACACTATCAGAATCTAGACAATCAAAGGCACTTAAATTATACAAAAGAAATAACCCGACCAGGTCAGAAGCTTCTGCAGAATCCAAAGAACCCATTGAGATGTCAAAATTTTCGTTACAAGACTTTTTGGTCCATCCTTGTAGACTAGAACAGAATTTCGGCACTTCATGATAATATCCACTTAACTCTCAGAAATATTGGAGTATTCCCGAGCGAAATCCAAGGCCAAAGTGAATAGATTTTTCGATATAGAGGGCAAAAGCTCGGTAATATTGAACTGTATGAAAGTACAGTTGTCCTTATATCGGATGTTGGTAAACCAGTTGATAACATCAGCAGTATTAAACCACTGTAGTAGTCCGAGGGTGTTTTTATGGAGTGGTTGGTTCTTTCCAAGATATTCTTACTGATCCTGCCGATTTCCGGTCTAGTAGGGTTTATAAGCCTAGTAGATGGCTTAGATCTGAATTCGGGTTTATGATCTTTTAACAACACATATGCTTCCTTAGTTTGTAGTTTACTGACCCGATCAATAATCTGTAGTTTATCAGTAATTGATTTACTGATACAGTTAATCTTATCTATTTGGTTAAAATTATTAGCATCAATTTTTTTGTAACTACTAGTTAGACTATTTTTAAATAATGTGTCATAATTCTTAGGAGATAACGTATAAAAGTTAGCCGTCTTATCTGATTTAACATAAATGCCACCGGATTTATTGAGTTCCCTGACAATAACATCAAGATTTTTTTGGAAAGTGTTTTTGAATTTATAGAAGGTTAGTCCCTTGATGATATCCAATAGGTCATTTTCAAAACCCAATAATTCCTTGATAATGGGTGCTGTTTTCAAACTTCTAAAACCATAATTTTCGTGTTCACATAATCTTGTACCTTATCTTGAAGAAAGAAGTAAGCTTTCCATCTTATTCTTCTTATAGGTTTTCAGTTTGCTGAGTTAAATAGACGAAATAATCATTTTGGTTTATGGTGGTGGGGATGTTCTTAAGTGATATACCTATATATATATATATATATATATATATATACATACATACATACATGTATATATATATACATATATATATATACATATATATATATATATATATATATATATACATATATATATATATATATATATATATATATATATGTATATACATACATACATACATGTATATATATATATATATACATACATACATACATACATACATGTATATATATATATATATACATACATACATACATGTATATATATATATACATATGTATATATATATATACATATGTATATATATATATATATATATATATATATATATATATATACATACATGTATATATATACATATGTATATATATATAAATATATATATATCTATACATACATGTATGTATATATATATATACATATGGATATATATATATACATACATACATGTATATATACATATGTATATATATATATATACACACATACATGTATATATATATATATATAACAAAGTATGACCTGGTCGGGTTATTTCTTTTGTATAACAGAGAAAAATAACAGCACTAGTCGCCTGACGATTGCACTAGCATGAAACAGACTGTCGCCTCTAAGTGCTGACTTCCATGTCCACTTTTATATTTACACACGCTCTATCTCTGATATTGAGCACTTTACCCCATAAATATAGCACACTTTAAGACTATATTTCTGCATATATATATATATATATATATATATATATATATATATATATATATATATATATATATATATACATACATACATACACAGGTATAAATACATGGACATATACATACATATATATGCATTCATAAATTTATATATATACATATCTATATACATGCATACAGGTATATATATATATATACACACATATATCTACAAACATAGAGGTATATATATACATATATATATAAATATATGTCTATATACATGTACATATGTATACACATATACATGCATATATATATACATACATACGTATATATATATACACATACATACATGTATATATATACACATACATACATGTATATATATATATACATAAATGTATATACATACATGTACATATATACACATATATACATACATATACATAAATATATATATATGCATATACATATATATACGTAAATGTATATATATATACATATATATATATACGTACATGTATATATAGATGTCTGTATATATATATATATATATTCTTGTATATATAAGTATATATATACATATAGATCGATATGTGCATACATACATGTATACATAAATATACATACATCTATATATATAGAAATATATATACATTCATATATACATGTATATTTATACATATATAGACATATACAAACATACATGTATATATATATACATATACATGTATACATACATACATATATATATCATATACATTTTATATCTATATTCATTCATACATATACATGTACATATACATGTACATATACATGCATATATATATATACATACATTTATATATATATATACATACATGTATATATATACATACATTTATATATATATATATATATATATATATATATATATATATATACATGCATGTGTATATACATATATGTATGAATGTATATATATTTCTATATATATAGATGTATGTATATGTATGTATACATATATGTATATACATAGAAACAAGAATAGACATATACATATATATATGCATTCATATTCATATTCATATAAATATATGTATATACATGTATATATATATGTACATACATATATACATGTATAGATATACATGTATACATACATGAATATAAATCTATATATACAAACATGTATATATATACGCATACATACATGTATATATATGCTTATATACACATACATGTATATATGTATATACATATTAACACATACATGTAGATATATAAACATACATGTATATCTATATACATATATATACATACATGTATATCTATACATATAAACATATTAATATAGACATCAAAGAGATAAAGGAAAATAAAAACATCTGTGTAAGAGCCGATAAATCTAGATTTCTGTACAAAATGAGTCCCAACAAATACAAAAAAACGCTGCATAAAGAGGTAATAAAACATTATAAAAAAGCCCCGGATCACATAGAGACTAAAATTAACAAAGAGGCTCGTATTTTAGATAATAAATTTGAATTAGGTAATCGGGTCGAGAAAATGAGCTTGAAGACTTGTTTTATCACTGTAAAGGACCATAAGAATAATTTTCATAGTAACCCTGAATATAGACTTATAAACCCTACTAAAACAGAATTAGGTAAAATAAGTAAGGTAATATTACAAGAAATATGTAAATCTCTAAGGACTTTCCTTAACATAAATCAATGGCAGTCGACTAATGATTGTATTAGGTGGTTTGAAAATTATAACAAAAATAGGAATTGTTCATTCATTAGGTACGACATTAAGGAATATTACCCGCCAATCTCAGAAAAAAACCCTTAGCAAAGCCCTCAGTCTAGGTAAAGAATACATTCAAATCTCGCACGATCTGATTAGACACTGCCGAAAAACTCTACTATTCCATAATAATGCACTATGGATAAAAAAAAAGATGACGTAAGTAGTTTTGACAACCCCATGGGAGCATATGACGGAGCAGAGGTGTGCGAATTAGTAGGGTGCCTGCTGCTCTATAAACTTAATGACCACATAGATTTTAATAACCATGGGTTGTACCGCGACAACGGATTAATTAATAATAGTAGATAAAAGTAACCCCCAAAAATGCGATACCATCCGTAAAAAACTACACTGGTTTTTTAAAAGATACGGATTTAATCTTGAAATTGAAACTAATCTGAAAGTTACTAATTATTTAGACATTACGTTGGACTATATCCCCGTATAAGAAAGAGAATCAGGACCCCCAATATTTAAATGTAAAATCCAATCACCTGGCACATATCATAAGACATATTCCTAAAATATTAGCCATAGGTTTTAAATTAACTCATCGGATAAACGCATTTTCGATGCTAATAAAATAGTTTACAAGGAAGCCCTACATAAGTGTGGACACAAAGAAAAATTGGAATATATTAACATAGACAATACCTACACTGGAACTCAGAATAAACGCAATAACAGGCATAGAAATATTTTGTGGTTTAACCCTCCATTTAACATAGCCGTAAGAACGAGAATTGGCAAAATATTTTTCCCAAGAAAACTAAGTTGTATAAAATATTTAACAAAAATAATGTAAAACTTAGTTATTGCTGTATGCCTAATGTAGAGACTTTAATTAGTGGACTTAATAAGAAAAAAGACTAAGGACAATCCACGCATTAGTTTCCCCAGTTGCAATTGTAGGAATAAAAATACATGTCCCTACAGGGTAAATGTCAACAAGAATGCGTGGTCTATCAGGCGAAAATTTACAAGGATATAGACGACATAAACTCTAAAGTATATATAGGAGCTACTCAACTCAGGATACTTTTTAAAAAAGATATAATCACACAAGTAGTTTCAAAAAAGGGAAAAAACTAAACATAGCACCACACTATCTAGCTATATATGGAAAATCAGACAAGGTAGCAAAGACCCCATCCTGAAATGGGAAATATTCAAAAGATGCACCAAGTATAAAGCGGGCCATAAATTCTGTAAGCTATGCACCGAGGAAAAATTAGCCATAGCATTATATAATAAACCTAATGATCTACTAAATTCTAGAACCGAAATCCTTAACAAATGTAGACATAGAAATGTTTGGTTATTGAAATAAGCCTCTCTCCCCCGATTGTATCGTTATTGTTATTGTTTGTGTTTTCTTAAATATCCCCTCCCCTTTTAGTTATTCGAATAAATCTATACCCCATCCCCCACGGTGTCGCTTTTCTTTTTCATTTTCTTTTTCTTTTTTCATTTTTTTTCCTTGGTCACGTGGTGTTGTCTTGGTTGTCGTCTATGTATATGCTGTTTGCTGTTGCCTCTTTAGCCAGCTGACCCAGACGATCTGCATAAGTGAAACCTTGGTAGGTTTGTCTGGCTCATTAGGTTTGACTAGGTTTGCTCTACGTTTGTATCGAGCTCTTTAGTTAGTGGTTTACTCATATCGGGATTTTTTCTTTGGGCCTTGAACCTGTATCTGTGCGATTATTTTCAACAGACTTTCATGTTCCTGGTTCTTTTTTTTTTAAAAACTTTTTTCCCTTCGTGATTGATTTGGCTATTGTTAAATCAAGAATCCGAAGGTTTTCCAACACGAGTATAGTTACCTATATTTATATATATATACACACACACACACATATATATATATATATATATATATATACTTGTATATATATACATACATACATGTCAATATATCAACCTATATATATAGATGTAAATATATACATACATGTGTATATATACATATATATATATATATATATATATACATATATATATATATATATATATATATACATACATGTGTGTATATATATATATATATATATATATATATATATATATATATATACATACATGTGTGTATATATATATATATATACACATACATACATGAGTATATATATATATATATATATATATATATATATATATATATATATAAAATATATATATACATACATGATATGTTTAACGTTCTTTTTATAAAATAAATTGTTGGACCTTGTCCAATTCAAAAATATACATACATGAGTATATATATATAATCATATAGAGTGCTGTTCGATAAAAGTGACTCATCTGATTTATTTTTACTTAAAAATTTATTCGCCTTTTGTTTTTTGGGGTCAAACTAATTTTTAATCTTACTAATATAAAGACCCCTTCCCGACTACCTAGTAAAAACGTTTACTCACCCTAAGATATTCTATTGATAATTATAATTTTGGATATAAATGAAATTTAGCGAAAAACTCACTTATTTCCTGCAACTAGTAATCGATAGAAACATATCCGAACAGCTTTAAATAAAGAATAATAGAGGTATAATTTATTTATAATAGGTAATATAGTTTGAAATATTTAATTATCTATGGGTCCTCCTTTATTTTAAATAACCTTTTCAACCCTTTTTCGCATTGACTTGATTAGGTTCTGGCAAATCTCATTGAATTCCATTCCAATTCCAAACTGCTTTCTCGAGAGCCTGTACTTTATAATGCTCCATAAGTTTTCTATGGGGTTGAGGTCAGGAGATTGGGGCAGCCATGTCATAACACTCACCTGCTTCTCATCAAAGTATTCCTTCATTAATTTTGATTTGTGACAGGGAGCATTATCCTGCATAAAAATGAGCTTGGTAGGGTCAATTTGAACCCTTTCAGCAGAAGGGAGCAGACAAGACTAAAATTCTCTTGTACTGTTCGCTCCTGAGGGTCTTTTCAATATGTTTTAAGAAACCAGTTCCATGAAAAGAAAAGCATCCCCAGAACATTGTACTGAATGGATGCTTGACTGCACTTATTGCTAAATTCAAAGATCTTTCAAAGTTTCTTCTTTGGATTTCAAATCGCTTATCCTTCAAATTTAGCTCAACTTTCGTTGCATCGGAGAAAGAACATTTAGTAAAAAAAATCAGATGAGTCACTTATATCAAACAGCACTGTACACATATACACATATATATATACATACATGTGTATATATATACATATGTATAAAAACATACAAGAGTATATATATGTATATATATAAAAATACATACATGTGTAAATATATATGCATATATATATGCATACATAAATGAGTATATATATATATGCATATATATATAAATACATACATGTGTATGTATATATATATATATATATATATATATATATACACATACATTTATATAAATACATACATACATGTGTATGTATATACATATATATATATACATGTATAAATATACATATATATACATACATGCATATATATATACACATATATACATACGTACATGCATATATATACATACATGCATATACATACATATATACATACACATATATATACATACATCTCTATATATATATATATACATAAATATATATACATACATATATAGACACGTATACATATACATATACACATATTTTAAAACATTTTTATCTTTATACATTCTTTTTATAGATACAAATATTTAAGTCAATGCTCTGTTTAGAATAAACAGTATTAATAACATTTACTATCCCAGAAATTTTCGTCTGCCTAGATGACGGTTCTGTATAGGATACAGGTTTGATTCCTATCAGAAGCCAAAAATTTTCTATGAAAATTTCTCAAACGTTCAGTCCGGAAAATGTTATTAATACTGTTTGTTATAAACAGAGCATTGACTTAAATATTTGTAGCTATAAAAAGAATGTATAAACATAAAAATGTCTTAAAATAATTGTTGGACTTTGTCCATTTCATAATATATACACATATGCATATATATGCATGTATATATAATTATATATATATATATATATATATATATATATATATATATATATATATATATATATATATATATATACATGCATATATATATGTACATATATACATACATATATATATATATACATGGACATATATACATACATATATATATATATATATATATACACACACATGTATATATATACATACATGCATACACATGTATATATACATACATGTATATATACATACATGCATGCATACACATGTATATATACATACATGTATATACATACATGCATGCATACACATGTATATATACATACATGTATATATACATATATACATGCATACACATTTATATATACATACATGTATATATACATACATGTCTCTGTCTATATATATATATATATACATGTGTATGTGTATATATACATACATGTCTATATATATACATGTGTATAAATACTTACATATATATACATACATGTGTATATATATATATATAAAGATGTATATATACATGTATAAATATACACACATGTTTATACATGTATGTATATATATATATATATATATATGTATATATATACATATATATACATATATATACATCTATATATATATATACATGTATATACATACATGAAAATATATATACATATATGTATATATACATATATACATCTATATATATATACGTACATATATATATATATATATATACATGTATATACATACATATATATACATGTATATATATACATATATCTACATGTATATATATACATACATGTGTGTGTGTATATATATATATATATATATATATATACATGTGTGTGGATATATATATATATATATATATATATATATATATACATACATGTGTGTGTATATATATATACACATGTGTGTGGATATATATATATATATACATACATGTGTGTGTATATATACATGTGCATATATACATACATGTGCATATATATACATACATTTGTATATATATGGATGTACATATATATACATACATGTGTATATATATGGATGTACATATATATACATACATGTGTATATATATATGGATGTACATAAATATACATACATGTGTATATATATAGATGTACACATATGTACATACATACATGTGTATACATATACATGTATATATACATACATGTGTATAGATATACATGTATATATACATACATACATACATGTATTTATACATATATATATATATATCCATGTATATATATACATACATACATGTGTACATATACATACATACATATATATATATATATATATATATATATATATACATGTATGTGTATATATGTATATGTATATATATATTTCCATGTATGTATTTATATATGTATACACATATATATAACCAGCTTATAGACAACGAAATTAGACTATTTCTCCCCAAATTAATTAATAATGATAGTAAACGCACATTCAAAAATTACCTACACATTTATTACAAAAATCAAATGCACATTAATTACAAACAAGACAAATCTTCACTAAGATACATTATAAAGAAATACACAACCCAATTGATCCGAATAAAAAAATCAAATTAATTATCTATTATAAAAACTTTAAGACAGCTAACCTTATCCTCAAAAATAACAACACACCAACTAAATCAAAATTACAAAGAACGAACATTATCTATGAGTTCAAATGCCCCTTAAGGAACTGTGTTCCTGATCAAAATGGACTCATAAATAATTACATTGGTTACACTACATTCTTATCCAAACGTCTCTCGTTACACCTATCTGATCAAAGCTCCATTAGAACCCGTTAAACACGCACACAAACTTACCAGACTCCATTAGAAACATACTAGTAGAAAACACAAATATATTAACTGCATCCACCAGTAAAAAAAGATTAAAAATAATGGAAGCTTTAATAATAAAAAAGAAAAAGCCAACTCTTAACAATATTAAGTACGAATAAGGCCACAATGTGCTAACCGTATTTGGAAATTAAAACACACCTACCACACACTCAGACATACACATAATGCACACACTCAATTAAGCTGAAAAATCAAATCATCCTTGAAAATGGCTAAAGGTATAGACGAAAGCGCTAGGAAATATAAAACATTTAGACAGTTTTTACACACTCTTTGTCCGGAAAAAAAGCTCTTGTTCAAACACAAGAAAAATTAAATAAAAAACTTAACCATATTTTGCTCACTGGGGTAGACTGTTCTAGTTCCACATGCCATGTCTAATGGATGTCAGTTATCAGCTATCTCCTGTTAATCACCCTCTCCAAGTTCTCCACTGCCTTAACCATGTATTGATCTCACACTGTTTGTGTCCTGACACTGGATTTAACTAATGTACACTCAAATGTCCTTGAGGACATCTGTGTATAAATTTCTGGGTATTATAAACCTAATGTCTTCATCAACCATTTTTATGAGTGCTCATATTGCAATTTTTGCTGTTATCATTACATGTATTTACCTGACCTCATATTGCAATTTTTGTTATTATTATCGCTTTTCTCTGGAACTCCTTATTACTGGTTCCCATATTGCATTCATTTCTATGCTTGCTTCTTTTGTAAGATTTTATGTTTATTTTTGGACTATAAACAGCATTTCTCCCATATGACATCTGTGTATTTTTATAATAACATAAGATATACCTTGCGCCTGATGAACTGGAAAACCAGCTAAACTTGAGTCGCACACCAAAATGTAGGTATACATATATGTGTATTTATTAGTATATATATATATATATATATATATATATATATATATATATATATATATATATATATATATATATATATATATATCCTTGCTCTGTCTAACCACATCAAGTACTATTATGTTTACACCTCATGAATAAATCTAATAATTATTTATTTACTTGCTTGTGTATGCATGCTGACACATGAGTATATGGTTACTTATATCTGGTGGTCATTTGACTTACCTAACTCTCTCTCTCTCTCTCTCTCTCTCTGTATATATATATATATATATATATATATATAGGGGTGTCGTGTGTGTGCATGCATTCATTTGTATGTATAAAAGGAAGTACAAAAATATTAGAGAAACTAATTTAGAAACTTGAAATTTCTAAATTACTGTCTCAATTCGAAAATTAGAAATGGAATATGAAATAAAAATAAATATATTAATTTTAAGTCAGATTTGAAAATTTTAAATGCTGCAATTAATTTTAAGTAAGTCTTTGATTTTTCTACAACCAAAGATTAAGTTTTAGCCATGGTTGTTCACATTTAGAAGCAATATTCATTTTCCATCTAATCAGTAGATTAGTGATTTTGTGAAAATCTTCTATTTAAATCATCTGATAAATCAAATGAGAGACTGTGCCATTAGACAAGAGCACTATTATGTTTTGTAGAAATTGAACAAATTATATGAGAGAATCACAATGAGCTTAAATATATGAAAATAAGATATAACAATTATTATTCAAAACATAATGAGCATAATAATATATAAACTTTAATATATAGGAATACAGAGAAACAAAAAAATTAGTAAAATATCATAAAAACAAAGAAACATTTTTAGAAGACATTTTCTTTAATCACTTTAGAGAAAACTGAACACATTACTATTTTGTTTCATCCATTTTTATGCTTGCAATCTGAAAAAAATGGAATTTTTGTCATAAGGCTTGAAAACTGAAAGGATAATTCCTAATGATACATTTTCATTTTTAACATTGTTTTGTATACAAAGACAAGCTTCCTGTCATTGTAATAAGATTTTTGGTATTATGAAAAAATATCTTGGATAAAAAATGAAAAAAAAAGAAAAGATTTAAAGCAAATAAAAAATTGGTTGAATAAAAGTAATAATATCAACTCTGGAATCAAAGCTACAAGTATACGAAGTTATCTAAGTACATTTGCCAATAAAAATTGTAACATGAGGAGTGAACAAATAATTCTATTATTGACATTTGGCTTCTAATATTGTTGGTTTGTGGTTGTTCTGTTTGTCATTTTGAGTCCAAAGTCATTTTTAGTATTACAGTTTTGTCATGGCTTATAGCCCACTTATCACAATAACACCTGAAACTATATATATATATATATGTAAGCAAATATGTGGATATAGATCCGACAGTATGAGGAAAAAAATGGAAAAACAAAAAATCAGAATATGCAAGTTTACTGTTTTTAATGTTGTTTCAATGTCGACGTCAGACGTTTCGGTCTAGTAGACCTTCTTCAGGACATAGTTATTAAAACATAATTAAAATTAGACGATATTCAAGTCAACATGAAAAGACGATAGACATAAGAATAATCAAAACAAAATGACTGAATTTTAAGATCAGCATTCCGTTTTGAAATGTGATCACATGGGCATCACGTGGGTGATGTTGTGAAAACATATTCCTAAAATAGAGTTTATTATTAATGTCCTGAAGAAGGTCTACTAGCCCAAAACGTCTGACGTCGACATTGAAACAACATTAAAAACAGTAAACTTGCATATTCGGATTTTTTGCTTTTCCATATTTTTCCTCATATATATATATATATATATATATATATATATATATATATTACTTGAAGTAGGCATGGTAAAGTAATGGACAGCAGCTTGGATTGAGGAATCAGAGAGCTGAGTTTGAATTCCATTCGAATCCATTACATTCACTTATGTGAATGTAACACCCTTGGGAAAGGTATGGATTCTCTTCTTCTCCCCCCAGCTATGGTTAAATAGCAGAACAGACTGGGTTCTATAGCCTTGGATAGCAACTGGTCTAGGAAAAGCAAAATCTTGAATTCAAAACCTGTGGAGGGGCATTTGATGAGACCTTGTGGCATGTAGTGCACCAGTGATGAAAGCTTTTATCAAGAAATAACTGTTGCCTTTAAATCTCTGCTTAAATAAGAAAAGGAATAAAAAACATTTTAATACTAAGGTTCATGAAATACATGGCTGGAGAGTCACTCAAAAGAGAGAGTTAATGTTAAAATAGTAATGGGTAATGAAGTGTGTGATTTTTTTTAACAGTGATGTTTACCATGTCGAACAGTAATAGGCACAGTTTATTCAGATATGTGGGGAAGATAACAGTCAAGCATTGTAGTAATCAGAGAAGCATTCTCTTAGAAGTCAGTTCCACAAATTAGCATTTTACTGTATTTTAACAATTAAATTTTCTAATAGTTAATGAATCTAAACTTAACAGATTGCTTATGAGATTTTTCCAGTGCCATACTCATGATTAAGTTCTTCAAGTTTTCCATATATAGATAACCTTAGCTGGCTTCTTGATACCTTCATTATATGCATCAACCTATTTATCAATTTCAAAATAAATTAAAATCAACATGATGTATTAATAGAAATTATTTCACATGATGTATTAATTAACTGAAATTGATTCACATGATGTATGAATATATTGAAGTCAATCACATGATGTATTAATTAACTGGAATCAATTCATATGATGTATATCTGTAACTACAGGAAAACTTTGTCTCTCTTGAATAAAATAAACAACATCCTTGGTGGGTGAATCAATCAATCATTTCTTTGCACTTAGGTCTATTTGACCCAGTCTTCATAATAAATTACAAGTTGGTTTTATGTGTACCTCATTTGCCTCTATATTTAACTTAGGAAAAAATTTTATTGTGTGGTTTTAAATTAAACTTTAATAAAAAATTGCAAATATATTTTTTTTAATTTTCTGATGCTTCATATTCTTGTATTTTTTTACTTAACATATATTTGTTAGTTTTATTGAGTTGTAAGTAAAATTGAGAAAGCTTTCTATACTCATGAGAACCATGTTCTATAAAAATATTCAGACTTCTTAAACAATTTGATAGTTTTTGTTTTTTTATTTGAATGACACCTGAAATGAGTCATTTTTAAATGCATAATTCACATGGAAAACCAAAATATGATTTGTTGCTTAAGAAAATCAATTATTAAGTTGTTAATTAAGCTTTTGATATTTTGGTGTTATAGATTTTATTCATCTATTTCTACTCAGAGGGAAATTAGAATTAATTTCTGCACAGTCATTATATGTTTAAATTGTAAGGTCCTGAACAACAAAAGATTTTTCTTTTGTGTAGATAAATTGTAATTTTTTATGTGGATTTCTGGAGTTTGTCTCTTGAAATGCAACTTCTTATTTTTCATACAAAAATACAATCTCAACATCGAGTAGTTATGGTTTTTAACATTTATCTTTCAGCTTCACTTGTAAGAGAATTTTGATCTTTCTCTTTTCTTTTTTTATTATTACTAAATTATTGATATTGAATATCTAGGAGTGGTCAAATGTATAGGTTTGTTCCTGTTGTGCTGAATATGTATGACTTATTTTGTGATTTGCTTTATTTTATCAAATTGTCATAATGAAATGCAAAAGAAGCCAGTAAATCAAAGTTTGTGATCATTGTAACATGGATAAGTTCAAGATGGGTCATTTCTTTCTCCACACATTTTTATTTACTCTTACAACGCCATCACCCAGTGTGTAATAGAATAAAATTGTCATATATCATTACATCTGGTTTTTGCAAAATCCAACTTGGCAGTAACTTTTTGTTCTTCTTGCTTGAGTGCATAAAAATTCTTCACTTTTGATAATCACATTGTTGCAAATATATCTTTTGGAAATTTTTTACGTATATATTTCATACTTAGTAGTTAGCTAGTGTTTTTCTTTAGTATACTGTATACACCTTTCTAGCTCATCAATTTTAATATGGATCACTGAAGGATCTCTATCTTTGCTTTCTTGCTTTTTGAAAATATTTTCCTATTTCTTCTGATAACATTTTCTGAGTCATTTTCAAAAAAGTAACTCATAACATATAAATTGTCACCATTTTAAAATCAATACCAACTTGAATTTTTTAGGAATTTATAATGAATTTTCCACTGAAAATTCTTTTCCCTTTTTAAAAAGTTTAATCCAGAAAATTTTTTTGAGTTCACCCCAAGTTAGGCAGTATAGCCATTAAGCCACAAGGGGTTACTGAGTGTAGATGAATTAGAAAACCAAAACATTACTAAGGAGTGAAAACAAAAGAGTAATCAAGTGGATAGTAGATAGTAATTAGCATTGTATTTAAATTTTTGAAGGTTAAAGTTGGCTGGCAAGCATGGAGCTGAAAGGGAGTTCCACATACAAAAAAAAACTGTTAACATAGAATTTAAGGTTCCATCTAGCCAGCTGAACTATAGATTGATGAGATCTCAATGCCAGTCTAGTACTGCACTTAAATTAAAAAAAAGTCACCGTACCATAGCAAAGAACTCATCCAAACAATTACCATGAAAGTATTTATAGAAAAGGCACAGGGAGGCAACCTTATAGCAGTGGGAAAGTGACTGAAGCTGAGATACCAGGTCAGGACCAGTAATATGCTGATTCTTCTTTAGTTTTTTTCAAGGAGCACTAGATTAATAGCAGGAACACCAGGCTATATATGGCAGCAATATTCTAAACATTCATCCGACCTGAACTCCTTCCATATCTATTAAACAGGAGTAGGGGGTCATCCCTTGTTTCCTGCACAGGATATGGTTTACAAGTTATCTTTATTTCTTCTACAAGGGACACAGTGATTTAACTGTTTTAATTTTTGGTGATCAGACTAATTAGTGGCTGTAACTTTTGTGAGTGTACTGGGTTGGCAGTTTTCTGGCAGCTGCTTCCAAGTAGTTGTTAGGAGTTTGAACAATTTGGTAGCACTTAGAGAGGCTGCTCTAATCAACAGTCACATAATATCAGGTATCTATAGTACAATCCCACTCAGCCTTTCTTTCATTAAATATGTGTGATAATCTGTTTCAACTTTTGCAGCATAGAATATTTCCTCTTGGAACAGTCGCCAGATATTTTTGCCCTCTGTGAAACTAAATTTTTCCATTGTTATCAATTTAATTCCTGGTTCCAGGCTATCTTTGCCTTTGCTAAAAACTTTCAGTGTTCACATGCATGGCCTTGGTATTTACATTCAGGATAATCTTCCAGTGGCCAGGGAATTGTCTCTCGAGGCCCCAGACTACTCTTTCATGTGTTTCTGTATTTCATTACTAAACTCTGTTAGCAATCTCTTTTTCCTTTAACACTCCCCCTCTTCCCAGAACTGCAGTATATCAGACATAATTGCTGACAGTATAGAAAAGGCACTTTCCCTTCACCCATCTGCAAACATCTTTGTCTTTGGTGACTTTAATGCTCTCCACAATATGTGGCTTAAACATTCTAAAGGGACTGATGTTGCCAGTATTCAGGCATTCAATTCTTCCATTGCCTAAATCTCTTACCCAAATCATGGCGCCTTCTCTACTCATTTCCCTAGTAAGACTGAGCAATGTGATTCTTTATTTCTTTCTTCCCCCTCCTCTTCTTACACCAGCATAGAAACTCACTCTGTTATTTTCTCTGCGATGCCCCTTGGACTGATATCCTTAAACTCCCAATTGAAAATAGTGCCACTGAGGTCCCTTCTTGGGTCAAAGCCAGCATGGACACTTTCATGCCTTGTTGGAAATACCAGGTGAAACCTCAATCCTTTTCATGTTTCATAACAACATGCTGAGGCACTATAACACACAGGAACAACTATTTTGGATATACTAGCAAGACGGCTCTCATCACAACAAGCACCTATTCATTGCAGCTTGCAATAAATGTAAGCGAGTTCTTGAAGGAGTAAAGTCTTTGTTTGCTGAATGAGGCACTGCATGACCTCTAACAACTTTGGCTCTCATGATTACTGACGGCTCTGTAATAGGGTATTAAATAAGTGTAAGGTCTCTATTCCTTTACTTTTCAATCAATATGAGGTGTTATCATCTTCTGCTAATAAAATTGAATCCTTTGCCTGTAAATTCTCCTCAAACTCTACTCTTGACTCATCTGGAATATCCCTGCCTAACTTCCCTCCCAGAACTGAGTCTCTGTTGAGTGATATGCATATAACCTCTTCCATGATTTCTGCTGTCATCTCTAACCTAGAAAGTATGTGGACCTAGGGGTATTCCTGTAACAGTCATTAAGTGTGCCCCCGAAATGGCTCCTATGCTCACTAGACTGTATAATAAATGCCTTGCTGCCTCCTGCCTGCTGGAAGTTATCATCTGTTGTTCCAGCTTTTAAGAACTCTGGTGAGCCATCTGACCCTTCCAACTATCAGCCTATTAGCCTTCTACCTCTTTTTGAGAAACTCCTAGAGGCCCTAATCAATGCTGAATTGATTTATCATCTCTCATCACAGGACCTTTTCTCAGGCAAGCAATATGGCTTTAGTTTCTCCAGGTCAACTGCTGATGTACTGAAGATATTTTCAGAAAGAGTTTATCATGCTCTAGATAGAAACGATGAAGCTCAGGCTGTTGGATTGGACATCTCAAAAGCCTTTGACAGGGTCAAGGATTCAGGTCTTCTCCACAAGCTGAAAAGTTACGGCATCTCTGGACACATTTTTGAACTGATGAAGGCTTTTCTATCAAATTGTGAAATGAAAGATCTTGAAAAGCCACTCATCTAGATCCTTTCATATTAATGCAGGTGTCCCCCCCAGGGCCCTATCCTTGGTCCTACTCTATTTTTAATTTTCATTAATGACCTTCCTGATCACATCAGCTCTCAACTTGGTATCTACACTGACAACACAACAATTTACTCCTGCCTCAATAGTAAGTCTGACAAGATCAAAATGTCAGCCAATGTCCAAAATGACCTCAAGTCTGTTGTTGTTAACTGGGGCAAAAGATGGTGCTCGTTAATGTTAACGCCTGCAGAACTAAACTTCTCTCAATTAATCATCTGAGAGACACCTTGCTGCTCTCCATCAGCATGGCTGATGCTGTCGGCCATGAAAGTGACTTACTTCTCAGCCTCACATTCTCTGATGATATGAAGTGGAAAGACTATGTTAAATCCATTGCTAGGTTAGCTGTTAAGAAATGTCAGGCAAGATAATTTTTCTCTCCAGAATCCATCTTACATATAAGTCTACCATTCTTCTATGCTTAGAATATTGCTGCCACATATGGTCCGGTGCCCCTGCTATTTATCTTGAGCTCCTTGATAAGATCCAAAGAAGAATCTGCAATATTATTGGTCCTGATCTGGCAACTCAGCTCCAGTCACTTTTCCACCACCTTAAGGTTACTTCTCTATGTCTTTTCTATAAATACTTTCATGGTAATTGTTTGAATGAGTTTTTTAAAAATTTAAACACAGTATTAGACTGGCATTGAGAACTCATTAATTTACAGTTGAGCTGACTAGATATAGACATAAACTCTATGCTAACAGTTTCTTCTCTCACACTTCTCACTTGTGGAACTCCCTTCTAGCTCCATGCTTTCCAGCCAACTCTAATCTGCAAAAATTTAAATGCAATGTCAGTTGCTATCTACTGTCCACCTGATTACTCTCTTCTCTTTCTGCTCATCATTAATGTTTCTGTTCCTAATTCTTCTACACTCTGTAACTCCTTGTGTTTTTGTGGCATTACTACCTTGCTTGGGTTGATTCCAATTAAAAAGATGTATTAGCAAATGGTAGACTCATAAATATGAAAGATTGATTCTGGAGAGAAAATTGTCTATTATGACACAATGAACCAACTTTCTTAGCAGCTGACCTAGCAATGAATTCAATATAGTCTTTCCACTTCACATCAGCTGAGAATGTTAGCCTGAGAAGGTGCAACGAGTTACTTTCTTGGTTAGCATCAGACATGCTGATGGAAGGCATTGAGGGAGTCTCTCAGCTGATCAACAGAGAGCAGTTTCATTTTGGAGACACTTAAATTAAGAAGCCATAACTTCAAGGACATAGTCCAATTTTGGCTGGCAACATTTTGAAAAGTAGAATAAACATAAGATTAAATTAAAAGAAATTAACCTTCATCCTGTTAGACACCAGGTATATTTTTGTCACTTATTTCAAGTAACAAGGTGTCTTTGATGCCAGGGAATGTGCTAATTAAATTTATTTCAAATCATGTTAAATAAAGTTTTGTGATACAACTGCTTTATCTTTGTACAAAGAACAATGAGTTAACAAACAAGAGCATCCTTCTGTCATTGTTACATAGATTCAAGCAAGACAGATGTATGTCTCCTGCTGGCATTGATAGATAGATAGATTTCAATGAGAAAAGATAAAGATGAAGGTTGTAGAAGGAATCAATGTTATTGATTAATTTTACTGGCAAAGTGGCTGCTTTTAGTGGGTTGCGTAGTGAAATGATTTTATAGGTCTAGCAGCTATGATATATGAATTCTGTTTTCATTTAGACCAACATTCTGCCTGATAATGTTGCAGTCTTATGCTCATGAAACTTTCACTTCCTGTCATCACAGTATTTCTTTCTCATTCTCTTACCTCATTGGCCAATAGGGTTTATTCTTAATAACAATGCTTTTTTCCTTTCTCAGCATTCCATTAGTTATTTTCCTTGCTTCTCGTTCTATACTTCTTCATTTTCTTTTTATTATCTTCTATATTGCTCTTCCATATCTGTGTTCATGTTTGCTAGCTTAATATCATTAAAATTCCTTGCAGAAAAAGTATTTTAAATGCAATTATAAACTCTCTTGAAGAATGTTGTAATTTTGTCATTGTTGTATTGTTCTAGGCAATTGAGTGTTGTTATTTATAAGAGAGTTTGCACTAAATTGATCAGCAAATGAGGATTCTTTATTGGAATCAATCAGGAGATTAAAGAGGAGAATATTTGTGGCTATGTCTTTATATATATTTTTTATTTATTGAAAGAATTCACTTACAGAAAACGACTCTGGAACTGTCCTAAGTAATTTCAGCATGAAACTCTGCAAGCAATTAACATTATTAACTTGCCACATTCAGCTTATGCAGCAATGAGGTTATTCTTGATTGTACAAACACTCATCACCATGACTGCCATATAATTTAACTGCCAGGGTCGCTTATCAAACACCAAACAGGTTATTAGTAAGGGGGGACAACTCACACTGAACATATATACTGATATGAGGAGATATCATCACAAAGCTGCAGCAATTAAAGGAATGTTTGCAACCATTTGAAATGATTTTTCTTTTTTATAAAATGAAAATTCTTTGATTTGTAGTATTGTGCCAGTCACATGTTACTTTGGGACTAACACAAATAAGAATGAAAACTTTATCAACATTTAATTAATTTATTTATTTACATTTAAAAACATGAATGCCACGGTTAACATAAACACAATGTCCTTTAGAGAGAATATGTCAGGTGAACTTACCCATCTGGTGGAGTGAAATAGGCCCAGACTATTTGTATCTTTGAACCCTTGGTAATTGGTAACATGGCAGTGGAGAAGATCCCCTGCATGTCACATCAGAGCAGATCTGAATCTTTTCTCCTCGTGGTCAGCTTTTCCCAAATCCACATGGTTTTATTAACCACAATCATATCATGTGACCTATCTCTATATATGGGATCGGGAGCAGATGAATTTTACAGACCCAAGGTTAGCTATGGTCAAAGAGTTGATTATGGAGAACACACTAGAAAATTAATTTCACAAAATGCAGAATTTTATTATGATAGAGAATTATTTCCTATTACATATAAATTCAAAATTATACTAAAAATGAGCTTAGATTCAGAAATTAATATTAGTCTTATACTCAAGCAAATTTTCTTATAACACTAAAAAGTATAATTACAAATTTAAAGAAATTAGAAATAAAATAAACTACAAAGCTAAAGATGTCATTTTTACTCCTGCTCCCCAACACATACTAAGGCAGATCATAAATCCATAACTTGACACAATTATTAGCTGAATTTTGATCTGAAAGATTTACTATAAAATATTTGATCTGTATGAGTTAATGAGTAGTATTAAGTGCCTTGACAAGGAAGCTGATTATGTTGAAAAGTAAATAATTATTGTGTAAAATGCATTTATTTTTCATGGTTAAACTATAGAATTGTTCATGAGCCTATATATGAAAATGAAATTCTTGATTGTAGGAGAAATTTTATTAAGCAAAATTATTCATTACCTATAAGAATGTTTTTAATTCTTTATATATTTTGCATATATTGCTGTATATTTAATGCAAAATTATTTTTCAGAGATGTTAATTAGTGAGCAGGAGTTTCTATAAATGTGAGATGTTTCATATGTATTTATATATTACTGTCGAAAGGTTGAGACATATTAGTTATTTAATACTTTTTCTTTACATTAGCTACAGAAACATCAAATGCATTAGTATTTAGTGGAGGAAGGAAGCAGTATTCTTTAGTTCTAAGAAGGAAATGACATGCCTGTTGCATAATTATCTTTGGAGAAAAGTCTGTGAATATTTATTCTAAGGAAATTGTGGCCTCTTAAAATTACATTAACAAGAATCAATTGTGTAATTTTATATTTTATCTAGCCTGTAAGTATATATGCGGTTATTTAAACATATTCAAGTCAAAAAGCTTCTTTAAAGTATATATAATAATACATAACTAATAATTTGAAGTATATATAATAATATACATAATCATAAATATCCTAATCAATAAACATAAATTCACAAAGATATATCTGATTAATAAACCCAAATATATAATTTATATATAAATATTGTTGTATATATATATATATATATATATATACATATATAGCCATATATAAAAGAACAGACAAAAAAATTCATAAATATATTCTGACCTTCTAGATTAGATTCACTAATACCTGTATCTATGTGTATGCATGTGGGTAAATATATAACAAGAATTAATCATTGTTTTAAACAATTCTACATATTCACTCATATACAATAACTTGTAATCCATATCTACACAACTTCTTTGATCTCTATGTATAAATGCAGATACATACACATTCGTATAAGAATGTGCATATGCCTCTAAATACACTTCAAATGCACAATGATATGTAAATAAACCACACACAGAGATTATATACACAGAGAAACTGAACTTTAAACAAAAATACAGAAATATGTACACAAAATAATAACTTTGAGAATTCTTATACACAAATCTACATGTATGCATATACTTAAATAAACAAATAGATTTTAAGCTATTTTTTTCAAATCCCAAATCACAATCTTTCTTATGGAGTTGACTGAACTAAGTGTTTGGAAGTAAAAGAAAAAAAATCAACAAAATAATACAAAAAGAACAATAAACAGGCATTATATACATTTACAAAAGAAAGAGAATGTGTTTAGATCAATAAAAGGAATATATTTGCAGATGAATATCTGAAATAGAGTATTTTATGGTAATAGATTACTTAGCAGAAAACAAAATGATAGCAGATTGGATACAGCCTGCTTGGGATAAGACAAAGAGATTGTCATTGTTGCTATAGAAACAAGCACAAAAAATCTTGAAGCAGTTTTTATTCTATTTGTAAGCAAGACAAAGTGGTACTACATTGATTTAAACATGTTACAAATTCATAATTATTATTTGCTGGTTCACATTGTAGCATCAGATTTTGTAATTAATAATATAGCAATTAAAATGCAAAAAATATACCAGGTGTAATAGCAAAATTGTCCAAATCATGTTACAGCATAATTGTCCATCCCACAAAATGATTAGTATCTAAAAAAACAAAACTAATTGAATTTCTATTTTCCAGGTTTTCAGATAAGACGTTTAGCCCTCTTGGCACCATTTGTCATAAGAATCACTGAAAAACCCTTTGAGTTATTCAGCTAGAAAGAGAACGGGCTAAAATCATTTTGTGTCAGCCCCACTGTCTTCACAAATGAGCAATGGTGAGAGGAAAAAGGAGAAAGATTATTCAAGCTTTCAGTAATGGTACAAACATTCATACTCTGGCTTTCATCTTCAAAGTCCATTCAAGAACCATCAATAGAACGATGAATAAGTTTAGAAAAGAGGGCACTGTAGAGAGGAAAACTGGATCAGGAGGTCACAACAGGAATAAGGATCAGTATTTCAACTTAGAGCTAAAGAGATCAATTAGAAAAGATCCAACTCAATCCATAAGATGTTTGGCACATGAGAGAGGAGTTTCAGCTATGATGGTCTAAAGAGCAGTGAAAAAAAAATTGAAAATGAAATCATATGTGAAACTAGTAAGGTACCTTGTTATTCCAAGACAGAAAGTTAAAGAGGGCAAAGATCAGCTTGGAAAAGTTGGAAAATGATCCAATAAATATATATATATATATATATATATATATATATATATATGTGTGTGTGTGTGTATATATATATATATATATATATATATATATATACAGTGTAACCCGGATATAAGAGAGTTGTCGGAACCGGATAAGAAGTCTCTTATATCGGGTTTCTCTTATATCCGGGTTTGGTCTATTATATATACATTAACACAGGCTCTAATTTGGGACCAGAGAAAATCATTCTTATATCCGGGTTTCTCTTATATCCGGTCTCTTATATCCGGGTTACACTGTATATATATTTCAACTTTATTTCAATCCTTCATGAGCTTCCGATCCTTAACTAGATTAATTAATGATGAACATGTCATTTTCATTTATGATCAATTTCATCTTTGATTCTTCTGTTAAGCTTGGAGAGTAATTATACATCCTTATTGCTCAAAGTACACTGTTATAAAAACCTCAGACAATTCCAGTAAAATACCTTTAAACATTTCTAAGATAGAATGGTTCAAAGCTTAATCTAACAAATGGACAATTTCACCTGGTATTAGAAATAGTGTACCCCCTCAACTTATCCACAGGGGGATACAAAGACCCTAATGAATGTCTGAAACCATAGATATTAGTGAACACAACATCCACTTTTTCCTTTGCATATTAGAAATGATAAAGTTTAATTTATAAATTAGGCACAATATGACATTAACAATATTAACTAATATTAAAACAGAAACAACTATAATAATATAATAAACATTATGTGATATATAGAAGATTCATTCTTACTGTAGATCTTAGCAACCTGAGGATACAATTTTTATTCCCTTGTTAAGTCAAAAACTTATACATAGCCACTTGAAGGATACACATTACAACTTCATTTCACGTATTCAAATTTCCATAATAAATTCATCAAGAGGACCATTGCCCTGGATATATTCAAGGTCTTTGACAAGGTATGACATCAGGGGTTGCTACATATTTTTTCCAGCTATGAAATCCCTGGAAAGGCTCTGTCAGTTATCAAGTCCTTCCTAACAGGTCATTAATTTCATCAGAAACCCTTAAGATCAATGCCAGCATCTCACTCTCTTTCTACTGTATATTAATGATCTGTCTAAGAGCATACTCTGATCATTAGTAAATATCTATGGAGACAATGCAACAGTTTACAGGTGCACCTCCAAAATCTGGAAGACTAGAACTTAGCAGTTCATCTCTCTCCTTTGACCTAACCCAGGTGGTTCAATGGGAAAAACACTGCCTTGTAAAATTCAATACCAGCTAAAACCAAACTAGTAATGTTCCACCACCGAGCAGTCCCTAACCTTTCACCTATCATGATGGATAGGTGTTCTCTCAAGGAAGCTCCTTGTCTTGAAGGTCTATTAAGACTCAACCTCGTCCCAGACCTCAAGTGGAACCAATACTTGATCTATTGCTAAAGCTGCTGGAAAAATGCTTGGTTCATTATCCACAAAGACTGGGGATGAGCGAAAGGGTCACTGTACAAAAACTGGGGATGAGGGAGGATCATTGTACCAATATATTAATGTAACCGGTTTATTTTTTATGGTTAAGTTAATTAGAAATCTCTTGTCCTCTAATCAGTTTTTATATAATATCTATGTCTTGACAACTTATATTTGAGAAAATCTTTCAATGCAAAGAAAAACATACTTTCCAGCTTGTAAAATCTAAAATAGTCACAAAGTTTAAGTATTTGTAAATTCTAACTACTTTATCTATACTGTTTATGCATTTTGTCCTTATGCTACACACACTGTGATTGATATCCTTTCTAAATATAACAAGCTTTGCATGTCAGCAATTTACATCTAAATTTTAAGTAAATTAATGTAAAAGCATATCTTAGAAATTTTATTTACTCTTTTGTTTACAATTTATACATGAGTAGAACATTTTCAAAGAATTAAGAGTATCTCAACCAAACTTAATCAGGCTCATATTTTTTGAAAATAAAAACATCTCAGTTTGTCCACAGCAGATTAAATTCTGCAAAAACAGATTTATAAATTTTTTGATTATTTCTGAAAATACTTTGAATATTCAGAGGCACAGATTTAAATACTATAAAAGTATTTTAAAAATATCTTGCTTTTATCTCTTCATAAACTTTTTTTTCTAAAATCTGTAAGTATTAAGTTATCACTATTTATTGAAATAATTGAAGCAGTGATTTAGGCCCTTACTAACTGGAAAGTTTCTCTATACCTATCATCATCAGTATAACTGCATCATAGAAAAGCTGTTTGTAAATAAAGAGATGAATTTATTTATCCTTTATATATAACTCATTTTTATAGGATTGCCTTATTTCTCTCTGTGGATTGTTGCTTGACTATAAAAGTCAGATTATTTGTAGATATGTGTGTGAATGTATAGTTTTCCATTTTGATGTGACATGAATTCTTGAGATAACTGACAGAAAGACTGAATATAAGAAGCTTTTGGCTTAGGCTTGTTTTTCAAGTTTTAGTCTAAAAATTGCCAAGCAGTCTAAATATATGAAACTTTTTACTGTTTGTTATATTAAGTCCATTAGGTCATTACAGACAGATATTCAACTCAGGTGACATGGATCAACTGGTAATTGTATTATTCATTAAATAGGCATGTTAGAAAAAAAAACTCTTTTCCTATAAACTTTATACAAGCAGTCAAAGATGTAGGAACTGTGAAATCTTTTAAATGTTATGCATTCAAATCAATTACCTTCATACTCCATAAATAAAACCTACAGAAAATAATTTTACTTTCATGGAAATTATTAAATTGGAAAGAACAATTCTAGCAGCTAAGTATAACCACCAATGAGTTTCAAATTCTTTATTAAATCTATTAATCTGAGTCATAAATAATTTATTTTTGTTCATTAGCTTTATTCTTTAAAAAAAAAATTACAATTACATTTTATTCAGTTATGTATTCACCATTATTTGCAATATCTTGCTACCACTTATCAGGCAACTCTACAATATATTTTGAGTAAAATTCAGCAAATTTTCAAGAAACTCTTCACTGTTTTTTTATTACAGAAAGTTTTCCCTATTGTAGGGTTTACCCCCACTTGGTCTGCCAAGATGCTATTAAGTAGTGCTGTGGGAGGACAGGAATACTGTTCCATGTTCCTCCTAGTAATAGGAAGATAGCAATATAAACAAGGGACTCATCCCCAATGGGGACAATATCTTTCACCTGGGTGACTTATGACTGAATTATGCATACATATTTATAAGTTTACTATTCATTCACACATTGAATATTGCTGCCATGTCTAGTTTGACACTTCTAAGTATTTAAAGATTCTTGATAAAATCCAAAGAGAAATCTGCAATTTTATCAGTCCTGAACTGGCAATTCAGCTTCAGTCACTTTCCCATCACTATAACATAGCTTCCCTGTGCTTTTTCTATAAATATTTTCATCTTTGGTACCTAGACTTTATGAATTTAAGTACAGTACTAGACTGGCAGCTAGATTTCATCATTTTACAATTGAAATTGCCAGATGTAACCTTAAGATCTCTACTAAAAGTTTCTTCTCTTGCATGTCTCACTTGTGGAACTCTTTTCTGACTTCTGGCATTCCAGTCAACAATTTTAATTGTCATCTTATGTCTTAATTCCTGTTCTTTATTGTTCTCTCTCCTTAATGTTTTTTTTTCTTTTCCTCATATTCTTTCACACTCAGTAAACCCTTGCATATCAGTGGCTTTATTGCCTTGCTTGAAGTGAAATGAATAAAACAAAATTTTCTTAACAGCCAAGTTTAATGTCTTTCCTACTTTTTTCAGCTGTATGCCCATTAGTATATTTTCTCTTTTTAATCTTTTCTTAGTTTGTATAAAAATGCAAAAAAATATTCCCATAGTGAAATTCCTTCCTCCCACATTCATTCCATTTCCTTTTACCTCTGCAAATAATGACAAACCATCATTTACAGGTGAAAACTTTGGTAGTGACTGCTTTTAATCAAGCTAGGGCCATTATCTGCAACACCATCAAAGTATTTGTTCTTTTGAATTCTGTTATAGAGAGTTACTACTGTATAATATCTTTATTATTTATAGGTAATATTGTAAACTGGATAATTTGAAGAATATGTACCATATCACTGTAATTTTCTGTTGTGCTTCCAACCAATGATAAACTCTAATATCACTTTGATTTCAATAACATTCAAAAGGTGAATATTCTTGTAAATAAAATAATTCCACAAAATATCCTAGAGATGAATTTTCCGATTTTCTATTTCTGTTGATGGATAAAAATGGAGATGAATTCCAGAAATATGTTTTTGAGAAAAAGACTGAGGAAGAAAAAATAAGAAATTCTAGATCATAAAGGAGACAAATTAATCAATTTACAAAAGAAAACAAGTTGGGTGATATTTGAAAATAATAAATGGTAGATCAATCAATTGATATGGAATACTGTATTGTTGCCAATGAGAAACAAAAGGTCTTTCATTCTTTTTTAAACAATAAAAGCTACTTCCAAATCTCACAGCTTAAAGCTTTTTCAAAGTAACAGATTTAAAAAAAGATTCTATGATCACACTCAATTAAAAATTAAAAAATTCTGACAGAAAAAATTATTATTTCAAGAGAAAAAAATGAAATAAAGTTTTTAATCAGGTACAAAAAACAACATTGGCTAGGGATATTCCCAGTATAAAGGCTTGACAATTTAAAACAATTATATGCCATAAAAAAAAACATAGGGTATAAGTAAATTTACATTGTATTACTATTAATATCATTAGGATTTAACAAAGATAGAAGTGATAATATTAGGTACAAATAACATATTCTTAAGAGATTTTTGAAGTCTTTAATGTCAATAAGTCAAGGTTACTTAATTAAATGTAAAGCAGTACCTATCTAATCTGAATATAGACCTATATATTTACATGTTCTTGTCATATCTGTCGTTGAACTTTGTCTACAATGATTTGTTGGTTCCATCTAAAAGCAAAGAGTTTTATAGTTTATCTCACCATTTTGTTTAGCTCCAACAAACAAAAATAAACAATTTGTTACATCTGAACAATGATTGTTTGTATTAAACAAAATGGAAGGGCTGTATATAAACCTCTCTGCTCTGAGATAGAACTAACAAATCACCAAATATTTAAATGTGTGTTGACTTGCAATATAATGTCATAAGCAATTGATAAGCTTTATTGTTAGATTTTTTTCATTTCAAAACTGACTTCATGCCAGATAAGTGTTTGTGAATATTTCTATACATATGTTTATTCTTATTGATGAATGCACAAGTCATTGGTGTGCAGTGTGGGAGCAAATCAGTGAGCAGAGTTCAAAGGCTGTTGCATTCTCATTTGTACAAATAACAAATACGCTTGGGAAAATTATGAATCCAGCTATGGGTTAAATAGTAGGGTAGACCAAGCTCTCCAGCCTTGGCTATCAGCCTGTGTAGAAGGACAATGTTGAATTTAAAACCGTTGAAACAACCAGTAAAATTGTTGTATTCAGCAATTTTCCTGGAAACTCCTGCAATGGTGCTAGAACCATGTGTCTCAGCACTTCAACTTTCCATGAGATTATTTCAGTGACATAAAGAGGGGAACCTACTGCATAGATAACAATCTGTTCCCCATATCTGCTTATGCAAGTCTTGTACACTGGAAAGATCATGCAGAGTACAACTCCATAATCTCTATAGATTAGTATGAATATGTTTCTACCTCTTTCTCTTTCATGAATATATTTTAGATTTAAAGTCACATGATTCTATATGTTCTAGTTAACAATAGGCCTATTATACTATTTTAACAATTTAAATTGATTACTTAGTTTGTAAAAAAAGTTAGTTTGTAAAAACATTTAATCTGACTGCCACGTTAGTAATATCAACGTTGGCTTTCAATTGTCTGATTACTTCCAATCTTTCTCTTTTCTTAATGATTTTTGTTAGTTAATTTTTCTAGCACAAACTCAAATCAAGTTTACCTACAAAATGAATGTAAATCACAATTTTTAAGTTTTGTACACTGATGTACATTTGTAGTGACAACTGATTAAAGAGTGCGTGTTGAAATACAGGAGATAAGTATATTAAAATAGACAGCTAAATGTTTCAAATATTGAATGTTTTTAACCATTGCAAATCACTGTACTTTTTGTCATATTTGATAAGGTAGAAGGATAAATTTGGTGTCAATTCTTTGGCTTAAATATTTAATTGAAGATAATTGCTAAATTTTATTATGAAAATTATATACTGACATGGCTGATTATAAATAAAAGTGACGTTGATGGTAAATGATTGGCCCTTCTCAAGACTGACATTAGAGAGTAAGTGTTTTGCTCTTACTCCCTTGGTAGATATCATCATTATAGGAGAGGATGTTAATCAAATACACATTTTTCTTTCATCAGCAGAAATTATATCATCCTGTAACATTTTACCTCATCTAAAGTAGCATGCACTCGGCTCAACTCAGATCATACCAAAATAGACTTTGCACTCAGTGTTCTACAAAGAAAACAAGTCCAGTTTTGACCTGAGGGATGTACTCTTAGCTGGGGGGACGGGCCCACACTTAAAAGGATATCAGTAGCTGATTGACAGGTGAACATGTGACCCAAGCTGCATCTAAAAATGTGCACATGTGGGGAAATAAATTGATGACAGGCAGCCTAGATACAAAATCTCTTAGATAAAATCTGAAGTGAAATAAAATACAATGTTATATATGAGAAATTAAGTCTTGTGTTTTCAGGACTCTAAAGATGATAATATTACAGTAATGAAAAAATAGATTTATAACTTTGCCAAAAGCACCTGAAAGTCACTTTAGCCAGTACTTGATTGTGTTTTCTGTGTTGACAATTGTTATTGCACATGTAATGGAAGAATTGGAAATTACCAACTGACAATTCAGCTTCTTTCTGATTTCTTTTGTCCTCTCAAATATTCTCATATCAAATTAAATTAACTTGATCACTGGGAATTAAAAAGAGCGTTTTTACTTTGAAACTCTTATTTAACATGATTAACTAGTTTGTACTTATGTAAAGAAGAGAGAATATATATATATATATATATATATATATATATATATATATAATAAAAAGACTTAAACACTAATATTCCATGGTCATGATTTATTTCATTGGAATCGTAAGAACGATCCAATTCATCAGACCTACAGATTCAAAAAGAAAACGGAACAACGACTCCGGGAAAAATTGGTGAGGGTATGTGTGAGAGTGTGGGGGGACCTGTGATCTATATAGAGGGGTAATATATATATATGTATACACACACACACAGAACTGTGTGCACATGTTTACATTTATACATTACAGATTTAATTGAATAAATGTAAAAGTTTGTTTAAATGATTTTATTGTGAATGTCTCCAAATCCTTAGATAATCTTTTTGTTTGTTATTTTAAAATTTCTTCAAGTTTTATCCAAACTTGTTAGAATTTCACATTCATTTTTCTGGTTTTATATTTAGAGGTCTACTGTTAACATTGATAGTATGTTTTCTTTTTTCCTTTTCGCTTCATTTAGCTTTTAGAAGCGTAGGCCAGAATATAGCACTGTATCGCAATGGTTGAAATGATGGGTCTTCTTTTGATTATAACTCTGGCACTTCTTTTTGTTTTTCACAATGTAACTTTCATAATGTGCCAAATTCACAGTCTGTAATATTGCATGCTTTTGTGTTCACTTTGTTTCTTTTAAAATCTTTTTACAGTTAAACAATACAGACTTTTCTCAGATTGTTGCTTGCTTATTCATTATTGAATTTGTTTTTATCAAAAATGTTTTCAGCATTCTTAATCTTTCTCTTTTTATCTCTATTTGCTTCTTTTGTTGCTTTCATGTTCTGCTATTCTAAACAATGATTCTTTATTGCCTCATTATATGCAAGATGCTCTTTTATCTAATGTGCACTTAGTAAAGTGTGCAAGATTTTCTAGTTATGGTTTTCTCTATAAGATAGATGCATAGATTTATATACACCATTAACTTTCTGAAGTGCATCTTTGCTATTATTTGTGCTGTTTCATCTAAGTGTATCTTAATTTTTATTTTACAATATAATTTTCAATTTATCCATCTTATTCAAATATTTTGTATATATTTTAACTTTTTCTTTACTATTTCTCATTTTTTGTTTTAGTAGCAGTTTTTTGGTGTAAATATAAGGTCAATATTTATTGTTCAGCTTTTGTAAATATTTTAATCTGTTTTGTATATTGATGTTTAACATAGCATTTAAAGGGGTTTTTTTTGTTTCTCTTAGGAAGCTTTTCTGGTTATTGCACATAGCTTTTGTTCTATTAAATCTGCTTTTGTAACTGATTCTTTATAATAATATCAGATTTGTGTCTGTTGTTGATGATAGGTGTTTATCATGGTGTACTTTTTCTATACTTCTCTTAATTTTTGTTTCTATTGCCTATTATTACAACCAGTTAAAATGGTAACTTGTCAACTACTACCTCAAATAACATTAATATTAAAGTAGATGTGAAGAGGTACTCAAAAAAGTGTTAATAATTGTTTTTTAGTTTGCTTTTATGCAGCAAAAACATTGGATCTTTTAGTATTAGCTTTTCAACTGAGAGAATAAAATTTACACCATATTTTTGTAGAAGTCAAGTGACTTAACTGCTAACATGGCTGCCTTCTAGTGTCTTTATATTTACTTTGTAAAATTACAAAATTTTGGCACAAGGCCGAATGGGAAGTGGGGAGAGACTGGTCTTTCTCTAGCTATCCTATTCCTAGTTAACCATAATCATGACCCATTCATCCATTACAATTACACATTCACCACAAAAACCCAGCCATCACCTCACAATCCTGCACACACCACAATACCACATATTCACAAGGGTCCTACAAAAACACCCCATGGTGCAAAAATTTGTAATGATCATATATATATATATATAATTAAAAATCCCATGAGACATGAAGTGATGGGGAGGGGAGATGAACCCAAACAAAAACTCAAAAATCCAACCAAAGATAAAACAAAATCAAAGCAATGTTAATAGGAACTGTCCACCCCTCAAAATAATAGGAGTGGCCGCTTTATTCTATTGATAGGTAAAATCAAGAAGCACACTCACTAATGGGATGGGGAGGGAAAAATAAATGACGGAATGGGGAAATCAAAGGTTGACTCAGCCGAGATGAAAAAGGGGACCAAACAAACTAGGGAGGTTGGGAATCTCGACATGAATCATAACAGAAGAAAAGCCGGGAACAGGACGGGAACAAAACTTATTCACATTAACTAGGAACACAAAATAGTGTCTAACTTAACCGGGGGAGTGGGCAACAGGAAACCGCCCTGTTGCGCTAAGGGGACTTAAAAAAGAAAATCAAGCCTAACCCCGTCTTCACGAACCAGGCTCACCTCAGTCACCCACCTTTCACTGAAATCTCTCGAAATCAAACGCTTTCAATCAGATCTGATTTTCACCTTAAGCTGATGCTTAAAGAAAACAATCAGATCCTGATACGAATAACGATCGTTTCACAAGATTCCCTCCTTTCGCGACATCCACATGACCATTCTAGCCACGGCTAGCAACGTGAAAAACACCATTCGTTTTACCCCAGAGAACGGGGGCGACACATTGTCACACGCATATGCGAGATCAATGGATACGAACTGATCAGGAGCGATACGAGCCGTCAACTTGCCGACATAATTCCAGAAAAGGTGCACCTGAGGACAATGGTAAAAGGCGTGCAATGCCATTTCCTCTAAACCAAGGTCACACCGATGACAATCTGGCAAATCTTCCTGGCCCCATCTGAAGAATACATCATTGAGAGGTAGCACGTTCTGAATCAATCACCAGCTAAGCGAAAACTCAGGGTTACTGAGATAATCCGCCACTGGCACCCAACACCAAAAAGAGCACAACTCTGATGCCGACAATCCAAGCCAGCCACACAGAGGATCCTTCACAACCTCCTCCACTAATTCATGATACAATAGTCTCTGATGACAAGAAAGGTCACTGGACCAAGGAAGGACCTTCAAGGCCACCCAACACTCACTGAAGAAACTCGACAACCTTCCACAACTGCGACGGCACTTACCCCAAGATATGGGGTGGAGTGATAGTAAGGCTAGGGAAGGTGTCCCTAACACTCGGCGCCAAAATCGAGTCCTCCATCAAAACTCGGCATAGGAAAGCCAACCTTGATGACCCGCCAGGTGTGGGAATCCAAGAACCCCCATGGCACGGATGCTGGTAACAGACTTCTTTACAGACCCAATGCTTGTGATCACCCCACAAGAGGGTGATCAACGCTCGATTACCTTCATACATTTCATATAAAGAGGAAGTACAGCCAAGCGGTAATGGATGAGGGGCAAGACGTAAGTGAGACATGCCTCAGCCCTACCTTTAAGGACAACCCCCTTCAAAGCCAATTCTGGACCGATGCTCTGACCTTTGCCTGTACTTCTGACCAATTCTTCTTCAGCCGGAGTCTGGGCCCGAACCACACCCCAAGGATGCGGACGGGTTCATCAGTCCAGCCGAAGGGCCCTGGAAGTGCAACCCCCTTCCAGGCACCTAACTGCAAACCAGAAGACTTGTTGTGGTTAATCTTGGCCCCCATCACCTTCTCGTACCATTCAAGCACCTTCTGCGCCACCTTAATGTCACTGTGGCATGACACGAAGATGGATACATCATCGGCATATGCAGAAAAACCGTAGCTCGAGCACTACCAGGGAAAACGGCTATTCCACATGGAGCCGGACTACATGTCCTGTCCCTTAGCCGGTGAAAGAAGGGCTCCAACGCCAAAGTATAAAGTAAGGGCAACAGTGGGCACCCCTGTCGAACCCACCGAGTCAGGACAAAAGCGATCGACCTCATTCTGTTCATCTGTACCACAGCACTGGGGGTGCAATACAGGAGGCTAATCCACCTGCAGAAGTCGGGTTCGAATCCAGCGGCATGCAGGACAGCAGCCAGGTACTGATGGTCAATCCTGTCAAATGCCTTGGACTGATCTAAATTGATCAGCACGGCTCACTTGGTGCCTTTTACACTCTCTATGATTGTGCGGATCAGATGAAGTTTGCTTTGAATTGTTCGTCCCCTCACAGCACAAGTCTGCTCAGGTCCCAACAAGCTCGCAACAACTGACTGCAACCTCTCTGTCAGGTTCTTGGCCAAAATCTTTAACTCTGTGTTTAGCAGAGTTATGGGCCTGTAATCATCTAAATCCCGCCCAACACCCTTGCCCTTTTTCAACAGTGTGATCACACCCCTGGAAATCCGGTTGGGGATAGATCCCGACCAGAACCAGTTCTTGAACACCACTGTCAAAATCGGGACAAAGATGTGCGACAGCCTCAAGTACATTTCATAGGACAGACCATCAAGTCACAGAGACTTGCCTCTGCCGACCTTCTTCAATGCCAAGTGGACTTCGCCCTCCATGATCTCACCCTCGCAGTTAGCTGCTTCAGTTGGCAAGAGCAGAGGAAAGTCAGCCAAATAGCTGTGAAACTCGTTGCCACTGAGACCAGGCTCCTTGGTAAAGCAGCTCTCGACATGCTGCCAAAATGCCTCGCACATGTCCTTGGTCAACCTCAGTGAGCGCCCCTCTGGGGTAATGACCACAAGAATGCCTTCCGGCTAGCTCCCCTCCCCGTATCTATCTTGGGGTCCAGGACGGCATTCCGGTCCCCCATTAAGACTAAGCACGACAAATCAACCAGGAACAGCCCCAACTGACGGAAAAAGTCGACACGCTCACTCTGGTCGTTGGGCGCATAAACCACAATGATCCGAAACGAACCACTGCTCACAGCAATATCGGCCATGATCAGGCGGCCATCCGTGCCCACATGAACAAGGTCCAGTCGCGCATCCAGGGAACGTTTAGCCAACAAGGATACACCTCTGACCAGCTGGTCCCCATATTCTGAATAGACAACAAAGTCGCTAGACAGCACACGAGCATCAGTCTCGCAAACAAAGTGTGTTTCCTGGATCGCAGCTACATCCACTCCAAAGGACCTGAGATCACGAAGCAGGTGGGCAGCCTTACCCTGATCTCTCAGGCCCCTCACATTCAAACTGGCTAGTTTGATTGACATGATTGACATCCCTTAAATGCAGACTGGCTGGAAATCTGTGGATGACAGGACCCTGACAGATTGTCCCAGGCTCCCAGTACCCAACTCTGTCATCATCCAACCATCTGGGACAATCCCACCAATGTCCATAGGGTAGGTTAATTTAATTGCCCTAAATACAGAGGGGTGGAGTAATACAGGGACCCTCCCTGCACAGAAATGGAAAGTTATTTCAGCCCCGGTGTACCTATCTCAAAAACCCTAATATCCGGGAATACATCCTTACATTCATGGAGATAGTACCAAATTTTCAAGTACCCCCCCATGTCCCTAATGAAAGTAATGATACCAGGGGCCTGAACGAAATTCCGGGGGTATTCCACTGACTTGCCATCCACAGAAGTCAGTTTAAACAGTGGACCGAGTCGGGCATTTTTATGTGCAGACAAGTCCTTTTCTAGTTCTCTCCTGTCCACCTTGCAGATCAACTCAGAGCCAGGGAAATACTTTTTCTTTTTTTTCTTTTCTTTATCTGGGTGGGGTGGGTAAGGGGTAGAAGTGTGAGGTGGGATGGATATAGAAACGAAGGAGGAGGTGGAAGGAGAGGGAGACGAAGCACGGAAAGGGGAGGAAGGAAGACTCCTTGTTTTGGAGACTATAACTGCTCGTTTCAGGGATGCAGGGACGGATAGGAACCTGGTTTTGTCCACATACCCATCCGCCCTACTTCGCCCTTTTCCTCTTTTTAATGAAGAGGCAGAGGGGGAGGCATTTGTTCCACCTCCATTTTGCCGTCGGATTGCTGCTGCTTGCTCTTTTCTTGTTCTTGTTCTTGCTGTTGTTGTAGCTGCTGCTGCTGTTTAGGGGCCTGCTTTACCGGTTGTTTTTCTTTTTGCGGCCCCATCTGCCTTTGCGACTGTTTTCCAAGATTTCTCTGCTCTTGCCCCTCCTTGGGCCGCTCCTGGGGCTGCCGTTGTTTCTTTGGGGTCGATACGTCTTGTTTTGGGGGCAAGGGTGCCCTTTACTTCCTACAACCCTTCACCATCCTCCACTCACCATCTGGAGCAGCTAGTTCAGGAACTGCCGTTGTTGCTGCTGGAGTTACCAATGTCGCTGGGGGGGGGGGTCTGGATGTTGAGGGTTCTTGGCGGGACATGCCTTTGCCATATGTCCCAAAGTCCCATACGACCAACAATATGGTCTGCGCCCCTTTACGACTACCAACATCCGTCTGTCGCGACACATTAGAACATTGGGTATTTCGTTGAACGCCTGTCTGTTTACAGTTACCTGCAACACCATGTTTCCAGTTGCAATGCCTGACTTACTGGTGATGGAAGATACCTCTTCTATTGGTCCATATTTGGAAAAGAATGCTCCCATCCTATCTTCATTTATATCAATGGGCACTCCGTGTACAGTAATCTTAGTCCGTCTAGTGCCCATGTATTCGGTTTGGAGCCTTAGCGTTGGTGTGGTTAATGTATTCCCAGCAAGCCTTTTTGCTTCCTGTTCCCTTCCTAGTAAAATCTCGACAACACCTTTACTAATACTAAGGCTTTTCAATGCTTCTTCAATTGTTTCCCTGCTGACCCCAATCAGTTTCCAAATTTTCACGTCGGACGTCAACAGGGAAATTATCTTTACATTAACTGCTTCCAGGGCCTCCTCCAGAATCGTGAGAAATTCATTACCCTGGACATATTTCTCAAATTTTGGTCTTAACTCATCATCATAAGATGAATCCTTTTGGGGCCTGTTTTCCGCCCGGGTCGTTTTTTCTCTCCGGTGACTTATTTTGCATAGACACCGTCATTACATCCAATCCGCCATGGTGGAATTTTTCCCACCACGGCTTAAAAATAAAGTTCCGCCTTAAATGGCTTGTTCTTCACGAAAAACAAATGAAAAATCCGAACAAAAGACAAAAAGAAACAAATAAAAACTAGAATATGGAAAATAAAAGTTAATACGCATAAAATAAGCAACAATTGAAATAATACGATAAAAGAAAATAAAAACCAGAACAACAAAAGGTTAAAGAAAGAAAAAGTAAACAAGTAAAATCAAGTACACACAAATACAAAGAAAAACTAAGAAATTGAAACAGTTGTTTAGTCTTGTAGACTTTGGCTGAAGGCAAAAATGTAGCATGACACACTTGAAAGAAACTGAGTCAAAGCTGCCTTCTCGGACAGCAGGCCAGCTAATTTTACTTCATTTTATAAGAGAGTGCCTAATACACCAGTTAAGTTGGTCCATTTTGCTAGAATGGACCTGCCCAATACATTTGCATGAGTGGTCTTTATTCACCCATATATTTCTCCATTAAATGACTCAAGTCACTTAGCTTTTGGCTACAATAGCCTAGTTGTGTGTCAGACCTCTGGCAAGCTAACCAATATTCTACAATTTTGAGAGCATTTTTACAAGTAGAACAGGCAGAATGCTATTCAGACAAACAACGAGGAGTTCATTTCTTCTTCAGTGATGCCCCTTGCTTTCAAAATAGACATAATCTACCACGAGCAAAGAACCTTTTCTAATAAACAAATTTCAGTGAAAAGGAATTTTCTATAATAGAAGAATTATATAAAATGTTTATTAAGTGTAGTGATCTGACAATGAGTGGACACCCAACAAAATAAAAAAAAAGCATGCATAAATTTTTAATCTTCATGTTCATTTCAAAATAAATTAATATAAATGGTGGTGAAATACATCAAAAGCATGCTTAATTTTTTAAAGACTTATGAATATACAGATCTGGATTTATCAAATTAAATCATATATCAAGTTGTTCACATTTTTTAAATCTTTTCACTCCAACCATGGCAATAATGCCAGTAGAACACAAGGGATTACAGGGAGTGAAAGAAATGAGAAGACTTTAGTGAGGAGAAAGGACAATAAAAGAATAGGATTTTGGAAAACAGAAGATTGCGGTTGGCATTGCATTTAAATTTTTGAAGACTGTAGGTGGCAGGGAAGCAAGAACTCAGAAGAGAGTTCCACAGGTGAAAAGTGTGAGAAAAGAAACTATTAGAATAGAACATATGGTTACATCTAGCTAGTTCAACAGTAAAATGATGAAACCTAGTTGCCAATCTAGTAGCACGCTTAAATTCATGCAGTCTAGGACCCAAGGAGGGAAGCTCATCAGAACAATTGCTATAAAAATATTTATAGAAAAGACAAAGGGAAGCCACATCACACCCGTGAGAAAGTGACTGAAGTCAAGATGCCAGGTCAGGATCGACTACATCACAGACTCTTCACTGAATTTTGTAATGGTGATATAAGCAGTTTCCTCATAAGGAAACATTAAAAGTAATAAGTATTGAGATATTATTTATCATGACTTCTTGTCAAAACTTTTGGTTAGTATCAAGTGGACTTGTTCTTAAGTAATTTCTTTGGAGAAAGATGCTGCTTTTTGATGCAGTTTGAATATCTACATCTTAGATTCCTTGAAATTAATTCAAGCATCATAATATTACAGAAAAAAAATCATTGTTAGATATATGACAATGATGCATATACATTTACAGCAAAATGGAAAAACTAAAATCAAAATTTAGAAAATAAAAAATACCATCAGTAGAGATAATAATAAGTGTGTACACAATTTTTTTTTAGCGGTGTATGTCATATATTCTGGGCATTTTTTTTGTAAACAAAGATCTGGGTAAAAACAACTTGGTCACAGGTAACCTTGAATTAATTGTTTTCCTTTATATTGTTATTTATATTGAAATTTATTGTTATTTTATATTGTTTTTCTTTATATTGTTATTTATATTGAAATTTATTATTTTATATTGTCTTTCTTTATATTGTTATTTATATTGAAATTTATTGTTATTTTATATTGTTTTTCTTTATATTGTTATTTATATTGAAATTTATTGTTATTTTATATTGTCTTTCTTTATATTGTTATACAAGATCTGTTCAGAAATGATTCAGCTGCTTAATATTAACAAAATGTAGCCTATCTAGGGAAATGGTGCTTTAGTCCTCTGCAAAGTACTGTTCTTGAGACATCACACATTTATGCTAGAGTCTCTCTTTGGTGACTGCTATCAGCATTTCATAAATTCATATTCTCCTTAATCTCACCCACAGTCTGAAATCACCTTTTCAATGGGGAAACCAAAATTTGCTAAGAGCCAAATCTGGATTGTTTCTCAAGATATGCACAGTGACTGGATAGTTTCTCATAAATCCAGAATTGTAGATTATTTCAACAGCATCCAACGGAACTAAAAAATACATCAGTCAGCACCTCATAAGCATTTTGATTCTCAAATTATTACTTGGAAAATTATTATTATGTATGTTAAATAATCTCCCAAAAACTGCTTTCATTGTAACATGAGAATTTCAAAATTTCTCTTTTTTTGATTAAATTTTCTCCCAGTTTCGGAGGACCATTTACACTATAATTTCTTTCATGGAGAAAAAATTCTAATGCAGCTGCAATTGTGTAAATGAACATTTCTATGTATTTTACATGTAAACATATTTGCTACTTTGCTAGTTGTTCATGAATAACTGAAATTAAATTTCATTGGAATCGTATTGACAAGACAAAGGATTTTAAAAATATTCTAATTAATAATTCATTTACAAATAAATTCTAATGTATAATAATGGGCAAAATCTTTTAAAAATATTTTTAAATCTTTGATTGAACAGTAAAATCTTAAACAATATTGAGACTGGTCATCATATGGATCTCAGGAGGATTCTAGTGGCTGCAAGTTACAAGATTGTAATAATCATCTTAGCTTAGTATGTCAAAGCAAGGCTATGTCTTGTCTCTCGTGTGAAGACCAGGCTTATGGCTTAATATCAAATGTCTGGTCCAATTACGGAAATAAAGATGTTTTGAGCTTCCACTTCTCCCATGATGGTAACCCAGTGAGAATAGAGAGGAAAGAAAAAAAAATACTTGCTGTTCTTATATAGAACTTTTATTCTTAGGTGGAACTTGCTATTATTTGAGAAAGTTCTGCCAACATGTCAAGAGTATCAAATGTGAAACTGATCAGAAGAAAATGATTATACTAAAAAAAGCACTTTCTGGTTACACATTAAGCAACATTTTCTCTCTCTCTCTCTCTCTCTCTATATATATATATATATATATATATATATATATATATATATAATGTCACACATTGAGTGCTGGTGTTAATAAAATAATACTCGATGTAGAAGAACAGAGCTATAATTTATATTTTAATAATGAATATACACTTTTTTTCCTTACTGGGAACAACACAATGTTCAGGTGCTGATTGATAACTAATTATTACATCATTTAAATTTTGATATATATATGCCAGACTATAATTATAGTGGAGCCATCCATATTATTTATAGGGTAGGTTTAAAAAAAATAATAAATGTAAAATAAAAAATAATAAAAATAATTAAGTATAGATAAATAAAAATAAATGTAATCAGTAAAATAAAATTCACAAAATTTTCCAATGATCTGCAATAAAAAATACATAAAGATGATTTACATATAAAGAAAATAAAATAATTAAGCAGATAAAATGGGTAACCATTATAAAATTATAAAATTGACATGGATATGCATTACAGAGCAATTACTAAAGAAGCAAACAAATTTGACAAAAAGGCACCGAATAGTTGAGAAAATGACATCAACAGAGAAATAGCCACTGAGTTAAAGATTGATGGGAGAATAAATAAATTACATAAAGAACAAGCATTTATCACTATTAAAGACAATAAAACAAATTTCAAAAACAGCCCACAATATAGACTACTTGATTCAACTAAGAATAAAATCGAAAAAGTTAGCAAATGCATTCTTGAGAAAGCATGCAAATATATGAGAGATGTTTTAAGAATTAACCAGTGGCACAATACAATTGAAGCTATAAACTGGTTTAAAAATATAAAAAAGAAGAATTAGTGTACATTTGTCTAATTCGACATAAATGATTTTTACCCATCTATCACTGAAGATTTTCTGATGAATGCCATCAATTTAGCCAAAAAATATTCTAGCATTAGTGACAAGGAAACTAAAATAATGAGGCAGGTATAAAAAAACCCTATGCTGTATCATAATGGATGTTGGTGGACAAAAAGAAACAATGAAGAATTCAACATAGTATATGATTCTGCAGAGGCATGTGAATTAGTAAGAATATTCCTAATGTAGTGATTGAGATATTTATTTGATATTAATAATAAGGATGGTGTCATTTTACTATGTAAAACAAATCCAAGAAACATAGACTGATCAAGAAAAGAACTGATAAAATCCTTCACAATCATGAACTAAAAATTACCATAAATGCTAAGAGATCAACTTTTGCAGGATTTGAATACTAAACCGTATATAAAATATTTACACAATAAGAAATATGTAAATAGTGAATGAAATCATCCCTATTATACTTAAACATTTACACAAATCAGTACAATATAGATTAACAATAAACTCCAGTAATAAGGAAATATTAGCTGAAGCTAAAGGTAAATATGAAAAAGACTTAGAAGAAAGACACAAAGTAAATATAGAATACATGAGGAAAAAAAACATAGGAGGTAAAAATTAAAAAGCCATCACATGTTATAGCCACAATGTAAAAACTAATGTTGGAAGAATTTTTCTCAAGTTAAACAATTTTAAAAACTCAAAAACATTAAAGTTTTTCAACAAAAATAATGAAGGTCAGCTATCGCAGTGTTAGAAATATTGAAACATCTATATCCCATTGTAATAATATCTTATTGAGTAATTATATTACTAACAAAAAGGACAATCGTAACAAAGCAAAAGTAGATAATAAAAAATGTAACTGCCCAAATAATATGAACTGCCCTTAAACAGTCAATGTTTGACTAAGAATATTGTATATTATGCTAACAAATCTGATAAAGAAAATAAATTTTATATAGGTTCAACTAAAACTTTTTTGGAAATATGGTTTTAAAAATCAAACTAATACTAAGTAACAATAAATACAAAAACAACACTGCTCTCTCTAAATATAGCTGGCAATTGGTAATAGATCCACAATTACATGGGAAATAATTATAAGAACTAAATCTTACAATGGTGAAAGCAAAAGATGTCACCTTTGCCTTCTAGAAAAATTAACTATTTTAAAAATTTAAATAACTGTAATTTACTAAACAAGAGAAATGAATTAATGGACACATGTAGACATAGAAAACAAATACCTATAGAAATATGTTGAACCAGATTGATTTCAATTCAAGCCTGTATCTTGATTTTTTCTTAACTTATTTACAGATGTTCAGATTTTTTGTATATATGTATGATTGAATTGGTAATGTTCTATGTAACTGTATGTAAGTTTTCTTTAATAACAAAAGAAAAATATATTAAATATATTTGAGTTATAATATGTATTTTATATATTTTGCCATTTCTTTTATATAGGATGGACATGCATATCTATATGTATGGCTTTATAATTATCTTAAGTATTAAGTACATATATATATATATATATATATATATATATATATATATATATATATATATATATGTATATAATTTTTTATATGAATATATTTATTGAGCATGTTATGTAGATAGATTTGTACACTATTTACATTATTCGGACTATTTCCTCATCGTTGTAGCCAAGTTTATTTGTTTACCACAATGTTTCAGCCGTTGTACGCTCCAGCCCTCTTCAGGTGGTTGGAATGTTGAACTGAACCTTTGTTTCACTCACTGTTCTAGTTCCACGTGCCATGGATGTCAGTTATCACCTGTTAATTCCTCTCTGAAAGTTCTCCAGTGCCTTAACCAGGTATTGAACTCATACTCTTGGGAATGTGGAACTAGAACAGTCTACCCCAGTGAGCGAAATAAAGGGTTCAGTTCTACATGAAGAAGGCCAGAGCGTACAACAGCCGAAAAGTTGAGATAAACATGGTGACAAAGATGAGGACAATAATCCAAATAATGTAAATAGTGTACATAATACCTCATCTCAGAAATATAGACAGATAGATTTGTTTGTACACTTTTGTATTTTTGTAAAAATGTGGTAATATATATATATATATATATATATATATATATATAATCGCATATGTTGATATACCATGATATTTATGTGAATATTTGTATTTGAATTATAATTCACATTTTTGTAATTGAAGGTGTATAAATTGTGTAGATGTGTGTTTTTGTGCATATGTTTATATATGTATAAATATAAATAATAAGGACCACTGCACTATAATTATATAGTATATATATATTAAACTATATATCAAAATTTAAATTATTTAGCAGTTAGTTATCAGTCAGCACTTGAAGATTGCATTGTGCAGGAAACTCAGAGTTGTGCTACCAGAGAGGCAAAAATGTATATTTATTATTTATATATATATATATATATATATATATATATATATATATATATATATATGTATATATATATATATGTATATATATATATATGTATATATATATATATGTATATATATATATATATATATATATATATATATATATATATATATATATATATATATATATATAATGTGTGTAATTAATATCAATATTTATAAAAATTGAAAATTCCTTTTATTGCATCTACTCCTGTTAGAAGAAAAAGTTAATGATTTGAGATTATGTGTGAAAAAGGAGAAAGCTACCAAGGAAAGAGGGTTCAACTGATTTTGGAATTTTACTGTCAAACTTTTCAGTAAGAAAGCTGATTGTAAAAAGTGTTGAATCAATTCTAAAGTATGTTATCCTTCTTTACTAACATGTCAGATATGACAAATAAAACAGAATTAGGTTGCTTTGTACTTTTCATCAGGGTGGCTTAAGTTTAAAGTTTGTGTTATTACTGTGGTTATGTTTATTTGTAAAGCTGCATTTGAATTATTTATGGAAGACATGTGAGTCAGAATAAAATTTAGGTAATAATAAATTGATGTGACCAAGATGGGCATAAAGTACTCATTTTCATGAATACTATAGCGCTATCACAGAAATATATCTGAATCTACCTGATGTCTAAAAATCAGTCTTGGTCAGTAAAATGATGAGAAACATTGTCATTGATTCCAAGATGAAGCCGGTTATGTAGTGATAGTTCCAAATTTGTTTTAACTTACTGAAATATCCAGTGTCTAAACAGTTCCTGAAAGATTCTTTGGATGGTCTACTTTTTTCTTCTTTTTTTATACAAAATTCTCATATACTAACCAATTTTAAAATATAAAAGATGAAAGTAGTAGCATTAAAAATTATGCCTGTAGAAAACCTGAAATTTGATTAACAAACAGGCCATTTCTATTAAAATCTCAACTCTGTATCAATGCTGATGACAACTATTTGCTCTTGTCTTAATATTCAGTCTACCAATCATTCATGCATTGAATATTGCTGAAACATCTGGTCTGGTTCTTCTATTATGTATTTAGGGATTCTTGATAAAATACAAAAAAGAAACTGCAATATTATTGGCTCTGACATCTTGACATCAGTCACTTTGCCACTGCTACAACATGGCTTCCCTGTGCTTTTTGTATAAATACTTTCATGGTAATTGTTCTGATGAACTTTCCTCTTTGGTATGTTAATTTTATGAGCTTCAGCATACTACAAGATTGGTCACAAGGTTTAATCATTTTACAGTTGAAATGGCCGCTATATGTAACTGTAATTTCTATACTAACAGTTTCTTCTCTCACACTACTTGCTTATGGAACTCTCTTCCAGCTTCTTGCTTCCCAGTCAATTTTGATCTTTGTTAACTACAAAGTAAATTGTTATCTTGTTTTCTTAATTCCTGTTTTTTGTTCTCTCTTAATATTTTCTTTTTCTCATATTCTCTCACACTCAGTGTCCCTTGTGGCTTAATGCCTTGCGTGGGGTGAAATGATTAAAAAAACATATATCAGAACATATATAATATACCGTATGTAACAGATAATTTTAAGCACAAAGAACAGAAAATATACTGGAAGGAAAATGTATCAAAATTTCAAAAACAGATAAAAAGTACTTTTAGTAAGAACTGAATTCATCCCCAACTTGAGATCAATATCCGTCCCAGTCCAGAAACAGTTTACAACATGATCTATACTTCTTATTAATTTACTTTTTTTTATAGGAATTTAATTCAGTATTTGGACAATAAATTTAGGGAAAGTGAAAGGACAAATAAAACAAAGGAATAAAAAAACAAAGAAGTTTACCAACTTCAGAGATCTGCAGTCTTATCTTATAAAACTTCTTTTGTCTGTTGAAGTAATTTCAAGTTTGTCAACATCCTGTAGTAGAAGTTTCCCACAGGTTGTACATGCCTTCCTGCCTATGTCATGGTGATTGCAAACAAAAATGAACTGTTCATTTGTGTTTTGTGCCATATATAGGCCAGCATAATATTAGCATTAGGAGCTTAACTTTATGACAGGTTTTTTATATTTACTGTGTATCTCATACTCAAAATAAGGGGCATAACTCTTGATTTTCATTAGATTGCTTCCTTTGAATTGTAATTCATTTTAATTCCAGTAATTTCCTATGATGATGGCAAATTTATGATCAGAACTATTGCAAGGTTTTTAAATAAGTGATTCAATAGTATTAAAGCTATCCTGGTATAAAGCAATGGCAAGTAAGTTATAAGAAATATAATCCAAATAAAGACATTTCATTTCAATGAAGGCCAAAATCCAAAGACAATTTGCTAGAAAAAGACACCAAGGAAATTATCATGATGCTATGAACAATATACAAAAGTTATATAAGTTCTCATGATATTGAATTTTTGAAGAGCATCTTTGTTTAAAATGTCAAAGATCATCATGACAAAGTAAAGTAATAATTCTGGTAATAGGCTATTAACACTTAAGCTCTATTGTATAAGCCCTAAATTTTATAGCCGCCTCCTTCTTCTTCTCCTCTTCCTCCGCCTTAATATTATACCATTCAGTTTATTCTGAAACTGAAGTGAAGTTTATTAGAAGTGTAGCGGGAACAGTAATTTACCAGTTCAACAGAGAAAGAGAACCCGGTTGTATTTTGCCTGCTTGGCTTGAACTTGCATCCTTCCGAATGCAAAAAAACATGGTTTAAGCAAGCATGATGTGGGACACGTAGTTTGATTCAGGTGCCCAGATGTACGAAAAGCTGTGTGGGCTCTGAGATAGATAAACAGACAGTGAGAGGGAGGTTTTTTTTGGGGTGGGGCAGATTGCAGGGTTAGAATTCATAAGTAGTGGATTTGAAATAGATTCCCTACATCAATTTTCACAACAGAGAACACCGATGTTATTGTTACCAACCAGTTTACAAGAAGATAAATAAATGTAAAAATGTGTTTTAAAATAGCAGAAAAAGAATTGTTTGAACCACAGAAATGTTCTTTGATGTTCCAGGAGTGAATTATTGGTATTCAGAAATTATCATGACATTTTGTATTGCAGAACACATGGTATGTCAAATCCATTCATCTTTACAATGAAATGGTTTTGACTTGGAATTTTCTTAAGTCTAAATTCATTGTCCAATTTTTGATATTGTTCTAAGTTGCAGCTGATTTTTATGCAAATTATGAGGTCAGTTATGGAATAAAAAACTGGTAAGACAAAGGTGGAGGAGGAGGAGGAGGAAGAGAAATAAAAACGAAAGAAGGAAAAGTGAAATGAAAGCTGACAGCAGTAAAAACATGAGAAAGAAATGAATATATAGACAAGAAACAGGGAATGAAAAAAAAAACAGAAGACAGAGATAAAGAGACGGAACAGAAAGAAAAATATCAAGAAACCAGATGAGCAATATTTAATGCATATGTCAAAGAAGGATTTAGATTTGAAAGATGAAAATGAGGAGAAGAATAATAAAGCTGACATACTTTGATGGCACTGAAAACTCTTTTGACAACTCAAATTTTATTCCTTTTGAAACTGAGAGAAGGAAAAGCTGACTGAAGAGTAGAAGGAGAGTGAAATAGATAAATAAAGACCTGAGACTTATCAGAAAATTTAAAGTTAAAATTTTGTCTTTTAGTAGTAAAAGAAAAAGAGTGAGAATGAATACAAAACAAAAAATGAGGAAAAGTTGAACAAAAAAGTTAGTGGAGAAGAGATGGAAAAAGAGAGGCTATAAAACTGTGAAAGAGAAATTAAGTTTCAAAACAAGAGAAGTAAAGAAAAGAATAATGAAATTTGACTTTTTTCTTTACTTGAAACTTATTTGTTTCTTCACAAACAAAATTTTATGTTTTAGACAAATTTTCCCTGGGAAATTTGATGGAAGATTGATTATGACAAAATGAAGCTACAATGTAAATGAGTTTGTAACAAGCAAAAACATGACACAATTGATATGTCTCCCAGGAATAAACAAATAATGTAAGATATGCATTGGTTATCCATAGAATGAAGTGGAAATATCTGTTGGTCATCTGGAAGTTTCCAATGTTCACAAGCAGTATATGATGGGGTAACTCTTCATTAAATATTTGTGCGTGTTTCTAGGAGAAAATGAGAGCTACATGTAAGAGAGTAAACTAGGTTACACAATTACATTGCAAAATACAGATGAGGACAAAATTATTGCCTACCCCACTAAAAATTGAATTATTTAAAAAATATTTCACAAGTGATTTTTAGCAAGACAATGAATTTTTAACAACAGCATTCTTTAGAAAGAGTAAGTTTTAATGCAGCATTAAAGAGTGATTTTTTTATTTGCACACAACAGAATTATTTCAAACTAAAATGCACCAGAGTCAATTATAATTCCCTTTTTTAAGAACTCACCTTTGTGCTGAGCTATAGCACAAACTACTGTTATGTTCTCATAAGTTTTAACATATTAATATTCTAAACTTTCAATATACACACAGTATAACCATTGGGGATTTGAGTTATCATTTGTGAAAGCATCATATCCAATGTTAGGAAGAAAATTTCAATCCATTTTTGTATTCCTTATTTCCATTCTCTAAGACAATGTTTCTCAACTGGTTTTCCCCAGAACCTTAGAGTTCCTCAGGTTACAAAGAGTTCTGTGAGAAACAGTGATAAATAGGCTAATGCTTTTTTAGTAATTTTTGTTCGATTTTATATTCATAATTTTACTATACACATATTGAATATTGTTAGAAAATCCTTGGTTATAATAAAGGCTTCAACATCTTATATAGGTACCACCAAAAAATTGCAAAAAAAAGAGAATACCATAATGAAAAAAGCCCTGAACTAGATAAAAAAAAAACTTTTATTGTCAAAATCTTTGTTATTATTAAGAGGAAAGATCAAAGTATTTTTTCATTAATTTATTAAATTTTTTAATCCTTCCTACCATGTTTAAAATTTAAAATCTCATTTTCGTTATGTCTGTGGGCGGACTAAAGATTAGTATGGGAAATTTAGCATCTTTTTTATGGTAAAAAACACACGGTTTTGAAAAAGTCAAATAATTGTTCGATTTTAATGAAATTTTCAGAAAATTAATGTAATTATTTTTTTAATCTTTTTAGAAAATCATGGTAAAAACATTTTTTTATTTACATGTTACCCTGAATTTAATTTTATGAAATTGAAAAATTAAAATTCCAACCTCTTCATATATATATATATATATATATATATATATATATATATATATATATATATATATATATATATATATATTAGTTAAAATCATAAATTTGTTAAACAAACACGTTTTACAGAAAATCTGTTCTGAATCGTAAAATAAAAAAATGCAGTAAAATTATGATAATATTTAATTAGAAAACCTTCTAACTGCTTTTATAAGTAAGATATATTGAGAACAATATTATTTTTAAAAAACTGTTTTCATTGAATAATGAATTTTTACAAGAATTGTCTTTGATATTTTTAAAGTTTTAATTAGAATAATTTAAGTTTTAAATCTTTAATAATTCTATATTAACTTCACCCTTTTAGATGATATTGCTAATAAAACTACATTTGCTAATGATAAGTGGAAAACCTTAGTACAAATCATCAAACACCAATATATTTAAAAGAATTTTGAATTTTTTTGTATATGTATAAACATGCTGATTTTTGTAGATATGTTTAATCATACATGATATTATCAGAAAATAAGAGCAATAAGAATAGTAAATTTAAAGCCAGAAAGTATCTAAAATTCAATGAAACATTAAATTATGGAGAATATTTTCTTAATTTTTTAAAATTACTGAGTACTTAAAAATGATATATAAAAGGCACTCATGTTATATTCAATTATTTTTTATGGCTAAAGCCTCATAGGACATTAGATAAACATAAATCTGTCATCAAGCTGTCAAAAATATCATCAGCTCAAAAAATGTTTCTGAGATTTTTAAAACTTACATATTTGTTTCAAACCAGATTAATTGTACTTTAAATCCACTCATATTCCTCAAATAAAGTTTCATTTTATTTTTGAAAGATTTTTATAAAGTATATTACACTGTAATGAAAGATGCCTAAAAAAGCTATTTTAAAAAAAAGAAAAAAAAACTCCATCCAATTAATTTAAATTAGTTCTTGAATTACAGTGAAGCATCTTGCTTATTGGAAATATTAAATTTGTTCTATTAGCTTGAAATTAAAACTAAAAAAAAGATTTTTCATTTTTTAAAAATTAATTTTAAATCTTAGGTATTGCATTTTCTGTGGTGATACCAAATCTTATATTATTTAAAATTATAATAATCATAGGGAATTTATTTAGCAATGTGTATATCTGGCATCAATGTGAAACTACACTCACTGGTTAGTGGACAGGATCCTGTACTTGGCATATTCATGTATCATCGAGTGACTCACTCAATTACAGGATGCATACATGGTGTTCATATATTATGTTTACCATGTGAACTATGATAAAAAAAATATAAAAGAGATAGATATTAATAATGGTATATAATATTTTTTTATGTAGGGGTTCCCTGAGATGTGAAAACTATTTCAAGTGTTCCGCAAGGGTTGAGAAATGCTGCTTTAAGATATAGATAGATATGAAGAATTTTGAACAAGCATTTTGTGATTAATACTATAATGAAATACAGTTTTCCTCCATATTTATAATATATCACTCTTTTTTCTTTATATTCCCATTTAAGTAACAAAAAGCAATAATTTAATTGAAATATTTCAGTAATCACAAATTTTGATGGGGTGAGAATACCTTTGGCTTACAGAAGTTATATATATGGAAGTGTACATACAATGCCTTTGGATGCAAAGAGAAATGTATTTGCATATTGAAGTACCATATATACTCTAGTATAGTGCAAGTTTTTTATGATCATTTTTTTACACAAAAAATAGCAGGGTGGTGTTCTACTATACACAGGTAATTTTTTTGAAGAGGTTACAAATCATGCAAAATTTCAGGGATTGCACTATACATGAAGTTGGCATGTACACAAGTATATACAGTACTAACAAGCTTTACCTGCTTGCTATCACGTCGCAAAGTAAGATATATTCACTACTTGAAATCTTTGAAACAAAAAGTTTAAATGAACATTTCATAAATTGGCTTATAGTTAAGGAAAGTTTTACAAATAGATGCCAACTTGTTGAAGGCCAAGTAAAATGCAAATTTCAAATACTTTTCTGCACTATATAAGATGATATTCCTAAACAGAACTATTTTTGATATGAAAATCAAAAAATCCTCAAATAAAAGAACAGTAATGAAGGACAGTTAATTTATAAAATTAACTTTTTTAAAATCAATATACAAATTAGTTAAACATGAAGAGTGATATTGCCTAGAAGTTTACATGCATCTTGGCGGCCCTCATATAGGTTTCTATAGCCATGGTATATCGAGAATTTTCTCTATGTTGGTAATGCAAATAATTAAATACTGAATTTTTTTTTCAATTGGTATGACTAGATTGTTTATTCTATCTCAATATTTTGTTTTGTTTTTGAATATCAGCAACCATTTTTAACTTCCAGTTAATCATGTGATCATCCTTGACATCTAAATAAGAACAATTGTAAAGTGAAAATGTTCGTAATTTTGTAATATTTTGCCTTAAAATGTTGAATTCTACTCCATTTCGTAAAAAGAGAAAATTATCTGAAGAAGGATGGGTGTTTCAAGAAAAGTGGGAATTTCAGTAGTTTTGTACCATGGTTAATGGAAAGATAAATTGATTGATTTGCAACCACTGCATTGCGAGGCCAAAAGAATATAATGTGAAAAGACATTATGAAACAAACTATCGATCTTATGATAAATATGAAGGAGATATGCGTGTTTCAAAATTGAAGGAATTCAACGTTAAGTTTACACAGCAACAGAGTTGCTTTACAAAAATTCAGAAAGGCAACGTTAATTCTGTTACTGCAAGTTTTGGACTCTGCAAAATGATTGCCACAAGTGGAAAATATTACAGTGAAGGATATTTCATAAAGTGATGTCTTGTAAAAACAGCTGAAATTGTATGTTGAGAAAAGTCACACTTATTTCAAGACATTTCATTAAGCAGAAACACTGTTACTGAACGGATTGATGAAATGGCAGGTGATTTGAGTTGACAGTTGAAGACTTTATCATCAAGTTTTGAACATTTTTCTATTGTTCTGGATGAGACTGTTGACATAGCTGGAATAGCACCAGGGCTTGTGAAAATGAATTTCAAATTTATGAAGAAATAATTGAATTGGTCCCAATGCATGATACTACACAAGCCAGGACATTTCTGAGAAAGTTGAACAGCTTCTCCATGAGCATGGCCTTGATTTGAGTAAACTTGTGTGTTTATCTACTGATGGTGCTGCCAATATGGTTGGGAGACATAATGGTGTTGCTGCCAAGTTAGGTACAAAAATAGAAAACATATATCCAGATTCAACATTCAAGCATTTCCACTGTATAATTCATCAACAGAATTTTTATTCTAAGATTTTAAAATTAGTTCATGTGTTGAGTTTTGTCACAAAAACAGTGAACTATATCAGAGGTTGTGCTCTGCATCACCATCAATTTAGCCAGTTATTGGAAGACATGAATAATCAGTTCATAAATGTCCCATTCTACACAGAAGTTTGGTGGCTTTCATGTCACAAGGTACTGGAAAGATTTTTTTATTGCAACACAAAATTGTTATGTTTTTGGAGATGAAGGGTCAAAGCACAGCTTGCTCCAAGATGTAGCATTTTTCAGTAGATATTACTGGGCAATTAAGTGACCTTAATTTGAAATTACAAAGTAAAAATAAGCTCATCACTCAGTTGCATAATGATATCTAGTGTTTCATTGCAAAATTAGCTTTATTGAAGTCCCAGTTGTCACATGAAAACTTGATTCATTTTCCTATGTGCAAGGAGTTGAAAAAAAACTGCCAATACTGTGTCTGTATTTATCTTTGCTAAGTACGACAATTACCTGGAATAGCTGTCAAAGGAATTTCAGTGAAGATTTTGTAATTTTTCATCTTGTGAAGATCAGTTTGCGTAATTCTCAGCACCATTCACTTTTGATGTTGCTCAGGCAGAGGAAAGTCTACAGATGGAACTACTGGAAATGTAGACTGAGTCAACACTCAAAGGAAAGTACCTAGAAGTAGGTGTACCCAAATATTTTCATACCTTCCTCAGACATTTAATAACTTCAGAAAGTTTGCCCCAAAGATTATGGTGATGTTTAGTTCCACGTATGTCTGTGAGCAGTTATTTTTGTTTATGAGGGCCACAAAAACATCTCACAGAATCAATTTAACTGATGAACATTTGTCATCTTTGATCAAAGTGGGATCTACACAGACATTCCAACCTGATATATTGAGAATAGTTTGTCTAAAGTGATGTCAATCATCAGATTAAATTGTACTACCTTGCATTGTAAGTATTTTGTATTTAAAGTTTAGTTACCACTAGCTGTGATTAATGTAAGAATGTAAGCAGGTGCAGCCCTCAACATGCCTGATAAATAATACAAATATTGAGCTTTTAGTGTGTATACTGAGAGGTGCCCAGCCCTGGGGAACAGCTGCCTGAGGCCGTATGCACCCTCTCATTGTTGCAACAGGGGCTCAGGGAATTTTTGTTCCTAGCCCAGGTGTATGCACTTGGGCTCTCAACATTAAACTGGCCTTGTGTCACAATGCGAATCCATGGGGTTTAGGGTCGAGTAAATGCCAAATTACTATAAATAGTTTGTAACACATTTCTTTATCAACTTTAAGTTGTATCTCTGTCTTTGGGCAGTGTGTTCTCAGGGTGGCTCTGTCAAAGGACAGAGTTGCAACTGAGGAATATTATACTGAGATGTGCCCAGCTCTGGGGAACAGTTGCCCAAGGCCACGCCCTCTCATTGCACCAGCGAGAGGGATCGGTGCAAGCACCGAGGCCAGTGCATCTGACAGTTGCAGGGGTTGAGGGAATTTTTGTTCCTAGCCCAGGTGTACGCACTCGGGCTCCCCACATTAAACCGACCTTGTGGAAGGGTCGAGTAGATATCTAATTACTATAAAGTAGACGTGGGAATTTTTAATCTCAGAATTCATGGGAGAATTGAGCTCCAATTTCGTATTTATTCATATAGATTCCATAATACAGATTTTACTTAATTAACTATTATGTTTCTCTAACTCTTCAAATGTTGAATGTATGACTAATTCTAATTTCTATTTTCCTATCTTTACACTATATGAATTTTATCTTATAAGTTGTCCCCTGTTCTGTCACCCATGAAATAAAAATAATTGTTTGTACAGAAAATAAGACTCTACGTACATCAAATTGTCTTTAAATTAAGTGGAAGCAGAAGAATTATTATAGAACTTTTAAAAGGTAAGCTTAAACATTAATTCAATACTTAAATGCAGCAATCAATTTTGAGTTTTTTTGTAGTTTATTGATACTTATTGCATCTACTCTTCCCTAGCTATTGCGATGATGGCCGAACCAAGAGTCCTCCATAGGAGCTATCTTAAATGCCACCTGATAGAGTGGCTTTTAAGCTAGCTTAAAATTTTAAGCTAGGTGTAATTTTGGGTACAAAAGGAAAACTCCCCTTGAAGCATGAAAGCAACGATAATGGCTAGTATAATATATAGTTTTAACCTCACATAATCTGGCAACCCTGAATCTGAGATCAACGATAATTATTCCCTATGTCTAACTTTTCTAGGGCTTTTGAATGAGCTATAAATCATTGAAATCGGACCAGTGGGAGCAGAGGAGTTGCTTGGACACACACATGCACAAACATACACTGTACTTTATATATAAGAATGTATAAAATAAATAAAACCATTATATATTACATACACACACACACACATATCTATCTATCTATCTATATATACATTCATTCATGTGAGTACATCAGCATTTGTATATGCTTACATGTAGGTGCATGTCCTATTTGCTCTTTACACGAGAATGAAGGGATCCTGAGATAACCCCCCACTTTCCTTCTGAAAATGTCACTTGCAATCATAACATTCAATCTTCATTCATTTTATTTTCATTAAAGACTTTCTGACACTTGTCCAGCATACACAAAATATTTTGTAAAGATAAATTAGAAAAAACTCAGTGAAAACAAAATAAAAATTAACTGAGTATTACTAAATAAGAACAAGACAAGATATCCCTAGGCATGGACAGTAGAACAAAAACAAACTACTCTTGTTAACTAAATAATGGGTTCCATTTAAAAAATTCCTGAGGGTTACTTGGATTGACAAACATCTGAAGGTAGCCAGAAGGTACACTGGCCAAAATGTTGCAATAAGAACAGCAAATGTGAAGATATTAGTTTTAATGTAAATAATTTACATTTCAGAAATTCAAACAGGAATTAGAAAAGATTATATCAAGAACTACAAGAGATTATATATGGAAGCATTTAGATAGAACTAAACACTTTTTACTGAATTCTATTGTGATGAGTGCCTTCAGTCTTTTTCTCCTTTTTCTTGTTAAGACTTGTTTTGGTGCAGATACAGAAAACAGGTTACAGAAATAAGTATTAAGAAACTTATACTACACCAAGTATCTGGAGAAAATTAAACTTATCATCAGATGTTTGTTGGGCTAAAATGCTCTCCAATGGAAAATTAGTATGTTTGAATAGTATTAAAATATTACAGGCTCTCTTCTCTCGAATTTTGTCTAGGATGTACATGCATATTTTTATTGATAAAATCATCAGTATTGTATATTTGTGAGACAAGGTACATTATATTTAGCTGAATCTCAGTTGAGATTTGTGTCAGGTCATAGTAAATGAGAGAAAAGATGAACCTGCCAGCAGTTAAGATAGAAAACATCAGTTATACATGGGCCAAACATCATCTAACTTGTTATTTCATGCACAGAGAGGCCCCACTGTTCAGTTTGTTTCAATCTAACCACTCTTCAAATATCCACCAAAATGACTGGTTAGTGTTTCACCAAAACCCTATCAGGAAATAAATTTGCTTCTCTTTAACTTATTTCAAAATTCTGTTTTATTTGTATTTGTTTTGCTATTATTGTTTGTGAATACTTTGTTAAAAGGAGAATATTTCTATATTCAATGAGCTTTGCATGAAGAAAACATTGATGAACCTTATTTAAGCTGGAATCAAGAAGAAAATGTTTGGGATTTGATATCAGGGGAACAGAGTAAAGAATCTGAGAGAAGATAAAAGAGTGGATAAGGATAGGTTAAAACAAGAGAGAAAAGTAAACAAAACACTACAGACCTTTTTGATAATCTGTTATTTTAATATATCTTTATTGATATGAGAGATAAATATATTGGTGCTTGTCTTAAAGTACTGAATGATTCAGGAAAAAAACATTTAAATCTGATGCTTCATATAGAAGAAAGGTTCCAGAAAGATTCTTTTCTGACATTATCTTCAACAAATTACATCTTATCAAATCCATTTTACTTTAATATTGAACTGTCTACATGTTTCTTTTAACTATTAAATGATACCAAATTCTAATATGTGTGGATAGTTCAAGTATCATATCTGTAAACAATCATGCAAGACTGAGGCTGGACTGAAGAGCCATATCTACATGTTGTCATGTGGTAATCCAAGGGAGAGGGTATTTTTCTGAGAAGCGGGTCTATCACATAAGAGGCCAAAATGTTTATAAATAGTGTTGCCGTATAGTTGACAGCCAAGAAAGGGCTGAATTAAAATTTGTACAAATGTGGAAAATTGAATATGTGATACTTGAACTGTTCATCTTTTGCAGTCACTAGCTGAAATTCATCTTTGTGTATTTTGAAGTGTCTGGTCAAACTATATACTAAGCCACATGTGGGATAAGGTATGCTGTGGTGAACATAGTGGTAAAACTTCCTCAATAGATGCTTGATTCTTTCTTGATCCATTAACTTTAGATTGTTTACTAAACCTGTTCTTGAGAAAAAGAAGTGTCCACACACATTAGAATTCAGTTCCTCTTGGACATCTGCAGGTAACATTCTTATGCGACACTTTTGGAGTAAATACCTCATCAATGCAGCAGCATGCCACCTGTTTCCATTCAAAATCATTGCATTCATCCCAAATGATATTCTTCCAAGTTGCATGATGCTTGGTCAAATTTTCCAAAGTGTTCAAAGTTGTTTTTTATATCCTTAAACTGATTCTTTGGTTTATGCTATAGCATTTTTCCTCTGATTAGCTCCCTAGTGAATATTTCTTTGAGGAGCTTATCATTCATTCTGACAAGATCAGCCCAGTGTATCCAATTCAAAATTATCCTTTTTTATATATTTTGTACTGCAGGCTCTGTTGAGAACATTTGATTTTTAAGATTCCCCACATGCAATTCTGAGGAAATCTTTCCTACAGCTTAACATGATGTTTGTAGATTGTGTGTGTGTGTGTGTGTGTGTGTGTGTGTGTGTGTGTGTATATATATATATATAACTGCAAATGTCAGTGTGTCACACTTTTTCAACTTTACTTCTAGAGGTCATAGCCCAACATATCATACCATTTTGGAATCAGGCCAACTCCATGAGCAAATTAAAAACATTTCAGATCCAGACCCGCAATCCTGAAATTTTGAAATCTCAAGTTTTCATTACTGCAATTGCTTTCGGCAATTTTTTACATGACTTTTTGTGACAAATTTTTTGTATGATAACAATTTTTTCTAACTTGGAAATAAATTTGAGAATAATTGAAATTAATTGTGAAATCCAGTGACAGTTACTCATGAAATAAAAATAATTGTTTATACCAAAAATAAAGACCTATTTACATCAAATTGTCTTTAAAATAAGTGTCAGCAGAAGAATTATTGTTGAACTTTTAAAAGGTAAGCTTAAACATTAATGCAATACTTAAATGCAGCAATCAATTTTGAGTTCTGCCATAGTTTATTGTTGTCTATTGCATATAGCAGCAGTATGCCTTGCAAAAAGAAATTTCCACCAACAGAGGACCAGATTGCAATCAAAAGAGCCAAGGCTGCAACAAAGAAAAGTAAGTCCCGTACAAATGAAAACCCAGATCACACAGCAACCAGGAGAGATTCCAATGCTGAGAATATGCAAAGGCTTAGGGACTCCTGGACAAGCTGAAGGCACAATCTAGATCCCTTTGCAAGAACTAGCTTAAATGCTATATGATAGAGTGGCTTTTAAGCAAGTATATTTTATATGGGATCACGACATATACATTTTTATATATCAAGAATAATTTTAAGGGAAAGATGTATCACAAGGTGGAAAGAGTTTTAGTGTCATGCATTTTGTCCTTTAGGACTTCATAATAAAAATGATCTAATAAATTTCTATTCCTATCATAACAAAATAAAATCTGGAATAATCATCAGATTCTACTTAAGTGCACTCAGAATTTGAAATCCTAGGAGAAATACATTGAATATACTGTCAAGCTTCTCCAATACCCTAAGTATTTCATATTCAATGTGAAACAAAAGGCTCAAAATATTCCAAAATAGAAAAGCAGACCCTCCTGACAAACCCAACGAATCAAAGAAATATATTGTTTTACCCACTCACTCTATCACAACTACAATTGAAAAGAATTTATCTAACCTCAATATAAAGTTTGTCACAACTACATCTAAAACAATAAAAGACAATACAAAACAATTTGAAGGAGTAATTTACTCTACCACCTGTAATGATTGCCATAAAGATTACACCAGAGAAACATCAAGAAGTTTAAAAAAATATTATATAAACACAAAACAACACATTAAACACATTAGATGCTCACTGTAATGAGAATGACCACAATTTTTATATAAAAATGCTACTCTAATTAAAAGAGAAAACAATTCACTGAAACAAAAATATCTAGAAAGTGCTTTAATTGTTAGTTCATCCATAGTAAATTTCTGTCCAAGTTCTTACATTTCACCATTTTTGGCAGATCTTCTGTTATCACAATATGGGATATTTAATGACAAAGGTGATGGAAAAAAAAAAGAATCTAAAGGAGATTGGCTCAATTATATACTGAAAAGACATTTAAAACAAATGACTTTTAAATTTAAAATTCCCAGCAATTTTTGTTTGTGTGCATGTCTAGTCACATCAATGTACACAAACTTAATCTGATGAAGGCCTAAAGCATGAAATGCATTACAAAAATATTTTCTACTTTTTTATATATATATATATATATATATATATATATATATATATATATATAGAGAGAGAGAGAGAGAGAGAGAGAGAGAGAGAGAGTGAGATAGAGAAAGAAACTTGTCACTTAACTGAGTGGTGTTATTTCGGTCATGCCAACATTGAAGTTTTGTGAGCACATTATTGTAAGAGCTATTGGCTTCTTGAAGCCAATAACCTTGAAGAGTGAAGGCACTAATTCTATTAATGTTCTATCCTTACCTTTTGATAGTGAGCATTTTAAGACAAAACCCTGCCTGTCTAAAATGCATATCCATCAGTAAACCACAGAAAAAGAACCACGTTTGTATAGTAAAACTATAAGGACAAAAACCTTATACACACAGAGTTTTTTGTTTATGATATCACAATGTGACTAAACCCATTTCTCAGGTTTTCCAAAAGTAGTACAAACTTTTTCTATGATTAATTTCACTTTCATGAATGCCATCCCTACTGAGCATGCTTCTGAGTTAGACAAAACTATTTCGCACTTGAAGTCTTTTTCTTCCTACAAAGATTTTGGCCAACATATGCTTCTTCTCCAGCTGGTAGGTTGTACATAACCTTGGTCTTCTTGTGCTTATAGTGACACATGAACTGGAGAAAATGTCCACTATCCTCTGCATGTCTTTTTTCTTTATGGGCCATGAGAATTGTTATCTGCATAAAATGTTTGGAATGATTTCAGTTTGGTGTTGAAGTTCTGTAAATTAAAGACTACCTGATATTCTGAAGTAGACGTAGACTCCAATATCACAGTTCTGAAAGGTATAAACAAACACCACAGAAAAGTAGATGGAGAACAGAATATATTGCCTTGTTTCACACCATTTTCCACCAGAATTGCACTCCTGCTGTGATGAAGCTGCCCAAAAATCTCAAGAAATCTGAGCTTCCCCATTGTAACCCATAAGGCAACTTATGTAAGCCATCTGTTGACTGTAGTGAAGGCCTTAGTCATGTACACAAATACTTGATACAGTGGCACTCACCTTTCAACACATTTCTCCATAAACTGACAAACTGAGATCATGTCCATAGTAATCTGCTCAGCACTGAATCCACATTGGTTCTCTGGGATGACACTATATCAACCAATTCATCAGGACCCTGGATAGAACTTTCCCTCCTGCTCTTAGCAGGCTTATGCCTTGCTAGTCACCACATTCTGACTTGAAGCCATTGCCTTTGTAAACAGACAACATAATCATATCTACCTAATCTTGAGGAACCCAGTCACTATGCCAAATAGCTAGAATGATCATATGAATATCAGTAGCAATATTGTTTCTTCCAAAGCAAGGTAACTTCAGGAATCATATCCAAACCTGGTGTTTTCCTTATATTCATCTCTTCGTTTTTAGACTTTATCATATCAATAATAGGATCAGTCATCAACTGTTATGATCTCTTTTCAGAATAGGGTGTTGAATACATTTTCTTTTGGAAGGGGAAGCCAACTGCAGAAAAATGGAAAGGTGGAGTAGGTTTTGATATTCCAAGAAAGATTACTAAGCAACTGAAGCAACCACATGAAATTAACAATTAAATCATGTGTTTGAGCACTTTAAATCTTTAATTGCATGAAATTACTTGATGGTGATTTGGAAGGACTACAAATTGGATAATAATTATTAAAATTATGAGGAGAGTAGCCTTAAGAAAAAAAAACAAAGAAAGAAGCAGGGTAAAAATTGTGTTCTAAACTAATAGAACAATTTTTTAACAGTTACAAGGGGAATCAAATTTAGAATTAACTAGACATGATTCAGTAAAACTGAGTAAAACCAAAATTCTTAACTCTATCCACTTCCCATTGATAAAAAAACATGATTAATGTGTTGTCTGAATTTCTCTGGTCCTGAGAAATTAAATTCAAAAGCTTGTTTACACTATTATTATTTTGTGGTTACAGAAAAATGATTCAAATTATTCTAGACGAAGAACAAGACATCTGTTTTTTGTTAATCTCCAAGATTGGGATTTGTTTATGTTGATTGCCCAAGAACACAATTATCTTTACAAAAAGATATCTAGGGAGATTCTAAACAAAGAGAGTACCATATGGTTAATTAGCAAGGTTGACAGGAATTACACAATGTACACAGAGAGGTCTATACTAGACTTTGCTGTCAATCCCCAATATCGTAAGATTTTGAGAAGCCAAAATAAAACCTATCAAAATAACACACTGGCCCCAACTGAGGATGGAAAAAAAAGTCAGATGGCTTATATGGTCAGTTTTGCTCAACAAAGCTACTGGATCTAGAAACTGAGTGAGAGAGAAGAGGCAGAGAATGCAGAGAGGCTGTGGTGTGAGCCTGATAGGAGAATGTTACATGAGGGCTCCTCTGTCCAGGAGTCATTTCCTGACTGCCATTTCAATGTATGCTCCTAACCTAGATAGAAGTTTGCAATCTATTATGGCTTTCTATCAAGACCTTTCGGACTATCTTTCATCAATCACAAATACTGATAGGTTCCACAGACCTCAAGCTCATATGCAGCAAGATGAAGCCATGTAAAGAAGTGAAAGCATCTGTGGTCAAAGTACTAAAGTACCTAGATGTATCCAAACTTCTAAATTTGAATTGGAAATGCAAGTCATTTGTAATATCTTTGAGAATAGTGTGTGTGTGTGTGTGTGTGTGTGTGTGTGTGTGTGTGTGTGTGTGTGTGTGTGTGTGTGTGTGTGTGATTAAGTATTTGGGCTGCAATCTCTCTTTTTCCAAGTTTCATTAAAAACAACTGACAAGGTACTGCAGTTAAGTTTTTTATTTAATTTTTCTTGTGATAATTTAATTTTCTTTTTTTCTGGACATAGATTATGTAGAAATTGTACAAATGTTTTGTATGTCCAAGTGATTTTAGTTATACTTTTATCCATTATCAAGAATAATTTTAGTTTTAGTTTTAACTGAATGCACAAATTGTTTTATGTATGCCTCTAGAGTTATAGGAATGTTTTATTTTCCAAACATGGTCAGCACATTCGTTTTTAATGAAAGTTGTGTGTGTGTGTGTATATATATATATATATATATATTACGATAAACATTATCTTTAGGGGGCAAACATGTTTGAGTTGCTATTCCTGTTATTTTTACTTTTCTTAAAGAGTAAAATAACAACTGGTCTAGACTGATTAGTCCTACTAAAGAAAGAGTGTGCCTGCAAGAGGAATCAAACCTAATTTTTCTTTAGTAGGACTTCTCAACCTAGGCCAGTTGTTATTAATTTCATTGTTTAAGACAATTTAAAAAAACAGAGATAACAACTCATGTTTACTCATTAAAAATAACATTTGTAATAATGTTGAACAAAAAAGCCTTTAAAATAAAACAAAACATGATTATACATATATATATATATATATAAAATATATATATATATATACATACAAACACATATACAAGGTGAGGCTTATAAAGTTTTGGGTTCAACCCACTTCCCAAAATCATTCTGATGTTTGATCATATTATTTTGAAATTGGGTCAGGAAAATTTTTCACTTATCATACCTACACACACTGTGTGATCGGTAAATTGTCGCCATTTTATATTTTTAATTTCATGCAGCCTTGTTGCTTGCTTTTGATTTTGTTGACTGCACAGTATAGTTGGGTCAGTTGGGCACCATCTCTGAGAGAAAGAACACCATGATGCGATTCACTCCACCAGAAGTTTGGAAACAGCATGCTGTACTGCTTGGTATTTGCCCTGGAAGCTCCAATATGGACATTTCAGAGTGTTTGGGTGTCAATCTGTGGATAATGCAGAGGATACAGAAAGAGTTGGATGAGTCTAATGGTGATTATGAAGGTACAGCACCTCGGAAAACATACTCTGATCATTTTGATAAGAACTCCTGAAATTGTTAGTGAGGGCCTCAGACTCAACACAGAGGCCTATATCAAGTGCCTTTAGGAGGTAGTGCTGCCCTGGGTCAAGAGGGTGGCTGCTGGAAGACTATGACTGGCAACAGGACTCTGCATCATGCCACACATGCAAGAGAACCCAGTTATGGCTGTCAGACAATTTCTGCAACTACATCACCCCTTATATCTGGCCATATAACTCCCAGACTGCAATCCCCTTGATTATTATGTATAAGGTGCAGTTGAGTGAGAGGCCAACAAAACTCCTTGTAGCACTAAAGATGAACTGAATGCAAGGATTATGGCAGCATTCACCAACTTAAACAAGGAGACAGTCCAGAAGAGATGCAGGAGATTCCGAAGTTGTCAGGAGGCTGTAGTTCAAGCCAATGGCAATTTTATTTAATCTTTAGTATTTCAAGATATTTTTCTGTAATTTTGGTAAATATATCTGTTAAAATGAGATGTCAGTGTTATTTTCATTTTTGTGCAATTTAGACAACAATTTATCCATTGTATCATGTGTGTATGCATATGTGTGTGTGTGTATACTTATATATATATATATATATATATATATATATATATATATATATATATATACATGATATTCTAACCCAAGTGATGGTTTTCAAGCCTTTTATTTTATTTTCCGTGAACAGATGATTTTACAACTATCTTAACGGATGTGCATGTAGTGTAACTGACTTCAAAAGAAAAATCAGCAAGCCAAGCTCAAATTCGAGACAAGTTTGTTATATTTATTTTTTTACAAATACTCTTGGGAAAGGTAAGAATTCATTTTTTCCACTCCAGTTATGGCTTGAATAGCAGGTCAATTTGAAATCTCTAGCTGTAGTTGGCAAGCAATCTAGGAGAAGAACAACTTTGAATTCAAAACTGGTATGTAGCCTTGACAAAGTGTGTTCTATACAGTCAAAAGGTTATTCACAATTCACTGTAGCTTGGCATTGTGAATTATGATCACAACTGAGGTCGAATAAAAAAAAAAATTAAAAGATGACAATCCCAATTATTAAGAATTATTTTGAAAAAAATAAACGAATACAAATTGTTTTAGAATTATGTCTGAGATGTTTTTTAAAATATTGTTTAATGCATGAATAATCATTGCATACTTTGGGTTGTATCAGACATAGTAATTTTAAATACACTGTCATATAAATAAATTGCCTTTTTGAGTTGATTAGTGTCAAATTATTCTTAGTCAAATGTTTCTTCTATGGTAGTGTCTCACTACTCTGTTGATATTCCATCCCAGCGAACAAACTCTTTCTCTATGACTTTGAACAGTTTGTTCAAGTTTAATAATTCTCTGCATTGTTTTGGGAGATATTTGATTATGGTTATATAAAATAAATACTACTTCTATCCTTTCTGCAGTATAATTCATAACTGAGAGTAGTTTAATATTATTTTCATTATAACTGGAAGTAGTGTTACAAACCCTGCAAATGTTGTAACACTCCTATGCTATAAAAACAGCAATGATCAGCTGCTCAGAAGGCATCCTGCCTCAGAGGAGATGCTGTTGTAATATCTGTTCCATGCAGGTCCAACTCCTCCCCATTGACTGGACAGCCTGCTTCAGGGGAGATGCTGGGGTAGTATCTGTTCTGTGCCAGGCTCCCCAACACCCTGGACAGAATCCTCAGATCTGTTTTGTAGCATGGGTTCTTGACTGGCTATGACTAGCTAAGACTAGAGGCTCGAGTGGAGACACTCAGATTATCCAAACTAAAACAAACTGACCTTGTGTCACATTCTGACTTAGTGGGCACCCCGCCAATGTTAATGTGCAATCCTCCTAACCTACTGGACTGCTCAGGGACATTTGAGAGATCCTGTTCTTACCAAACAGTATGATCCTACTTCAGTATTTACATTAGTCGGACTATTGTCCTCATCTTTGTCGCCATATTTGTCACAACATTTCGGCCGTTGTATGCTCCGGCCTTCTTCAGGTGGTTGGAATTTTGAACTGAACCCTTTATTTCAATCACTGGGGTAGACTGTTCTAGTTCCACATGCCATGTTTGATGGATGTCAGTTATCAGTTATCTCCTGGTAATTTTCCCTCTGAAAGTTCTCCACTGCCTTAACCGGGTATTGAACTCACACTCTTTGGGTCTGTCACTGGATCTAACCAACGTGTTTATCCACTGTGCCATGTGTCCTTTTCCAACCACCTGAAGAAGGCCAGAGCGTAAAATGGCCGAAACGTTGTGACAAATATGGCAACAAAGATGAGGACAATAGTCCGACTAATGTAAATACTGTACATAATACCTCATCTCAGAAATATAGACAGACTCTGATCCTACTTCCTTTTTCATTTTCAGAACCAAAACTAAGTCTTTTCTCCACTGTGTGGGTATTGCACTAACTACCTTTCTTTTCAGGACCAACAACTCAGACTGCCCCAATATGTGAAGATAAATTGCCCATATCTTCTATGCATTTCAACAGTTCTGTGCTATAGCTCCTTTTCAGGCTTATCTTCTGTACAATACCAACTGTTCCAGTCATCATCTGTGCAATACCAATTATTCCAGTCATCTTCTGTGCACTCCAACTGATTCAGTGTAATATACCCACTGCAATGGTCTTATCATCAATGTTACAGAAAATGTTTTCCTGAATTTATTTTTAGCTCTACCAAAAAAATATTCCCGTTCCTTGTTTTTGGATTACCAGCTATACAGCTTTCCCCAGGACTTTTTAACATCTGCATTTCTTTGAATTGTATTATTATTTTATTTGCCAATAATAAACTTTGGCATATTTTATCTGAATTCATCATTCTTGTTATCCTTGCCTTGATCAGTGTCAGATCATTATGTTTCTTTTAAATGTTTGTGAGTATCATCTGATATAGATACCCAAGTGCTTGCAACATTTTGTAGGCTTTGCAACAACTTTGTTCTGTCCCTTCTAGTTTCTGAGGTCATTGAGTATAACATTATATGACAGGAGTTAAAAATAACAGATTAAATTCAACATATAGGTTAGTTAATGTAACAGACCCAATGAATAAAAAAGTCTGTTCATAATCTTTTTAATAACCTGTAACTGACATAACATTATGTTTATGCATTTGGCTATGTGAGTATAACGGATTTGTGTTCTGTCAAATCCAGCAGGATTAAGTTAGTTGTGACTAAGAAATTCCCAAGAATATTGCTGTAGAAATAACTGTGGTGTAACAATCAAAAGAAAAAATCTACAATTGAAAATCTCACCTGACAAATATCAGATTTGCAACAGACTAACTATACAAGGGAATAAACTTTGGGAGCCCTTTTCATATAATTATCTCACTCTGGAAGAAAATCAATTCCAGAATATTCATTCCAGCAAGAAGCAGTCTTTGAATCCAAATATGCAGAACTTGGCAAAACAAAGTAACCTGTTATCTTATCCAAAAGTAATATGCATATTTCTTTAGTTCCTCTGAAATAACACATTAGCAAGTTTATATAACTTGATGTCAGAGTTTGCAAATTTCTAAATTTGAGATATGGCATCACATTTCCATCAGCATAATCTGTCATCATTCCTTGTTTTTGCTAAGGCTTGCTTACACTTATCATTCTTGAAGCCAACCCAACACTGATTGACTGTGCTAGCCTTCTCTTCTATGATAAGTTGCTTTTTCTGTTTTTCTCTTCTTATTCCCATTCAAGTCAAAGCATGTTAAGTTTAGTACTGAAGACACATTGGTAATTGAACTACATTTATTTCATGGAAATCATGCAAAAATATCCATTGTCAGGAGAAAGTAAAGCTAAACAGATTTCTGAGATTCTATGACTATGTGAGATGACACATCAGAAAGTTGCATACAAATGTGTATGCTAGAAAGAGCATTTGTAAGAATGCAATAGGAATTGTGTGCATTTGTGCATGAGAATAGAAAAGTGAGCATGCGCTTTGCCATGTATATGTGAAAAAGTGTTATGTCTATAAAAATATTAAACTATCAAAAATATCCAGCATTATAGTTTTATATAAGTGAACAGTGAGGTTAACTGAGTGGCGATAGTCTGTTTCCTGCCATGAAGATTCTGTTCAAGCATGATAATAGTCTGTCGGTATTGATCTCAGGGACCACTTTTATATTTATATTGAACACCTTTACCCATAAATATAGCATACCTTAGTATATAAGAAAATAAATGGGCTTTTGAACTGAGTAAAATTAAATATTATAGTATAAGTTTTAAAAGATATTGCTTAATTTTACACTTCAAGCTAGTTAATCATAATGAATTTATGAAGCATGTAGGTCATATGATGTTCTTACCTTCTATCCTCTGTTATGGATGAGATGTTTTAGTCATTCTTCAGAGTTACTAAAAGCCTTTTCCAACAGTGTAAAAATATCTCTGCAAAACTGGTGAAGCCAAATGCATCTTAGTAACTCTTGCGCTATTTCACCAATATCTAGTTGATATGGTTGTAAAGATTAAAACTGACCTGTCGACCATTATGCTAATATATTTGTGACAATTGTATCTCTTTTTCATATTTCAAAAGAACTATTATTTTATCACATATGCCTTGAATCTTTTCCTTGTCCACTTCCTGATGACCAACCTGCAACATTATTAGAAGATCAAAGTACAGGTCACATGATCTTAACATTTATTTAGCAGATTATTGTTACTCCAAAATATCAGGTTTAAAATGGTTGCTAATATGAAATATCAAAAATAAAATAAGTATTAAACATTCAATAATATATTAAAAATCAGAAGCTAAAACAAAAAAGAAAATACTTCTGTACAGAATATTAAAAATAAATATTAATGACCTACCAAGTGAGACAATATCTATTTATTTTTTTTTTTTGATATGATTATACAAACAATATGGTCATGCATGAAAAATAAATGTAACAATATTTCCTATGGAAAAATTTAGTTGGAAAATTAAGGCATCTAAATACAAATTAAAAACCATGTTACATAAGAAAAAATCTTGGAAACATTTGATAGGAAAAAAAATTCAACTTAGATATTTGCTCATTACATTTTAAAATTTAAATTATATATATCAGTAAAACAGTATTTAAATAATTTAAAATTAATTATACTGGTTAATTATATATTTAAAATAATTTAACACATTACCTCTTATATGTACCACTAGAATAAATTTATGATTTAGAAAACACTTTAGTGTAGCCCAGTAACTTCTCAAACTTATCAAGTTGAAAAAGGGGTAAGTAACTCTTACTTGTTATAACTGATAATAATTTATTTATCAGATATTTGCTTTTCAGTATCACTTTTGCATAGAAATGTATTTGTGAAAGTGATTTTTGTCTTTATATAGACTGTTAATAAGCAGACTCACTAGCAATTGTTATATTAAGTGTTAAGAGAAAAGAATAACAAGGATTAGATTTTAACAACATTTATTGTTGGTATGTTGTAGATATATGTTGAAAAATGGGTGGAATGTCCGTTTTAGTGGCCAGTTGTCTGGATGGCAGTCAGGTGTAAGGGTAGTACTGGGATTTGACGTAATTCTTGTGTGAGTTTGGTGTTAGGTCACAGGATATGGTCAGTGCATGTTGGTTGATTGAGTGATAGGCTGTTTTCAGTCTGTTTTTTGGAACGGAGGTGGGGGTGACATCAGATTTGTGTGGTTGGTAGGCCTGTTCCGATGAACAGGGCCATGGTGATGATTACAAGGGAAAGTCTTGTACATGTTAGTTATGCTGAGAAGATGGTGGTGGGTTGCCAAGGTGTTGTGAGTGTTAAGAGCCAGCAGAAGACACAAATCTGATTTTGACAATGCATAGGATGCGTGTCTTAAGAGTCAGGAGAAGTATGAATTTGACTTTGTTGATGTGCAGGGTACAAGCATTAGGGGTCAGGAGAAGTCATGAATCTGACTTTGTTAATGTGTAGGATGCAAGAGTTAGGAGTCAAATTTTAGATGTTATCATATCAATATTTCCTGAGGTGACAGTGCTATCGATGATGAATACTTGAAGCTACTTGGTGTTGAAGCTGGATAGCAAGCCTCTCGTGGCTGGTGTTTGCCAAGGTGATGAGGTTGAGATGTTATCAAATATGAAGCTGAAGAGTCAAGATGGTTTGTCAAGCCTGGAAGTGATAACAGTTGTTGAGATGTGTGGTCAGGTTGAAAAGCAGTGGTAATGGTCACTAAACTAAATTTAAAACAACCAACCTAGTCATCCAAAACAATTCTTTGTCAATTTGCATCTTGCAAAAATCAACATTGTACATCAGTTTAAATGTCCTTTGGGAGATTGCATCTCTGATAAAAATGTTAATATGTATGTTGGTGCTACAACAACAATGCTGATAAGAAGGCTTATGTTTCACTTGGATCAGCATAGTTCAATCACAGAGTATTTAAAGGAACATGCATGTCCACATAGTTTAGACAAATATTATTTGAAAATATATCAATATTCCATAAAAATAATAATAAGCACAAACTTAAAATTGTAGAAGCCCTTTATATAAGAGAATTAAAGCCAAAAATAAATAAAGTCAACTATGAGTATAGCAACAAAATCCTTAAATGTTTGTAGCAGAAAAATTATATATATAATAAATAAATACAAAAGTTACATTCCTTGCATACAAAAAGACTCTTGAATTTGAATTTATCCTGGAACACTGCAAAATGCTGTAAAACAGTGAAAAAAATATTTTAAATTCAGAACTACGTATATACACCCACAAATGAAAATGGCTTTAAATGAAATTGAAATTACTTAGGAAAATAAAAATTATTTGGAAGAAAATTTTGGTATTTTTCTTAATCATTACCTATGAAAGGATGGCTCTAGTCAAAACCCGAGTTATGCCTAGAGCCATACTTTCATAGGATTTAATATTGGTAAGCATTTTTTTGCTCAATCTAAGCAATCAGGGCTTCAAGCACTTTATATAGTAGGTAAGTTTGCTTTATGGTCTTTTTTTCTTTCTTTTTCAGTATTGCCAGTTTTATTCAAGGTTTTGGAAAGCTGTCCATTGGTTCCACCAACAGTTTTTGGTTTTCTTTAACATCCTGGTATTTTTTAGAAAGCTGAATCAACTTTTTCACATATATAAATCATCATGAATAGATTGTTAGCATACAACTTTAGCATTTCCTTATTTACACTATTTACCTTCTTCGAACTGTTGCCCTCATCTTTGTTGCCATATTCCCAACCTTTCAGCTGTTGTACACTCCAGGCTTCTTCAGATGATTGCCCTTGAGGACACATGGCCCACTGAGTTCCAATCATTTGAAGGAGACCAGAATGTACAACGGCCAAAATGTTGGGCATATGGCAACAAAGATTAGTACATCAGTCCAAACAATGTAAATAGTGTAAATAATTACAGTACCTCATCTCAGAAATATAGACAAACAGCTTTTCCTTGTTGATCATCACTGGGTGCTCACTAAACTTGGTCTTGTGGTAAATTTGAATAGCCAATTTCAACAAGTATCTTCCTCTATATAATCGTGCATTCAGGCACATGTATATATGTATTAACCTGTATGTAAGTAGGTTTATATATATATATATGTATATATATATATATATATATATATATATATATATATATATATATATATATATATATATATATATGAGAAATGTGTCCACATGTGTTTTGTATATTTTTCTAGGTATATAAATACAAGGACTCTGCATGATCTGTCATATACAAAACTTATGAATTTATTTTATTAATGTCAGGATATATTGAATCAACAAAGTTTTTCAGCATGTTGAAGGTATCCCTGATCTTTGACAATCATTTGAAACAATAGCAGCAAAGGTTTCTTGATTGTTTTACACTCTTAGCATCTGAATATCTCTCTACCTGAAGTGCCTCCCCACTAAATATCTGAAATCAAATTGATCCTCACTCAAGATATTTGTCTTGACATCAACAACACATTTCTGCTTCTGATGGAATATACTCAATATGAACAGAGAAGGCTGAACTCTCTGGTAATTGTGTTGAAAAAGCTTTTACAGATTTAACTTTAGAACTACTGACACAACCAGTTCATCTCATAAACAAATAGTATAACTAATGAGGCTTATGACTTTGGAAATTACTTACAACTTATGATGTTGCATTATTGTATTTGGCTTTCATCTGCTGGGGTTTATATCAGGAGAATCAGCCTAATGGATGACGTGTGGAAAACTTAGAACATAAATCGGGCTTTCACCAATGTACATGCCAACAATAAGGCCAGTAACTTTGTGCCAATTTTGAAACAGTCTCAATAAGTTAGGGATTTCTAAAGAGTCAAGGAAACTTAACTTTTCAAGACATTTCCATGACTATTTTTACTCAGAAAGATTTTGGATTTTACAGGTATTGTGCTCACTCACTCTGAGTATAAATCTTATGCTATTTATGAATACCAAATATGGGTTACATAGGTCAGACAAATGTAATTATGAAAATCCCCATGAAGCTATAAATTTACAATTAAAAAACAAACACAGATACAAATCAATATTTTTTTAAGCTGCATTAGAGTGATTTCACATTTCTAACATGCTCTGTTTGTCATAAAACATTCTCTTATGAATTGGTGGCAAAACTACTTTCTTTCTTAGTTACTTTGAGCAATTGATAGAAAATCCTTTGCAAAAAAATTAAAAATATGTATTTTAAAACTTCTTTCCAAAAAATATATAAGTATATGTAACACTGTTAAGCTCTCAAATATGCTTTATATGTTTTAAGATTTAGAGATTTCCTTCTCTTAAATTTGTTGTCACCCAACCAATATACTAGAAATCAAGAAAATGGTCCAAAATATAGAAAATATAAATAAATAAATCCTCATCAAAGAACTTTATTGGTCTCTAACCAAACTTGTATAAATGAAAAATTGCCATTCATATGTGTGTATATGGATGTGTATCATAATCTTCCATAATAACTGCTGTTAAGATGATAGTCTAATATGATGTTTCATTTTCTCCTTTGATGCTTGATAAGTTTAAAAAATACTGAAGACAATTGATATTATCCAATGTATAATGAGAATAACTTTACAAGATGATATGTGTTATTCTAAGTAAAGGAAAGCACACACATAACAATATATTAATAGATTTACCATATTGTCTGTATCAACATCATAGATCTTGAATGAAAAGTTATCAGCTGGTTTATGTTTCCTAACTATTGATAAAATATGGACTTAAAAATAATTAACACCCTCATAAACCTTTTGATTTCTATTGGATGCATATAATTCAAAAATTCAAATAATAATGTTGAAAGATAAGATTCCAGTTTGACCAAAAACTATCTCACTTTTATTTCATTTTTGAATTTTTCACAAAATTTTTGGTTTAAATTTTTATATAAATATTAAAAAAGAGAAAATATTAAAAAAGAGAAATTATTAAAAAAGAGAAAATATTTTATTAATCAATGACAGGCAGAAAATGGAGTGAATTTATCTTTGCAAAATTGTATGATTCAAATTTTTCTTTGTAGCACTTCATCAAAAGTATTGAACAAGTTCAATATTTTAACATTTCTTATCCCTTTTGTTAATTTCATTTGATGTCAGAAGTATTTTCTTAATGAATGCATTTGTGTCCACATTATCTTACAATAAATGTATTTACAGTAATCTTTGTATTGGAAATCAGAGCTAGACTTGATTAATTGACATTGCTTTAATAAGAATTCAATATTGTTTAGTTATAAATCTTCAAACAGCACAGTGTGAATGGTTGGAACAACAGAACAAGCCAAAGAAGAGATGCGCAATGGTTAATGTGCAAGCCACATAGGAAATAATCAGTGGTACACTGCAATGGCCATTAACAAATGAGTAACAAAAATTACAAAAGGTTTCTTTTAACTTAGATTCTCATTTCAAAACAAAAAACATGGTGTAATCATAACAATTTCTCATCTCAAAAATAGTGACAATGCAACGAAAGTATTGCATGAACTACAACACAATTTATACCACCTCACCATTGTCATGAAACAGATTCTATATTCAACATAATCTGTTCAGAGTAGTAGAAAACAATATCTAATATAAAGACCTTCACATAAATTAACATTCCTACAAAGTTGGCTCCCTGTGCCGAGCCAGGAAATTTTTCTACCCAGAATCGATCCTCCAAATCTATAAATTGACCATTCGCACTTGCATGGAGTATTGCTGCCATATATGGTCTGGAGCCCCTGCTGTTTGCCTCAGGGTTCTTGATAAGATCCAGAGACGGATATGCAATGTAATTGGCCCTGATCTGTCATCTCGTCTGCAGTCGCTCTCTCACAGATGCGACGTTGCCTCGCTCTGTCTTTTTTACAAATACTTTCATGGTAATTGCTCCGAGGAGCTGCTTTCGCTGGTTCCTAGGCCTCATGAATTTAAACATCCTACGAGGCTGGCATGCCATTCCCACCCCTTCACCGTTGAAACTGTTAGATATAGACGTCTCTTCTACTCCAATAGCTTCATGTTTCGCACATCTCGCCTGTGGAACTCCCTTCCTTATTCCTGTTTCCCTGACAAATACAATCTCCAACTATTTAAGTGTAACGTCAATCAACATCTCCAGTTGCCTTGATCTATCCACTTCCCTTCTCCACATCCTTTCACCTTTCATTCCTATCTGCTCTCGCTCCAAATCTTCTGTAACCCCCTTGCCTTTATCGATCCACTATCTTTCTCCACATCCTCTCCTTTACCACTCCTATCTGCTCTTCCTCCAAACCTTCTGTAACCCCTTGCATGCTAGTGGCTTCCAGCCTTGCTTGGGGTGATAAGCTTAAAAAAAAAAAAAAAAATTTTACTTTCAGTTCAAATAGATACAAATAAAACTGAATAACTTTATAGAATTAGCTTTTATACCCAACTGGTCATGTAAAACTTTTAAATAACCAATAATTACAACAATATGATAATGACTGAATCAATTACCTGTATTAGTCCTGCCAATCATTTCCTGGTTGGAACTGTTTAATATCAAAAACCCTGATCATATTGAAAAGATTCATTCATTGAAGCCTAATTATTCTCTATTAATTTTGTTTATTTAGTAGTCTTTGAAGCTTGTGAGTGAGGTCAGAAACATAGAAAAGGAAAAGTTTCAAGTGATACCATTCACAAACTCTTTCTCTCTCTATTCATCATTTTGATATAACAGTAAAAAAAAATTCTGTATTTCTTGGCAAAAGATGCATATTCAAATAAAAAAATGTATTCAGTGCTCTGTGTTCATTGATAAATTCAGGTTTTCTTTCATATATTAGAAAATATGCTACCAGATGGCTTGAGTTAGTATGGCAACTTATAGACATTGCTTTTCTTTCTATATCTGTTTGTTATGTTGGTTCAGAAAGATTCTAGTCACTTGATCTTAATAGCTATATACTGCCAAAATTAACAAGTCTAGGCAACAAAGATTTGAGGTCAAAGGTTAAGCCTGACTGTTATCAAGTCATTCAGCAGCAATCTGGAAAATCTATCTTAATCGACTGTTCAAGAACATATTCAACTGATTAAGGAGTAATGAAAAGAAAATAATGTGATTCCCTTTTGGCTGCTGTCTACTTTTTTATCAAGTCAAAACCAGTCAGTTGACTTTAGCAAGTACTTTTTTTCTTTGTTATTTAAATGCTACACTTTCATAAGGAGAAGAGACCTCTTTGTTTAGGGATTATATTCATTTTTACAGGCATAGGTAAAACGATTAGATTTTGGTTAAGTCTTTTACCTGTTATGTCAACTATTTTAAGACTGTTTTGAATAGTCCAATTCTTTCTGAGATGAACAACCCTCTCCTTAAATAGAAACTAGACTCTTATTAAACTTGATAAATCAGCAAAAAATTGTGGGTTTTTTTTAGCAGGACCATATTTATTCATTTACGTGCTAAATTAAAGAAGCAAATAATCATAATCTTCAATTTTTATCAAAATCAGTTTAAAAACAATAATTTAAAAAAACTTGAAAATATTAATAAAAGTTTTATAAAGGAAAAATTTTATAAAAATTGGCATAAAGCCATTTTCATTGAAAATTTATACCTTCAAGTTTGGTACATATTGTTTAATCTGTTGTCATTCACCCTAATATCTTTGGGTAAGGTACAAATCCACCTCTTCTTCCCCCAGCTACAGATTAAATAGTGGTGTACACTAGGCTCTCTAGCGTTGGTTGGTAACTAGTCTAAGAGAAGGAAAACCGAATTCCAAACTAGAGTAGACACTAGGGAACTACTCCACTATGTTTCCCAATAATGTATGGTAATTCACTGACAAAGAAAAGCTGTGGAGAGTTATGATTGCATATGTTTTGAAGAGGCATGACATTTGAAAAAAACAACAAAAACAACATTGGGTGGATGTACATTGTCTTTTCTTATGGTAACATTTTTTTGTTATTGCACAGACAGATTGTGGGAGAATCTCAATCATCATGATATGTCAGTGATCAGTTATTTAGTCAAAATATCTGAGGATGAGAGAAAGAGAGCACTTCAGCTTGGGAAGTTTCAAGACTTCTATGAATCAAGGTTCAGATAAAATCCCTCTGGTTGTTTTTAAGAACCTTAGCCGAGAGCTATTGCCAATCTTGGCAAAGCTGTTTAACCACTGCCTGAAGGAGAAATAATTCCAAGCCTATGAGAGGTGTCAGCTGTATGCCCTATTTACAAGAATGCAGGTGAGCATTCATCTCCCATCACAGTATTGCCTCATTAATTTTCTTAGTGATCTGCAAACATTTTGAGGCTGTTATCTACAAGAACATTGTCAATCACCTTAATAGAAACAACCTGGGCAACAAATAGTTTTTGTTCCTCTAAGTCCATGCTGATGTTTTAACTATGATTACTTATATAATCAATGAAGTGCTTGATAATAAGCATATCACATGAGCAATTGTCTTAGATATCTCTAAGGCCTTTGAAAAAGTGTGGCATAGGGAGGTGCTACACAAACTCTCCAGCTATAGAATCTCTAGAAGAGCCTTTTCAGTTATCAGAAACAAAGGAACACCACTGACAAATTTCAAAGACGAAACAGTTAACTATTTTTAGCCATAAACTGGATACACAAAGTCTTTTTTGTTGTTTATTAGTTTTTCTTTCAGAGTCAAAATTAGTTTTCTCATTAAAAAACAAACAAATAAAAAACAAACAAAAAAATACATTTATTTCATCATCCAATTTGTAGTAATTGGATATTTTTTGTGTGTAGACCTTTGAACAGTAGATGTTGTTGGTATTTGACTACTTGGTACACCTGATCATGCAGAGGGTGGATTTTTGGGAGCACATTTTTCATTAAACATTCATCTTATCAAAGTTTGAAAGTCAATTTAGATTAGCATTTGGAACAGCTTTTCTCCAAGGATTTCTTATATTTTTGTCTTTCGGAAAATTATAAATAAACAGGTATTGATAAAAATAACTAAAAAAAATCTAGAATCAGGACCATAATTCAAAAGTTAAAATTTATTGTTTATTATATATTTTCAAATACATTTTTTTCACAATATATATTCAGATATATTCCCCATACATGCAAATGCTTATTGGCTCCTTTTTCTCTAAGAAAACACATCAGATGAAGCCAGCTATTCTCTTTTGTTTGATTATGAAATTCTACTACTAAGTAATTAAATTTTTCAGCAGAATTTCTTTCAGTTCCTTTAAAAATCATTGTTAATGAATCACTCAGTCACGGTTTTATATTTTTATTTATTTATTTATTCTTACAATCAATGTTTTATCACTATTTCGTCTAGACCTCCAATTTTATCAACACTGTTTTTTTTTCACTGAAATAGCAGCATACATCCCTACAGAATATGAAGTTGAACCAGTCAACTACTGTTTGCTTCAAGAGTCACTACTTTTATTTTTGTGCATGCTAATTATGGCCCCAGTTTTATGGCCCCTATTCTAGACTCACCCTGGTATTTTATTGACGTCACCAAATTCGGTTTTGCAACAAATATGCAACATTTACGGAACACTGCTGAAAACTAGGTAATATCTGAAAAGACACATTCATTAAGCTCTCTAGATCACAGTTATCAAGATAAAAAAATAGAAATTAAAACTTTTAAAATTTAAAAGTATAATTTGGTTGAAAAGTTACTCATCTTCATCTTGGTATATTTGTTTTCTTTTCTAACAACATAATTACAATTAATTAATAATGCAATTTAACTGAGCTTCAGATCCATCATCTCCCACCCCGTTAACAAGGGTGTACTGTACAAAATGTTATGAATTTTAATCTTTGAATTAATTATCCACCTTAAAAAAACTGTTTTGATGAAACAAAAACCACATTGGAAAACTTTGTTTAAAATAAATTAAATAAAAAATAAAAATAACAATAATACTCCCAGCATGCAACAAAAACTGTTCCTGCCACAAATATAGACATCCCACCAAAAGATGTTAAATTCAATCACCAGAAACCTTGGTACAGGCAACACGTGTTCAACTTCTCTGTGATATGGCTTGTAATACTATGGAGTATTCTCTCCTTTTTATCACATGTACCATGCTCTTCCTGTTACTTCTGTATGCTTTATTTCCTGTCAAGTATGCTTTTATCATCATTAACACAAGCCTAATGTCTGCTGCTATGATGTGAGTGAACTCCCATAACATTTTGGAGACTTTGACATGCATAACAAAAACAACCTATTCACTCACGTCTTTCTTTATGAATTTAATTTTTAATTCTAATGACATGTAATAAGATTAAATGACTTTTTCATTAATATTTTTGTATTACGTTTGCTCTTATTTTATGCTTATTTGAAGGTAAACTAAAATTCAACATTAGAAAGAAAAACACATTACTCATAAAAAATTCAGTTTTGTCATCAATATAATGGTTATTATGAATAATAGAAAAATATTAAATGAATATTTTTGTGACAATGCAATGGCATTTTAAAATAAAATTTGGCTGGGTTTTAAATTTCCAGATATTCTTGAAGTCAACAAAAATATTAATGTCTGTGCAACATTCACAAGGCAGTAATTTTTTTAAGCCTAAACTAACTGACCCTTTTTATTTACTTTTATTATAATTTTATATACCACTGTTCGTCTAATACAAGGCCCAAAAGCCACTCAAGATGAAGGGTTACTGAATGAGGTTGTTGCAATAAAGAAGGAATAAAATGTGCATATTATGAAAATATGGCGGATAGATAACAGTTGACCCTTGACTTGAAGAGGTTATGATCATAGTGATCGGTAAAGTATCCTCTTAGAAGCCTGTTCAACAAAGTAACAGTCCTTTGGAAGAAAGTGTTTGAGAGTAACTTCCCTATTTACCAAGGGAATATGAAAAGAATGCAGGCATTACGTATGTGCCATTTCAGATCCTAGCTGTGAAAGTCTGGACTGGTGGAACTAAGGAATGTACCTTGTTTGAATATTTATTATGAAAATAGTGAGAGTAGGAAGAAGCTAGCAATATTTTGACATTGGAAAAGCAGTTGCAGGGTAGATAATAATTCATCCTCCAAAAAGCCGCATAAATGCTTTTGAACTTTGTCAAGGGTAAAAAGTGAGGATTGGGTAGCTCTAGCCCCCCCAGACAATGGCTGAAATATTAAGTTTTTGTTCTGACTCTTGTAAAGATAAAGCATAGCAGAAGTAGTCAAGTACTTTCAGGGAACCAACCATTTTCCACCATCTTTAACAATGCATTGCATATATGAGTTCCATGAGGTCTGGAGTGAACTTCAGCTCAAAAGACATTTAAGGCGAGGAGCCTCATAAAAAGTACAACTGTTCGTTATGACTGAGGAAAATTTAGGATCTGCTTGAGGATGATGAAACATTACTAGCTTTATTTTGGATGTACTGAATGTTACAACCCAGTGAACAGTTTCAGCTGGGTTAGAGGAGATGCACTCATAAACCATGGTATCAGCTGTATATCTATTTATTAAAAATTTGAGAATGTTCTTAAGCAGTGTGTTAAGATATCTTAAGTACAACGATAGTTGGTTTTACTTAATATATGCAAACAAGAGGTCAGTATAAAATTTATTATTATTTTGTTTTTTAATCATTTCACCCCAAGCAATGTAATAATGCCACTAAGACATCAGGGGTTACTGAGAGTAAAAGAGAATGAGAAGACTTTAGTGGCGAGTAATGACAATGAAAGAACAGGATTCAGGAAGACAGAAGATGGCGATGGGTGTTGCATTTAAATTTTTGAAGACTGTTGGTGGCAGTGAAGTAAGAAACTGGAAGACTTTCACATGAAAAAATCAAAAAAATCTATTAGCCTAGAACAGTTACATTTACAGCCTGTCTGAAGTTATGATGCAAATCAAATAAACCTCAATAACTCAAAAAGTTCTGAAATAATATTTGTCAAATTTAAACTCATCCATTTACACCCTTAGTAAAATATTAAACTAAATTTCCTGCCATATTAATGCTTAGTGTTTGAGATATTGGAATTTCCAAAAATGGACTGACTAGTATGCAGATAAACCTCTGAAATCTAATAAAAACTATTTTTTTCTTTTTGTCCATAATAGATGTTAAAACATGGGTAAAAAGGAAGGATCCAACAACTGCTGAAAAACAGAAAATAACAAAGTTATTGAGTGAGGGAATGTCCACATTGGTGATATCAAAGGAGCTTTGCAGAGATCATCAAACAATAAAGCATTTGAAAATATAATTAAGTTCGGAACTCAAAGCAAAGGAAAAGGCTTTAAAAACTTGCTTCCTTGAAATGGACAAAACTAAAGCAAGTTACAGTGAAACAACCACTTTTAACCAGCACTCAGATCTTTGAAAAGTCTGGAATTGAGGGAGCCAAGAATGACAAAAGGTGTAGAATACTTTGTGAATTGGGAGGTGTAAAATCTTCTAACCAACCTCCTCTCACTAAAGTAAATATTTTAAAACATTAAAACTGGGCCAAGAAATATATGAAAATTGACTTTTCTAAGGTAATTTTCATGGATGAATCTCAAGTGACATTTGACGGACATGATGGATAGGCTAAAGGATGGATTGTTATCCTATTCAGACAGGCCTGTGGCTAAAAGAAGTCAACAAGGAGGCAGTAGTGTTATGATATGGACTGGAATTGTCAACCAAACCATTATTGGACAATTCAAAGTTGATGAAGGAATTAAACTGAACCGTGCTAACTATTGCAATTTTATGAACAAGATTTTCTTTGCATGGTATAAGTCCCAGTCTTGCAGTTTCAAAGTGAAGCGTGTATGACAATGTTCCTTTTCATGTATCTAAACTGACCCATGAATTATTTGAGCATGAAAGATTTACAGGAGAGAAGATAATGGAATGGCCACCATCAAGTCTTATTCTGAATCCAATTGAAAATCTATCTTCAACTGTGAAGATCAAGTTATATGAACGTGGCAAACAATATAACACTAAAACAGACCTATGGGAAGCAATTAAAACTACCATGTTGGAAATTGTACCTGCTGAAGTAAAAAAATTAATAAAATCAATGGATAATGAATTACTGTTATTGAGAAGGGTATTATTAAAATGTAAAGGATTCAAAGACTTATCATATGTGTTTGTTATTTGTTCTATTATAGGTGTTTTGGTGATTTTATTAGCTTTTTATTGAAGTAAAATGTGATTATTTGGTTTTTCCTAATAATTTCAGATTGCAGTTTTTTTAGAATACATCAAATAATGTTGCATACTCCCTCTCTTCTGGGGAGGTCTTGGCCACTGTGTTAAATAAGCAAAATGCTGCATAGTCCCCTTTTATATAAAGCCTATTAGACAAATTTAGTAATAACCATTAACACATCAGCTGTTGACCTAGAGACATATTCAGTTTGCTTTCTCAGATTGCTAAATAAGAAAATATTCTAGCAATTAGAATATGTGTATGTTCAGTAGAAATGTTATGTAAAAGTAAAACCCAGTGAATAAACATTTGCAGTTTAGAGATGAATAGATTCATCGGGTATTAAACAGTGTGTGAAATTTAAATAAAATATTTTGTGTTTTAGAATCTTTCCAATTTTAATTCTCTTTTACCTTGGTTGGTATAGCTGACTATTCAATTATATTTCACTTTTAGATCACAGGTATTTGTGGGCAAATGTGTGTGTTTTAGGTCAAATGAAGGCTGGGATCATTAAATTAAATCACAGTTCAGATATTCTCTTAATCACTATTTTGGGATACCACCACAAAAGAGACAAACATGATGCTCAAGGCTGTGACAAATATAACCAAGTCAGTGTTGAAAATGTATAATGATACAAGTTAGTTTTCACTTGAACACAATATTTGAAACTTATATTTTTGTTGCTGTCTCAGGTTATTTTCTTTTCAAAATTTATTTTATTCCCTTTCCCATCATTTTCACCCATACATTGAAGATAAATCCATTCAATCATCACAATTTTTTGTGCTAATTGAGAACATAATTAGTTTAGTTGCAAATTAATGTCTTGCAGATAATTTGAATGGAGGAGATTAAAAATAATTTTAAGATCTGTTCATAATATTGAACTTATTGGATGTCAGTTATTTTTAATGAGAAAAAAACTGATACTCATAATTCAAATTGTCATGATTTTGTTGAAAGACAGCCATAATGAAACTAGGACTTATTGATTTTGATTTGGTTAATAGGATATCTATGAGATATCAATTAATGCAATATCTAAGTTTTTAGAAGTGTCGGTGATATAAGTTATAGACTCTGAAAGAGAAACTGACATGCCAAGTTCAAAGTCTGTCTAAGTCCATTGCATTCATTTTAGCACAAATATTCCTGAGAAAGGTATGAAACCATCTCCCCACAGCTATGGTTTAAATAGCAGAGCTGATTGGGCTCTCTTGCCTTGAGGTAGCAACCAGCATGAAGAAGGATGGGGTCCATAAGGTTATCTTGTTCTAGACAAACCATTTCTGCTATAGCTGCAATACATGCATTGTCACTACAACCACAATGGGCTATGGGACTCATGATATGACTAAGTTTTTCAATATCAAAAACATGCAAAATTCTAGCTTTGTAGCTTATTAAATCTTTCCAGTAGGTTGGATTGTATTTTAATTATAATAGTCAATGTAAAAAAAATAAGAGGATTCTATTGACCTTTTTGAAACAGAATCAAAATTGTAATTGTGACATGGAATTTTAGGATGCTATACCAATGTGGGAAGTTAGATAATGTCAAACAGAAAAGGGAAAGGCTAAACAGCAACATTCTGTTCGTAAGTAAAACTAGATTGATAAACATTGGGGATTTCCAAAGCAATAGAGGTAGAACGATATATGCAGGTGGAGAGAGAGAGAGAGAAAGAAAAAGAGAGGAATAGGACTAATATTTGATAAAGACAAGAAGAAATGTAACCTGGCATACTGGTAATTTTCAGACAGAGTTCTAATGAAACTGAAAGGCAGGCTATTTCAACATAGCCATCATAATTGTATATACATCAATGTCACAAAAAGGAGCAGAAGAAATAGATAAATTTTATAACATGTTAAATGCCTCAAACCAGTGCAAATCACAAGAAATTATCATCCTCATGGCATGCCTAAATGTGAAAGGAAGAAAAGACAAAACTGAAGCAATTGGTAAGTACAGACTTGGAACATGCAATGAATTTAAAGAAAAATAGTTCCATTGGTGTATGGTGAATGACTAAGGTAATAATCAACACAAGATTTTGAGCACACCCAAGAGGTTTATGAACATGGAAAATCCCAGAAGGTGACACAACGAATCAGAGAGACTATTTAACAAAGAAATGAAATTAACAGTGAATAAAAGACTCAGAAATACAGCTCTACTCAAAAACATACCCAAACTATTATTACAGCAGTCACCTACTGGTTATACACAAAGTAAGGTAGAAATTACAGAAAATCAAGAAACTTCAAGTAAAACTAAAATTACAATACAGCAGACTTTAGAACAACTCAGTTTGTAGATTAAAACATGTATTAAGGATAAATATAAAACTTTAGAAGAGGTCAGTAATTTATAGTGAAATGCATGAGGACATTAGTAACATACGTCATTCTAAGAAAAGAGAGACATAAAGAATGAAGTGAATAACAGATTAAACTCTCAAACTAATGGAAAAGAGAAAGTAGATAAGACAAAGAAGTGTCAGAAAATATAGGATGTTAAGCAAAGATAGAAAGAAATGCAAGCAAGCAAAATATAAATGGTTCTCCAAAAATTGTGCAGAGAAAGAAATACTAAAAAACAGACATAGCAGGTAGTTATGCATAAAAAGACAAAAGAAACAGCAGAAAATGTACTCCTCAATATGAAGCACAAAATCTAAAATGGAAATTCTCGTAACAGAAAAGGTAAAGATATAAAACAGATGAAATACATCAGGGAACATTTCTATAACAACAGAGGAAAGAAAATTACAATACATAAAAAACATGGAAGGACCTGCAGCATTAAAATTTAATGTAAGATCAGTAATGGCCAAGATGACCAGAAATAAAGCGGCAGGATTAGATTGAATTATAATCAAGATGCTGTCATCCTTACATATTTGGGCATTAATAATATTACTGAAATAATAAATTAAATATATGACATTGGTAAAATGCAGGAAGACCTTGGTAGATTTATCTTCATTGCAATGCTAACAAGTAGAAATGAATACAAACTCTAGATGAGCTACTACTCATAGGATTCTAACGAATAGAGCTTGTAGCAGAATGACACTGGAAATAGGGTAAGAATAGTATAGCTTTATTCAAAAAAGTGGAACAAGAAATACTATCTTTATAATCAGAATGCTGTCAGTGCAAATACAGAAAGGCTGATAACTATGTTTCATAAGTTATTCATTTGATTATAGCACTTGATTGAGTATGACATGATATGCTAGCAAACCTTGATTTATATGGGGAAGATAGAATAATCCCATTTGTAACAAACAGTGTGCACAAAAATAGAAATCTTAGAAATTTCTAATAAGACAAGAATGAATATTTTTATCAGCTTTAACTACTACAATGGGATGAGAATTAGAAGACCTTTCAGGATTTATTATTGGTAGATATAATCTTAGCAACATAAGTTACACAGATGATACAAAATTGATTCTTAGACAAGGAAGCAAAGAAAAGCAAGAAGAAATGACTGCAAGAAGATAGAATGCATGGTTCAGCAAAAGAGACAACCCAATATGTGAACTAAATATTAGGGGATATTAAGCAGGTACTCTACTGGACAATGTAGTAACAGACAACATAAAACATAGCATAAAAATCCAAAGATATCTCGGAATAGTGAAAGATCCTTTTCAGAAACTAAGTAAAGTATCAAAAGAAAAGAATTTCTGAAATTCTGTGTAATCAATCTCCTATATGGCAATGAATGTAAGACAATCTCTTCATAGATGAAGAAGGTACTTGAAACGACACTGAGGTGATTCTTCTGATGAATGTCAATAATACCATGACCAGAACATGGGAGTAATGTAGTTTTAATGAAAACATGAACAGTACAGAAACTTATAGAAACAGAAAAAGATAACTCACACTATTTATATAGTTTGAATTGTTGTCCTCATCTTTACTGTCACATTCATGACATTTCAGCCATTGTACACTGCAGTATTCTTCAGGTGATATTTTTTTAATTTCAAAACAAACCCGTTTATTTAGTCCACAGGGATGGATTTTGTTCTAATTACATGTGCCATGCTTTTTGGATATCCCAGTCTTAGTTAATTCCTCTTGATAACTCTCCAAGTTTTTGTCCTCTCTACTGTGGCCAGGGATTGAACTCACAACTCTTTGGGTCAAATAACTCTTTGGATCAATCAACCAATGATATTATCCACTGGATCATGTGTCTATGGGTTGATATTATAACTGTGCACATACTCTACTGATATTAAGGGTTCGGTTTGAAATTCCCAGAACCTGAAGAAGGAGTGTACAATGGCCAAAATGTCATGAATGTGGCAATAAAGATTTACAATGTAAATAGTATAAATAGTTACAATACCTCATCTTAGAAATATAAACAGACAGAAGACAGATGGAAGTTCTAGGATACATAGTGAGAGAAGAGAGCCTAGAGAATCTAGCACTGTGATGGTATATGGAAGATAAGACAAGCATGAGTAAATAAACAGCAGGCAACATACTGAATGAGTTTGTCTTGAATAGAGGGAAGAACAAAGAATCAAAAAGATTTTTGAGGAAGAAGACAGGAATTTCTGGTGACCCATGATCACCAACATCCTGTAAGAACATGGTGCATGCATGCACAAACATTATATATATATATATATATATATATATATATATATATATATATATATATATATATATATAGATAGATAGATAGATATGAGAGAAAAACATACATACAAACAGGATAAAATTAATCACTTTCATTTATATATAAAATGTGTAACAGATATTGGTATGGAAAGTGAAATCATCAAGCCAAGTTCAAATTCCAGGCTAGTCTATTGCATTCACTTTTGTACAAATACCCTTTGGAAAGACATGAATATGTCTCTTCTCCCATCCCTCCACCAGATAGAAGTTAGATACCAAAGATAGACTGGGTTTTCTCGACCTGGGTGACAACTAGTCTAAGTAAAAAAAGTAACTGAATTCCAAACCATGGAGAAAGCAACAGAAACCACTTCATTGTATCTCTTAAGAGTGCATGGCGATTCACAGATAATAATAAAAAAAAGGAATCTGTGGAGAGTTATAATCATATATATCCTGAGGGGACATTAAAAAAATTACCTATAACATATATGCAGAAAACACATAAGAAGAAGCAACAAAATTGTGTAGATATTACTAACTGTGCATATGCTACTGGTATTAATTCTTTTTTAAATAAAAGATATACAGTTAACTTTATTATCATCTGTATCATCTTTCTTTTGGTTTCTTTGTTTCTTCTTTTTTTCTAATATTTTTCCTTCTACTTCCTTTTTCATGTTCTCTTTACCTCTCTCTCATCTTTTGTTATATCACAATCTAAAGAAGAGTGTAGCCTCCATAAAGGTCAGACAAGTAATTAATGTATAAATAAATGTTTCTTTAAATGTGCAAGTTACAGGAGGAGCTGGCAATAAAGGATAATCAATAGGGGTCTTGCAGACAGCTGTAGATAAATGCTATACAAGTGATTGCACACTGAGTTTAAATATACAATTGTACACTCTTTCAACAACAGAATTGTAATACTGAAGTTATATCTAAAATCTGACAACAAACATTTATTTAGAAATACTCATCTTTAAATATATATGCATAAAGACATTTAGATGCACTTGACTGCAGAGGTCTACATACAGTATAAAATTTGCACAAGTTTTCACAGTAATATTTATACCTATAAAATTATACATCTATGCATGTATTTTTTCTCAAACTTTCTTTCTACTACCTTTCTGAGATATATATTTATACATAAATATATTTACACTCATTTACTTTTAGTTATATATGTTTTATTAGTAATGATTTATTTGAACTATACAAAGGATGCTGAAAAGTTATTGACTGAACCCACTTCCCAAGATCTGGTCAAACAAACATTAATGTTTTTTGGAGTCCTTTAGTTGAACTGAGAACTTTTCACATCCTCTCATATAAGTCTGAAGCAAGGCCACATTTTGTGTAGCTCCTATGATTGAATTCATTATCAATAGCTTGACAACATTACCTATGTAAGCCACTCAATTTATTTGCTTTTACATATATATTAAACTTTTTCCAGTGTTTTTTTTATTAAAATTAGTAATAACTAATTAATTAAAAACAATTAATAATAACTAGTACATATATTTATTCATCATCCAAATATTTTCTTTGTATGCTTACATGCTAAAATTGTTGAAGTTTTTGCATTCCATCTTCGTAAAAGAACTCATGCTTTGATAGAATAAAGTTGTCAAGGAAATTTTGAACATCAAAGACATTTTTACATTTTAAACCAGATAAGGAATGCTGCATTGACTGTTTCATGGCTCGCAGTGATAATCCAATGCTGCCAAGTTTGGGGAATATGTTGCACAAGGAAGAAATTCCCATACCAACTCCATTCTTGATTTGGGGTTGACATGGCAATGTGTGAACAAGTGTTGTTATGCAGCATTAAGTCTTTCCAGCTTCTGTCTTGCAAAAGGCCTTTTTTCTTCAATTGCAGCAAGTGAAGGTGACGATTATAAAGCTCTGCAATAAGAATTCCACCAAACTTCAGTAACCCATAATACAGTATACCTTTCAGATTCCACCAAATACAAAGCAATAACGTTTCCTAAAATGGTTAGGTTTGGTTATTAATGCTTATATTTATATGAAAAATATATTATCAGTTTGCTCATATAAATAAAAAAAATGTTCTCAGCAATAATTGGTTAATATTAATTCAATTGTGAAAATATTGACTTGCATAATAAAATCCGACATTATATATAGATAGATAGAAAAATAAATATAGATATTGGTGACATAGGAATTAAAACTGATCTTCAGATCATGACGCAATCTTCAGACATGGTATGAATTTTGCTTGAGACATAAAACTGACAGTCACCATGCAGTGTTGAATCCCTTGTCCCTACTGTCTATATCTACAAATGCTCTTCTCTGATAAATAATCTATTTCCAACAAGATATATATATGTGTATGTGTGTGTGTGTGTGTGTGTGTGCACATATATATATATATATATATATATATATATATATATATATATATATATATATATATATAAACATCAGTAAATTATAACAAATAAAAGCAATTTAAAAATTCACAAACCAACTGCTCAAGTATCAATTTTTGCATTTGTTTTTCTTAGCCAGGTTTGAAGCACAACAACACATACTTTCATGTATGCCTGCATCCCAACATTATTTTACTTCTTTTTTTTTTAATAAATTTTTCTGGTCTTCAGACAGTATTATTTCTAATTTTTCCTCCTGGCAGATTCCTCATGATTCTCCAAAGCTTAAAAAAATTATATCTGGTTTTGTTTTCACTGCCAAATTAAAGGGTGGTGTAAATCAAATTGTTTCATTTTCCATTATTCTTCACTTTTTTTTGTCTTTTGCTTTCCTAAAAATTTAACTAATATTTAACCCCACTAATGCCAACACTTTTTTCATAGTTTTTATTCACTTCATTAAATATTATTACTTTAAAAAATAAACTTACAGTGAATTGCCTTTCAATTTTTGATTTATTACACTTTTCAAGTCATTGAACAATTTATTCACATAATACAACAGTGCTTTTAGAATCTAGCCTGCACAGTGTTTTCAGTGTTGAGTTACAGTTGTATGCACAATTTCTGGAGGCTGGTAAAAAAGCACAATAATAAGATTCTATATCAGGAGTCAAAAACTGAAGGAAATCTATGCAATTTCAGGAAGCTAGAATTATGCCCCTCTTCATGGTAAGTGCTTGATGGATAATATTGTATATATGGCACTAATATTATATTGGTTTGACAGAAGGCCCATTCAAGGAAAGATATTACAATGATAAAATGTGAATGGAAACAAGTAAATATAGAAATAACACAATCCTGTCAGAGTATATATTAGACATAAGAGATAAAATTTTGTAAAAAAAAAGAAAAAAGAAATCTACCTGGAAATTAATTGGAGAATTTTGGAAAAAAAAGAAAAGTTTTCACCCAGGATCAAATGTTATTTTATTTGTGCCAGGAGGAAAAATTACAAATAATACTGTTTGAAAACCAGAAATTTTTTTAAAAAAGAGCAAAATAATGTCTGTGTGCAGGCATGCATGAAAGTGTTCTCACATGCTCCAAAACTGTATAAATAATTTTTTTTTAAATTGTGAAACAATAAATAAATATTCTAAGTATGCAAATGCATTATACCACAGTCATATATGATGGGAGACTTTTTATGATTTTTTTTTTACAAGCAACTTGACAACCTGAAAGTAGATTCAGTTTTTAAATCATTTTTATTTTATTATAATTTATTGATGATATATTTCTGTATATATATTGGATCTGATTGAGCACCTATAATGGCTTGTAAAATTGAGGTGGTATGGCTGGTCCATAGCACTATTTGTACTGTTTATTGAGCACACATATATATATATATATATATATATATATATATATATATATATATATATATATCTAATATAAATTCTAACGTTCACAGCATTAATTCAAAAGATGATTCAATACTGATAGTAGAGCAATAATTATTTATTATAATTCTTTCATGTAGACAAAAACAGTTTACTCACTACAAAGATGCAACTTTGTTTCAATGTATTTAATTGCACTTCGACTGGTGAGAACCAAAATAGTTTGGAACAATTCTGTTTGTAAGCAAGCCACTTGCTTTTTTCCATTATATATATGTATATAAGGGCAAAATGTTGACGGAGTGAAACAATAGTGCTTGTTGATAGCAGTTTGGTGCAGGATGGTTGAGGTGTTAAAGTAATGGCTAGATCTGAAAAATTTCTTTTCGATAACAACAGTCAAGGGTTTAGGCACAGCATTTCCAGGCCTTCTAAGAGTGAGGGGTGGGGAGGAAAAGTGAGAATAGGTTCTCACCAGTCAAAGTGTAATTAAATGCACTGAAACGAAGTTGCATCTTTGTAGTAAGTTAATTGTTTTTATCTATATGAAAACATTATAATAAATTATGTATATATGTGTGTGTGTGTGTGTGCACAAAGATCATTCAAAAAGTTCTAAGCCTCACCAAGAAAGAGCAGGACTTTTTTATTGTGGCAATACACTTCTTATAAAATTAGAAAAACTAATTCAGATTTCTCACTTAATTTATGTGCATGTAAGGCCCGTACAAAGGTGCGAGGTGTGCAATAAATGTAAAAATGGACAAAATAGAAGCCAAGAAAATCCTTGAGGACATGATACAGACACTTGCTGGGGACTTCCCTTCCTATGCAAGTGTGAAGAATTGGGCTGTGGAATTCAAGTAGCAGAAGATGACACTTGGTCAGATCATCCAAAACTCAACCACTGATGAACAAGTTGATGCCATTCACTATATGATTTTGGATGACAGACATTTTACTGTCCAGCATTGAGCTGAGTCCATAGGCATTAGTTCTGGTTTGGTCCATACTGTTTTAACTGAGATCTTGTAGATGAGCAAGTTGTCTGCAAGATTGGTCCCAAGTGCAGAAGCTGAAAAGTGTTGACATTTCCAGGACACTTCTGACTCACTTCCAGGCTGATCCTGAGAATTTCCACTGCAGATTAGTAACAGAATGAAACTTGGATTCACCACCTTGAACTGGAATCAAAGATTCAAACAGTGGAAAAACTGGTTCTCCACTCTTGAAGTTGTTCAAGTATGCAGCATCTGTTGGCAAGGTGATGGCTTCTGTTTTTTTTCTTATTCTGAAGGCATAGTGATAGTTTTTCCCTTTTCCAGGTAGTCTATTAATGGATAGTATTATGCATCAGAATTAAACAACTGAAAGAAGAAATCAAGTTGAAACACAGAGGGAAGCTGAGGGTAGGTGTACCCTTGCTCCAGGATAACATGCATTTTTATACTGCTCAGGCTGCAGTAGCTAAAGCAGCCAACTGAGCTTTGAATTGTTACCCCATCACCTTACTCACCAATCTTAGCTCCATGCGACATTCGTATTTCCTGTGTGGTTGCCATTTTGAAAACAAAGATAAGATCATATGCACTGTGGAGGAGGTTTTGGAGGACCAAGACACCATATTCTTCTCTGATGTGATTGCATCATTGGACCAAGTGCAAAGTTGTCAAATGAGAATATACTGAAAAATGGTGAAAAACTGTCTCATTTCTCCAACTGAACAACCTTCATACCTCCCTTGATTTGTTAAAAAATTAGCACACCATGATGAAAAAATACCCCAAACTTAATAAAAACAACGTTATATCATCAAAATCTTTGTTATTATTAAGAAGAAAGATCAAAGGATCTTTTGATTATTAAATTATATTTTTCTGAACATTTTGGGCCACAAATCTTGTTTCTTTTGCATCAACCAGGGGGCCAAAGATTAGTATAGGAAATTTAACATCTTTTTTTGCAGTGAAAACACATTGATTTGGAAATTCTTGCTAGAATCAAATAATTATTAGATTTTAATGAAAATTTAAACCAATTTATTTTTTTAAACAGGACCACCAGTTACTGAAGATTTACACTGGATTGTAAAATAAAAAATGTAATAAAAGTAAGACATTATGTAATTAGAAAAGCTTTTAATTATTTTTATAAATAAGATATATTATGGACACTATTGTCTCAAGAAAAGAAAATTTCAATAAATAATGAATTTTTACAAGAATTGTTTTAATTTTTTAAAATTTTAATTTATAAAGTTTTAGATCTTAAAATTCTGTCTTAATTTTTCCTGGTTAGGTGATATTATTATTAAGTAAAAACTATATTTACTAATAAATGGGAAAGCTTATTACAATTTTGCAACCACCAAAATTTTTTAAAAAATTAAATTTTTTTGCATGTGTATAAATGTGCCAATTTTCTGTAAAAGCAGACATCCATACACATTATAAGAAAATAAGTGTGATAACTATAGTAAATTTAAAACCAAAGTACTTAAAATTCAATAAAACATTAGATTACAGGGGATATTTTTAATTTTTAAGATTACTGGGTAAAAAAGGTGCTCACATTATATTCCTCAAGTAATTTTTACAAATCTCTCCACTAGAGAACAAAATTAGATAAAATTTTGTCTGTCAGTCAAGCTATCAACACCTTAAATAAAAAGCTTCCACCACATTAAAAAAATGCATTTCTGTGATATTTTAAGCTTAACATAAGTATTTACATTATTGACATTGTTTGGACTGTTGTTCTCATCTTTACTGCCATATTCTCGACGTTTCAGCTGTTGTATGCTCCAGTCATCGTCAGGTGATTGAAATTTTGAACTGAACCCTTTATTTTGTCCACCTGGGTAGACTGTTCTCAAGGACATATGGCCCAGTGGATAAATGTGTTGGTTGGATCCAGTGACTTGACCTAAAGAGTTATAAGTTTAATACCTGGTTGATGCAGTGGTGAACAAAAACTTGGAGAGTTGAATTAAAGGAAGATAATGGAGACACCTGGTAGAGGCATGGCACGTAAAACCAAGTTTTTGTTCACCACTGCAGCAACCAGGTATTAAACTCACAACTCTTTAGGTCAAGTCACTGGATCCAGCCAACACATTTATCCACTGGGCCATATGTCCTTGAGAACAGTCTACCCAGGTGGACAAAATAAAGGGTTCAGTTCAAAATTCCAATCACCTGAAGACAGCCGAAGCGTACAATGGCTGAAACATCATGAATATGACAAACAAGGTGAGGACAACAGTCCAAACAATGTAAATAATGTAAATAATTACAATACCTCATCTCAGAAACAGATATTAAAGTAAGTAATATTTGTTTCAAATCAGATTAATTAAACTTTTCAGAAAAGTATATTTTATTTTTGAAAGATTTTTTTTTAATAAATTATATCATGATGACAGATGGCTAAAATGGTGCTAGAATCAGCTATTTTAGCAGTTTCCAAACCAAAAATCCTTTCAGTCAATTTAAATTAGTTTTGAAATACAGAAAAGTTTTTTGTTTATTGGAAATATTAAATTTAATCTATTAGCTTGAAATTAAAACTGAAATAAAAGCTTTAAGAATGTTTTTTTATTTTACAAAATTAATTTTAAACCTTAGATTTCATGTTTCTGTTGAGGTACCTATATATATATATATATATATGTGTGTCTCTGTGTGTGTGTGTGTGTGTGTGTGTTAAAAAGAAAAATATTATTCTCTCAACAATATAAAGTAATAATAGTTTGAAACTTTCAAGTATATTATCTCTATGATGCTTATAATTCTAGGTGCAATAAAGAAAAAGAAATGTCAAAGATATACGACGGTGCTGAAATAAATATGGTGAATAATATGTGGATTTTAAAAATGAATTCTTACAACTCTTGTTTTCAGTATTTCAGCATAAGTATTTGGAGGGGAAGGGTTAAAGAAACTTGGAAAATGATGTCAAATGTGTTGACCTGTGGGGTGAGTAAGTGGAATTGCATGTACATTTCATGGCTTGAGGTCAGTCTTCTTGATGTAGGTGAGAATTTTTCAGCACCCTCTTGTACTTGAAGACAAGACTGAGAGAGGCAAGTATTACAAGTCATGAATTTATTGCTGTAAAGACCTGAAGCATTACAAAGACATTTTGAAAAATTGCAATGTGCAACTCTAAGCCAAGGAAAGATGCATAAAGAGGGTGAACTAGAGAAGAAAGGGAAACAAGGAACTAGAATGAACAGAGACGAAATAGAAGGAGTGACAATATGCTGTGTTAAACGAGAACACTTGGGAAAATAAAAAGAGAAATGTATGAGTAAAAGCTGACAAGATGAGAAGGAAAAGAAATGGGAAGTAAAAATAAGAAAAGGAAGCAGAGAAGTTGTAAAGATAAAGAAATAATGTATAGATGTGAAAGGTAGGAGTGTGGGAGGCAGGATTATCAGAAACAAGAAGGTTATGATTGCAAGTCATCTCTATAAAGGCTGGCTTTCTAGAAGCCAAAGAAATAGGATTATATTGAAGTCAAAATTTTGACAGTGTATTGGTATTTTTATATTATGCAGTCAGTTTATTTATGAGGAAAAATGATAAACTGTGCTGAAATCAATAATAAAACACCTCAAATTGGCCCAACAAATGCAAGAGTTTATGTAGTATAAAATATTAGTAATTGTAGTAGCAATATTTATTACAACAGAATGATGATAGTATAACTTAAATAATGATACAATAATAAAATAAATTAGAAGAAATATTATAAATAATATTGAAATGTAAAGATGAACTGATGCAACTTTGCACCCAATATAAAAAAATGACTAAGAATGATAACGTACATTCTGATAAAACAAGTAATGAGAAAATGTATATGCTTTTGTATAAGTTATGATCTTTTCACTTGGTTAAAATTATTTAGTAGCACAATGAAATGCAATAATTTTGGTTGGTAATACTGTCTTGACCTATTTTCAGGATTTTCTATCATTCACTTATGTGGTTTTGAGCCTGAAGAAAGATTTTTTTTTCTCAATTTGAAATCAGAATAAAAAATTCTTTGGAAAAATTATTATAATAGCCAAAAATGTTCTTCTGTGTTTGTTACTTGATGTCATTAGAAGCATTTTAGCTTCATTCAAACAAGATTTTTGATTATATCGCTATCATATTGTATGAATGTAACAAAGATATCAAGACTGGTGTATTTCTGTTTATTGATTCTAATTGAATGTAGAAGAAAATAAGCAATGATTTCATCATATTTTGTTTTCTGATTTCAAGTAAAATAAAAATGTGATGCTGGTACAATAAAAGAAGTATTCACTTTATAAAGAATATATAGAATACCTAGCTGAAGAAAATTATATTGAAAAAGAAAATAAAAACATTCAAACTCCTCTATGTCCATTTCATTCTCAATGCAAGAAGACAAGCATACAAAATCTATAAGAATAAAAATGGAAGTACAATCAATACCAAAAATACTAAGTTTATAATTCTAACAACTACTTATCGACTGAATTTCTCACGTAGAAGCCCTGCCGGCTACAGCTCTGTCCTGTCTCTCCGGTGGTTCTGGCCGAAAAGTATAAACCACGCCGTCCTCCTCTTGTGAACTAAAGGAACCACCACAATCCGCCACGTTGTGTATTTTTGATCCGAACAGCAGTATTTCGATCCTTCAGGACGATCCGGAGGTTTGGACAAATTAATTGGCTGGACTCCATGCTGAAAGAAATCGCTATTCGTGCAGAAAAGTTCTTGTCGTAACCACAAGGGCACAAAGAAGAAAGAAATAAGCAACACTTTCGGTTCCTGTACAAAGAGCCATTTAAGGCTACTGTTTTTATGTCACTACCAAAGAAATTGCACGAATACAAAGTATTTTAACGAGAATTACTCGTTTGGGTCGGAAAATCCCAGAAAAAGACACAATTATGCCAATAGAAAATTCGGCTGATCTAACGGAGATAATTCATGGATCTTCGTCAGCACCCTCCAATATAGCAGTTGGCTTTCTCGGCTTTATTGACGAAGTTATCTCGATTCACACGGGTTCTATTTCTATCTCTTGGTATTTGACGCATGCAACCAACTGGACAGACCAGCAAGACCCACTAAGCCATTTCCGGCGTGTTTTATTCCGCGTTCTCTCTCACATTTTTCCTCGGTCTCTCTCCATGGACTGCCTCATTCTGATGTGCTCTGCGTCGTTCTGACGCGCTCTTCTTTGCGGACTGCCTTGTTCTGGTGCGTTCTCCTTTGCAGACTGCCTTGTTCTCTCTCCGCGTTTTTCCTTGGTCTCTGCCAGCTTTCTGCCGCATTGTCTCACGTTCCGACGTGTTCTCTGATCCGATCTGATCTGATCTCCAATCTCCTCTCCCCAACTCAAACGTGCAGGCCGTTTATATAGAGAGAGGCGGAGCTAAACAGTTTTTAGGCACCGCCCACAATTTTTAATATGCAAATTGCCTGGACCACCATGTGTTTCCGGCTGCTCTCCGAAACTCCACGGGAACCCAGTTTTCAAGAAGTACTAAAATTGGATTTGAACTCCCTGCTGGGTTTTCCACAGACAACATCCACTTAACCCTGGCGAAAAGCACTTATCTCATCTGAAGGCTCTGGCTGGATTTCGCCTGGCAAACCACCCAAAATCCAATCCACTATTTACCACAAGCTTTACTTAACGAACCCGTCCATTAATTACTCTGGAATTAATTCACCTAGTTAATCAATAATTCAATCCCAGAAACAACTAAGTAATAAGAAAAACTTACTTCTGGAATTACTCTGAAATCCCTTCTACCCAACTAATTAGTACCTTTATCCCAATCCTTTAGAACCGTTAATTAATAAACCCACCTGGTTGGGGGGGTGGCTCTCTCTCTGTCACAAATTTAAGTATCCCAAACTGTAAAATTATAACCACTAGCTCCAAGAGAATCAAAGATTTGGTCAGCAAAAAACATTGGAATATGTAGAAAGTTGTTTATGAAATTTTGTACTGAAAACTTTTCATTCCAGAAATCAAATGAAGATATTATTTCAAAATAACCAACATACTTGAAATATCTAAATGAAGCTCTGGTTAGCTGTGTTGATGTGGGGAATTCAAAATGTTCCAATTTTGCCATTATTGAGAAAATTCACATTTTGTTTTGACAATATTTACATGCTCTCAAAAATAATGAGAAAATAATCTTGTAACTTTGTCAATGTAAGTAGAAAAATATTTTCATCTATTTTTGGTAAAAGAAACACAATTTCAAAGATTATGGATAAGAAATAAAAAAAAATGAATATTGGAATAATACACAATTGTGTGATTACTGGAGCAGTGTAAGAATAATTGAACAGAGATTTTTTTTTTTAGATCCAAAGCTCAGGCATATACACTCATTTTATTATTTACATATTGTTTACAAAGTTATAGCTTTCAAATTTGTTTTTGTACATAACTGTTTTGGCATTTTTATAAATATGCTTATGATAAAATGTTCTACCCACACTATAATATTAGTATTAATAGTGATATGATTATAAATTATGTAGTCACTTCTGTGTATATATATATATATATATGTTTGTATGTATGTATATGTGTGCGTATATATCATAAAGAGTGAATCAATAATTTCACAGCCTGACACATACAAACATGAATTAAATCTAACAGTGATAAAAGTAAGAAAAACTTTATAAATTTAAGATGTTTTGCTATTTATTTAGTTTCATTTCAAATTTTAAAAGTGGAACAATACAGAGTTGTTTCAATTTGTAAATTTTATATTGTTTTGTTTTCTTTTGTTGATTGTGTAGGCATCACATTCAATTTTATGGTGTTAGCATATATACAGGGTACGATGAATAAATTGTCATCTAAATTACACAAAAATGAAAATAACACTCACATCTCATTTTAACAGACATATTTACCAAAATTACACAAAAGTATCTTGAAATACTAAAGAGAAAATTCATTTAATAAAATTGCCATTGGCTTCAACCACAACCTCCAGACAACATCAGAATCTCCTGCAACTCTTTTGGGGGTTTCCTTGTTTAAGTTGATGAATGCTGTCATAATTTTTGCCTTCAGCTCATCCTTGGTCTTACAAGGATTTTTTTAGTCTCTCACTCAACTTGTGCCTCACACATAATAATCAAGAGTGATGCAGTCTGGGGCATTAGGTCATGTGGTTGCAGAAATTATTTGACAGCCATGACTGGGTTCTTCTGCTTGTGTGGCATGGTGCAGCGTCCTTCTGCCAGACATAGGGTCAGCCAGCAGCCACCCTTTTGACTCAGGCCAGCACTACCTCCTCAAGGCACTTGATGTAGGCCTCTGTGTTGAGTCTGAGGCCCTCACCAACAAATTCAGGAGTTTTTTCCTTATCAGAACAATCAGAGTGAGTTTTCCTTCATAATCACCATTAGACTCATCCAACTCTATCCAAATTCTCTGCACTGTCCTCATATTGACACCCAAACCCACTGAAATATTCATAGTGGAGCTTCTGGCATGATTGCCATCAATACAGTATGCTGTTTCTAAATTTCTAGCAGAGTGAATTGCATCATGGTGCTCTTTTTCTCAGAGACAATGCCTAACTGACCCTACTTATACTGCGCAGTTGATATAAATCAAAAACAATGTGCATGCATGAAATTAAGAATATGAAATGGTGACAACTGACCCATCACGCCCTGTATATGTATGCATGTATCAATTTTGTTGTGTATAACCTTTGGTATTTTTGCATATATTTAATTCTTGAAATGTTAGTGTAATTTCAGTATGTATTAAAAAAGATTGGGTATATTAGTGTCTTTTAATTTCATGACGAATATGACAAATATTGCAAGTGAATGCATATTAATAGCTTACATCATCTGCAAATGTTTAGATCTTACATTCTTTAAGTATTGGTTTTATAAATATTAGTGATGCGAAGAAGTGTGTGATTAGTATTTATTGCATGCTGGGTAATATATTTAAATTCCTTCTACATATTTTTCTGCAATGGGTTGTGTTCATTTCTTTTACTAAGATAGCCTTTTAAAATTATGTCCTGTTTATGTAGCACTAAGGAATTTAATGGGTTATCCCAAAGATCTCTTCTGTGTTGATAAATGCATGTCTCTTTATTTCTTGGTGCCTCTCATGCATATATATATATATGTATATGTATATGTGTGCGCGCGTGTGTGTGTCTTGGAGATAATTAAAGTTTTTCAAGTTCAGTGGGTAAAACTTAGTATTTTTGATGTTGATTTTGCTTTTTATTCTTACGGAAATTGTATGTTTTTCTTCTTGCACTGAGAATAAAGGATAAGACTAGTGAAGGAATTTAAAAGTTTTTTCAATACAATTTTCTTCATGATCCAGGTACTCTGAGCTATATATTTTAATTACTCTTATAAACGTATAATTAATCCCAATTTTGTTGTGATGGAAATAAAAAGATGTACTCATAATAAATACTTTAATAGAAAAGTACATTTGAATGAATAAATAAAACAATACTTTTGAATAAAGCTTGATCATAGTAAAATGATTTTTACCCACTTTTAAAAATGTTTAAAAATGTCAATGCATTTAAACTAAGAACAAAGTTCAACTCCACAATCTTTTAAACAATCTAGACAGCCTGTGTATCATTTTTTGTTGTTTTTTCTTTTAGAATAAATATTCAGTGATATTTTACATTCAGTGTTTTTTAGTAGTATTATCACTTCCCAATTAGTTTTCATTTGGCAAAATATTCTTTGTTCAAATGAGTGTGCCTTCACTTTCACTTGCTTTATTGAATTCTCTCTTAAACACTTAGAATAAGACAACAGCACTTAATTTGGAATGATGCACAAGATAATGGCATGGCTTAATAACTGAGAAGACAAAGCAGAGAACTAATTCAACACATTGTTTGGAAATTATTTTTCTTCTTTCATAAAAGGGCAGAAGCTAAATTGTTGCTTTTATTCAACTTTTCTTGCTTAATTGAAAGAATAATAGAAAAGCACTGTGTGTGTTCAAAATCAGCAATAATAAAAAGAATATTAGGATTATTTTCACCCAAATGATTTCAAGATATAGAAGGATATCAGTAATTCTGAGAAATGTTATTGTAGCCAATCAATATTTGATTAACAAACAAAAAGTTTGGTTGATTTTGATAATATTTGATGTTTACTGACATTAACTTGAGAACATCTCTAATTATGAATAAATAATTAGATGTCATCAATAAATTTATTAATGATAATTATGAATGTTCTGAAGACGTATAATATTAATAAAATCAACCACAATTCTCATTTGTTAATCAAATATTGATCACTACAAGCAGGTTTCTATGACTAGATTTTAACTGATAGGTTTTGAAAATATCTTCATATTCTTTATAAAAAGAAAACATGTGCCATCCTATTTTAATGCCATTTTTGTACATTCTACACACTGTATATTTTTCACTTATTTCCTATGAATTTTAGAACAATAATCTTGAGATCTCAAAAGATTCACAGTAATTTGTAGTATTATAATCTTTATAAACATTATAATAGGGTGGTTTCCAATTTTTCACTGAGCTGAGAGTTCTATGTAAAAAAAGCCACTAACATTTAAGAATTTGCTGTACATCTACCATGTTTGAGAAATAGACCTTTTTGAGTTGAGACTTTTAGATATTTGTAATTGGATATAAAAAACAGAAAACGCAACAAGCTGCATTGACCTACAACAGATAACAAATTTATTTAACTACATATATTATACTCTTTATTTTTAAACATTTGGAATAAAGACAAATTAGTATTTGTTATTCCTTTTTTGTGTGTAAGGAAGAAAATATATTTTACATAACATATTTTGTTATGAAATGCATTTTTATGTGTTTGCTTTTATAACTCTAATAAAATTTTGTACCCCTGCAAAAATATTTAAAAATATTTTTGTATTAATTCCACTTGTAAGCTTAAATTCTCTAAAATCTACATTTCAAAGTAGGTTGGGTTAAGAAGAAGAGTACAAAAAAGTTGAATTGAAAAGATTCATTTTTACTGTTATCAGTTATGACAATGTGGTTTCATTTTATGTCAGGATTCTCATTGGCATGGTGGTAAAAGATAAAATGGTATGTTTTTAAGTATTTCATATCAAACATAGCATTATAGCCATGAAGATGCAAGTCTTACTGAGAGTGAAAGAGTCTGAGAAAAACAAAAGAGAGAGGATAATAAAATTCAAGGAGACAAAGATGATGATTAACATAAGATCAAATTTGACTGGAAAGCAAGAGGCTGAAAGAGAATTCCACAAGTGAGAAATGTGAACTGTTAGCATAGAACTTATGGTTACATTTCTCAATTTCAAATGAAAAATGGTGAGATTTAGTTGCCTATCTAGTACTGCAAATAAATTTGTAAAGTCAAGAGGAAAGTTCATCAGAACAATTAACATGAAAATATTTATAGCAAAGTTACAGGGAGCTTGTTGGCTGGACAGTCTAGCTAACTGTACTTAGCTATGTTGTTAAAAGTTTTAACAGATTGGCTTTGATAAAAGTGACTCAGATGTGTTTACTTAATTTCTTTTTAAAATGTTTCATTGTCTGAAAACAAATTTTTTGTCATAATGCTAAGCCAATTTTAAATATTGTATTTTGAACTGGAAATGGTTGCCCTGAAGCTTTTGGCTTATTTTCTACAGCTTTGAAAGTATATGAATCTCCAGTTCCTTTACATTCTTTCAATTGACCACCGGTGACACTTGATGAACTTCAGTTAGACCATGGCTACATTGTCAGCTTTGATTTGTGATGGGTGATAAGGTGCTTTTGGATGGCTTGACAAGAAGATCCTCATTTCTGTCAGAGTGTCTTTGATTATCTGACTGTAAGGTGGAAGAGGAGTGATTTTCTTTGGTTTAAACATCTATTTCACCTTGGTGGGAGCTGTGATAAGGTTGTGTGTTCCAATTACATTTGTTCATGGTCCAATTTTCTGAGGAATATTTAGTGATAAGATAGTAGACAGATTAAAGTTTCCTCAGACAAGAAAATAAGAATGGCTTGGAGAAGCCAAGTACTTGAATTATTCTTTAACCTTACATTCCTGCATTGATCATCAAGTATTTCATCACATTAGCATTTTATTTTTTATTTATTTTTTTTTTTTAAGCATTTCACTCCAAGCAAGGCGGGAAGCCACTAGCACACAAGGGGTTACAGAGGATTTGGAGCGAGAGCAGATAGGAGTGATAGAGGAATAATGAGGAGAAGGATAGTGGATAGATCAAGGCAACTGGAGATGTCAATTGACATTACATTTGAATAGTTGGAGATTATAGTTGTCAGGGAAACAGGAATAGGGAAGGGAGTTCCACAGGCGAGAGGTGCGAGATATGAAGCTATTGGAGTAGAAGAGATGGCTACATTTAACAGTTTCAACAGTGAAAGGGTGGGAACGGGATGCCAGCCTCGTATGACGCTTGAATCCATGGAGCCTGGGAAACCAGTAGCGGGAGATGGTCCTTGACATAAACACCAAGGCCATGCATGTGGGTTTGAGAGTCTAAGGAGAGGAAGGTAGCCGGGGATCGAGAGATCAGAGGAGAGGATAGATGAGTCAAGGTTGGTCTCACACAGAGCCAGTATGTCCAGGCAGTTTGCAGTGAGGAAAGATTCCACACTGCAGAAATTGGTTCTAATGTCACGGATGTTTGTGTTTACTTTTGGTTTTGAATGTTTTAAAATAAGGTCATAGTTTTTAAACTCTTTGTAATATCATGTTAATTTGTTTTCATTTTGAAGTTTAAAACTGATTGAGATATGTTCAAATTTAAGCAAAGATGAATGCTGCAAAACTTAAACATATTTGTTCAGCTTCATTAAAAGAAAAATGATTTACAAACATTAGACTGAGAATGATTTTGCACAATAATAAAAACTTATACTAATTGATTCATTTTCTCAATTTGTACATGAAATTTGTATTTTTCTTTCTAATCTCTTTTTTCATTTGTTGCATTACACGTGAATCATAAAGGCAGATGCAAACATATTTATTTTTATAATCAATGTCTGGTTTGCTTTTTGTCAATTTGATACAATTTTACTAAATTAAACATACTGGGAATTCCTTCATATTGCTTCATTGTGCTTTGATGACAAAATAAATTCTTTGCAAAATAAAACAGTCTGAGATTATCATGCAATAAAATTTTAGCAGAAGTACTTTCACTTCATCTTCAAAATCATTGTTTGGCATTTTCAAAAACTAAAATCAGCTGCTCGACTGAATGAAGTGCTAATAAAGCTTCATAATGATCTTGAAAGCTATACTAGCTTATATAGGTTACGGTCATTTCATTATCTGTTAGTACTGACAAACAACAATGATCTGAAAGTGCTAATAAATACCATAGTAAACGTAGTATATGGATAAGAATTCCATCTAATCACTGTATTAATAATATATTCAATAGAAAAGTACAATAAAATTGCCTATGGCTAAATATTAATTATGTTCTAGTGTTCTTGAAAGTTTGTCATTGACTTTGATAAATTATATAATAAAACAGAGTCATTTTTATAATAAAATGATAAAAGGACCATTTTAAGATTTGATAATTTGAGAATGTAGGTGAATAGAAAGTATTACACAAAGTAGGTACAAAGTTAGATTGGTTAGTAAGAACAAACATTAACTTCATATTCAATGAGTTAGTGTTACAGTTTTAATTATAAAATGGAATGCAAAAAATATAATATTTTCCTTTTAGTATGAAAAGTTGCAAACATTTTTAATGAAAGCTGTCTACTTCCTGTATTAGTGGATCTCTATCTCTATGCTATGTCCTTTCAAGATGTGAGCAATCATGACTCTCAACAGCTTCTTGATTTTGTTTCTCTTGCCAATAGTTGCTCCATTATACCAGCTTTTTGACTTTGTAGTTATCTGTTCCTCTATTCACATTCTCAAAATTGTCAAGTACAGTATTTGCTGCTTTCCTTGACTTGTCTTCAATGTGCCCTGTGAATGTTAAGTTCTTCAAAGTTTCTTTCCTCATTCAATATCTTCAAACTTTTAAGTATATTTCTGATTGTTATCAATTGTTTCTTTGCAGTTCCTATTCTCATTAAAACTTCATTTGTCACATGTTCTGTCCAGATTCTCAATATTTGTTTGTATAACAAGATTGATCATTTCAAATTTTTCTTTCATGTGACAAAGTTTTCCTTCATTCACTGTTATATAGGAAGCTAGATATTTCAGGGCAGTCCAGCATTTATGTTATTTTCTGATCCTTTAATACTTTACTCAGTTTCTGAAAAGCATATTTTGCTATTCGTATGTGCTTTCAGTTTTCTGTATTTGCCATCTGTTATAGCACTACACAAATATTTCTGCACGTGCTTGATTTTGACATCCCCAATGTGCAACATAAGTTCGGCTGTCACTTTTGCTTACTACCATGCATTTTACCTTACAATAAATTTTTATTTTTGCTTTCATTGCCTACCTAAGTAATAAACATTTTCATTTCACAGATACTAAATTCTAGTCAGTCCTCTAATTCTCTTAGAATGAATATGTTATAAAAATTACATCCAGAGAGAAAGTACATTCTTCTTGCATGCTTCTATTTTGATGTTCTCAGTCATTTAGAAACCACAATAAAAAAAACAAAAATCTCCAGAAATTTCAAAACTGAAGTGCCACAAAATATTGTTAACAGTGATATATGCAATTGTAGAAGTAAAAGCAGATGTCCATTACATGGAGTTTGAAAAACTGAAGCAGTAATTTACAAAGCAGAAGTAATAGATACAAATGGCCAGAAAAATATACACAGGGTGAACTGAGGGTAACTTTAAAAAGGGGTAGTACAATTATAAGTCATCTTTTAAGCTAGAAAACCTTAGAAATTATACTAAAATAGCCAACCATGTGTGAAAATTAAAGGAAAAAAAAAATCTGATTGTAACTTGGAAAATTTTAAAAAAGCAAAACCTTACAACAATCATAGCAACATCTGCAACCTTTGTCAACAAGAAAAATTAGCTATAATAACATGTCTAGACCCAAAAACCTTCTGAATCAGAGAGTGGAAATTATGTCCTGTTGTATACATACTAAAAAGTTCCTTCTGAGTTCATTTGAAGTGGGATGAAAAGAAAGTATAATTTAATCCCCTACCAATACATTTCCAATACACTTGATTTCCCCTCCTCCTCCCAAAGTGTGTGGTTAGTCATTTATTTTTTTTTTTTTAAATATAGCGTTCATAATTTTTTTATTTTAAAAATTGACTGAAATCACCTGAAGATACTGAAAGTTTGAAACCAAGGTAGCAGAATTGGCTGATCTCCTAATTTTCTATACTTAAAATCTCTATATGTTAATGTTTTATCTTTTTATACATGTATTGAGCACTTTTTAATACTACTGTTTCCTGGTCTAATTCCACTCTGACCATTAATATTTTATTTTATATATATATATATATATATATATATATATATATATATATATATATATATATATAATATGGGTAATTAACAACCATAAATAAACCAAGCATATTTATATACATACTTCCTCCAACCACAGGAGGCATAGTAGAGTAATAGAGGCTTGGATTGAGGAATCAGAGAGTAGAGTTCAAATTTCATTCAGTTCAATAGATTCACTTATGTGCTAATACTCTTGAGAATGATATCAATCCACTCTTTATCCCCAGCTTTGGGTCAATAGCAGGACAAACTTGGCAACAAGTCCATGAGAAGGAAAACTGAATTCAAACCAGACTGGAAAGGTTAGTTACATGACTCTTTCTATACATCCCTATAAACAATAACTATACAGTTATAAAAAAACAACATTTTTCACCATTGATCCAATTACTAGTCCATTTAATGCCTGTTAAACTTCCATTATTTCTACCAGAAGAATTTTCAAAATATGTTTATGGTAACATGTTTTCACCACACTTAAAGCATCCCCATAAGTCTGTTATCTGAGGAAAACAGTAGATACACTATTCAGTACAGATATTTTTTTCACAAAATTTTGATATTTTTAAAATTAATGAATATACTCATTACTTTGTGCTTAAAAATCACTTCTTAAACACCATGGGTTAATTCTTGTGTTATTAACAATCTAAGATATAGAATGTATTTAACATAATTAATATCAAAGCTTTGAATGAAAATGATTCAATAAATGCATTTTACTTTGTATAAATAATAGTAAGATGCAATGGACTAGACAATTGTGTACCATATTTCACACCTTGTTGTCAAGATGGCAGTCTTCAGGCTACTAGTTGTTTCATAATGGTGTGGAGTGTGTTCTTATCGCATTGATTGGGCCTGTTTGTTTACCTAAACATGTCATTGTCTGGTGACTACTACATTGCAGTGATTTGTAGCCTCCATATACCACAACAATAATAGGTTATTTCTATAGGATAATCATTGGGTCCATGTTGCTGAGAATTGGTTTAAGAAGCCTTTCAGTAACTTCTGATAAATGGTGTGGTTATTACATTCATTTGAAATGAGCTCAGTTGAGCACTTTTGGAGCATGAAGAAGAGGTCTATTCTCATACAAGAGCCTGTACTTACCAGGAACTGTGGATACCTATCAAAAAGTCATGGTTGACATCTCTCCAATGATCTGATCACTTGTGGAATTGATGCTATCTTTATTGGTTTGGTTTATGGTTCATTTTGTTTAACAGCATATCAATCTCTATGGGTTATTTAATGCCAACAAGATTTTTAGAATAGATTCATATGAATAGAATATATATTTTTTGTAGGAAATCAGTTTGTAGATTAGGTTTCATTGACGTATTTTTGTCAAGAATCTGGTTTCATTGATGTATTCTTTTCAGATATACAGTTTGTAGAGAAATTGATTTTATTGACATTCTTATTTGGTTTATATTTTTTGGCAGAGGCCCACTGTTTGAACACTCAGTTGATATATGTTTAATAATGTCTGCTGTTTCACATGCTTGGTATACTGGTTGATCTTTGTCATTTAGTAAGTACAAGTAGGTTATTCTCATACGGCCAATGCATAAGTGGGCCAGTATTACTTCTTTTCAAGATTTTCTGAAAGCCAACTTCCACTCTCCTAGTTTGGGCTGAATTGCAAAGAGTTTATTGTGTGGGTTATCATTGCCATTCCTTTTGAATATATTTGTTAATGACCTTCTAAAAGCCAGTGTGTGGGATTTTGGTCCTTGAGTCTACATCTATATCTAAAGCTGATTTGGCTGTTAGGTCTGCTTATTGTTACCTTCAACTCTGATGTGGCTAGGAATCCAACACAGTTTGATGTCTTTATATTTGCAAATAGTGTTCATTTTGCATAATACAATAGTTTGATAATGGCTGTTGGATGAAAAAAAAAAATTAAGAACGACATTGAAAGTTAACTCTATTGTATCAGCCTCCACAGTGAAAACAGAGCTTCCCTTTAGGAGGAGCTTTTTTTTCTTTTTTTGTAATATTCTAGCTCACTGTGGCACATCCTGTTTTATCCTCACACTTTGACTTGTCTGTATAAATGTGTATTAATTAACTGAGGCAATGTTTACTGCTTTTTAAAGACAATCTATCTGTACAAAAAGTAATTTCTGCAAAATATATTTAAATAATTTAATAAAAACAATCTTACTGAATAGTTTAAGAAGTTACTTAGCACAATATCAATATTTTAGAGGTCATGGAGCATTAGGTCTTTAATTATAATCTTTCTCGGAAATCCTGCACATACATAGGAAAAAGCTCTAAACTTGGCAGGGTCATATCTTCTTAAGTAGACATAAAACCCTCACAAATGTTTTTGGTGAACTTGAGCAGGCATTGTAGATATTAATCAAAAAATATGAAAATTGAAGAGGACGTATTTTCTATAGACTGACCATAAGCTACATAGGTGAAAAGTTGTTGATTTTGACGTCATGTATTTGGGTGAGTAAAATAAAATTTTCTATCAAGAGTAGGCTTAAACTAGTTAAATATTTGGATTCTACACTTCTTATTTGCCCTACATACCAAATTTCACAAATATTGAAGGCATGGAAGTATCTTTCTTTAATTTAAAAAAAACACTGAAATTTGGCGACGTTGTGCAGCCTTAATTTAGAGGCAAAATGGGAAAATTATACACCCCACCCCATTATAATTGGAACGGTAAAGTCTAGCACAAAATAATTTGGCACACTTTCCTAACTCATGAAGGGGAACATTTGTGTCAAATTTAAAAGTAATTCGGAGTCAGTGTGTGTAATGCCCTGGTGAATTGACATGGAATGACCCATATGTACTTGCATTCCCTTACTTTTGCACAGCACTATATATATATATATATATATATATATATATATATATATTTAAAAATTAGATCAGCCAATCATGCTACCTTGGTTTCAACCTTTTGGTATCTTCAGGCAATCCAGGCTAAATAATTTGCTAACACTTTATATTTAAAATAAATGCACAGCCTGTTGTGTAATAAAAAGAGAGGAGAAAAGCAAGGGTATTGAAACTGTACTGGAGGGTGGTTATATGAAATGTACATACTTTCATCCTGGTTCATACAAACTTATACAGAACTTTTTTGTGTGTATGCATCGTGCCATTATTTTTGATCTCTCATTCAGAAGGTTTTTCTGGTCTGGAAATGTTATTGTTATATATATATATATATATATATATATATATATATATATATATATATATATATATATAAATTAGATGGAACAAAAGTATGTAGCATTTGTAAGTGAATTTCAAAGAACATAGATATTTGTCCATAGATTTATTCAACCACATTTTATTCCACTAACTTTCACCATCTTTGAGTTGGCTTTATGATTCTATTCTCCAGGAATTTGGCATCTTTCTGATCTAAGTGGCTTTTATAAGCTTCCAGGGAATTGAAATTCTTTCCATTAAGAAAATTTTGCAAGGATTGAAATAAATGGTAATCCAAAGGTGAGGTGAATAGATGAATGTAGTAGGAAATCCCAGTTGAGCTGTACCAATTTCTGCTCAGTATGTAAAGAAAAGTGAGGTCTGGCATTGTCTAATGGAAGACGACATCCCAATTGACCAATATCAGGCACTTTTCCTCCATTGCTGCCTTTAATCAGCCCAACTGGGAAGAGTACTTGTTTGAATTCAATGTCCAATTTGTGAAAGGAGCTTGTAATACATAATGCCCTCCAAATGCCACTGGATACACAGCATCACCTTCTCTGGATGCAGACCAGCTTTTTTTTCAGGACCTTTTTCACTCCACATTGTAAGCAAATTCATTTATCATTTGTGATCATTCTTTTCAAAATGGGTTGCTTTTTTGTTATATTTGAGGAAAGTATTACAAATGGAAATGTGGCACATTAAATATTTTTCCGTTAAATTGTGATGCACTCAAACATCATAGCAATTCATGTATCAAATATATTTTTGCATGCCTTACAATACTGAAATGACATATGTGGAGTATCTCTGCAATGTTCCATGTCAAATGATCTGGATTATTTTTAATCTGTATTTTGATTTGGTCATCATCAATGACTGCAGGCTAGCTGGAACATTCTCAATCTCCCAGATCAAAATCCCCCTTTCGAGCCTAGCAAACCGTTTACAAACAAACTCTCAGCTATGGCACATATCTTTTTATTGCTTGCACAGCTTCTATTTTTTTCATTGACAGAAATAAAGGAGCAGCAAATGAGGAATTTTCTATTTTCACTTTTAACAAACATTTAAAATTTACATATGAATGATATAAAAGATGTTTTGAAATATCAGGTTTCAGCACATGTATATATCAAATTTCGGTAATATGTGAAATGAAATAACCTGTTCAAATGCCATCTATTGAAAAATGCTACAAATTTTTATTCCAATCCAATGTGTGTGTGTGTGTGTGTTTTAATGTTCAGGGAGTGTATTTATAATTCATAAGCAGTTGATTCTATCTAATCTGTCAGACAAGATGGTGTCAAAAGGTTTCAATACCAGCCAGAAACAATATCAAGTTGATACCTCTGAATTGATTGTAGTGACGTAGTGATAATTTTGAATGGCTTTTACTGTTGAAACATTTGTATCCCTCTTGGTCCATGCACTGGCGACACTCATGTTCGCCATGGTTGACATAATTCAAAATACAAAAGTCAGCAGGAACGGGAATTGGGGGGGGGCCGGGGGTTATTGAAGGTATTTTAATGACTATCTTCATTATAACTTGCTGTTAGAGTTTAAAGGTGGAATTGAAAAAAATAGTGAGAGAAGCTGAAGAAAGTGGTTCCGTTTTTGCAGAACAATACACCTGTCCACAAGGATGGTGAAAAGCCCATCTGTCTTACTCACCAGATTTGCTCTATCTGATTAGTTTTTTAAAGAGAGTTTGGAAGTGACCCATTTTTCACATGATTCAGTGGTGACAACAATAACAAATTATGTGGAACAACATGTACCTTTCACGGCTCTTGATTATCCCCTAGGTCAAATGGAGAACATATTACTTTATATATCTTGTAACAACTACTGCAAAAAATGCCATATATCATCACATCTGTGCAAGAGGATGTAGGACTTTAGTGGGACTAAAAAGCCATATATTTGAGGATGGATCAAGCAAACATTCAAACTTAAGTCACAGCCATCATATATATGTCCAAACAAGTTTTAGTAAATAACACTGAAAAATCTGTGTATTCAACGTTTTATGTTGTCTTTCCAATGTCCAACTGAGGCCTTTTACATCAGGATTAAAATTATTACCAAACTCTCCACAAGACACTAGCCTAGTGGATTAAAGCATTGGTTGTGAATTTGGTGACATATTAATTATGAGTTCAATCCCTGGGTTGGGCAGTGTGTACTTTGCTTCAATGGAAACAGTGAATGCAATAACTGACCCAAACTAAATGAGATATCCCTAGACATGGGCAGTGGAATAAGGAACAGTCTACCCCTATAGAATAAATATAGGGTTCAGTTTGGAATTACCTGTAGGTTACCCAGATCAATATACACCTGATTAAGGCCAGAGGGCACAACAAAAAAGATGGGTACAATAGTTTGAAAATAAATAAATAATAACTCATCCAAGAAATTCAGACAGAAACGGTCCAAATTTTTTTTTTTAATACTTTCAAGTACTTCCAACTTTCATGGTCATTGTCAACTATAGCGAGTGATCAGTATATTAAGCAAGATGTATTTGACTAAATACCATTGTTTTTAGATTGCTGGAATTAGAATTAAAATCAGTTGTAGGTGAAGTTATTGAGAAGTTATACCCACTCTTTATTTATAAATGCTTGATATATCAATTCTTCTTAGATCAAAGACTCCTGATAAACATCAAATTTGATTTAGACCTGTGGTATGAATCACATACATTTATTTTATACTAGTTTAAAAGCTGCACTCCATGCAGAGTTTTTAGCTAGCTCCTGTAGAGGGTAATTGGGCCTCTGGCCCGAAACTAAAAGGACCTCTGGTCCAGCTTAGAAAACAGCAATGATAATTTTAAAGAAATAACTTTGAATTCCTCAATTCACTCCATAGAACTTCAAGACCTCACTTTAATTATGATTTGGCCTATAAGTCCAATTCTAGCCAAAAGACTAATTTGGGCTGAAACTGATTTCATCCAAAATTCTAATTTAGGACAAAAATTGAGTTCTTCAAATCACAAAATCTATGGAACTTCAAAACTATACATCACAAAACCTCTCAGCTTTGATTCGTTGGCATTTTGAAGAAAAATGGATTTCCTCAATTCACAAAGTTTTGGAAATATTTTAAACTGAATTTAAAACAAAAAATTTTAAATTCACAAATATTTTGTTACTTTAAACTCAATATAAATTAAAAACTTTTAAGATCACTAATTTTTTTCATTTATTTTAAAATTTGAATTTTTAACTGTCCTCTCCTGATCTAGACACAAATCTCAATGCTGGATGCTCAAGAACCATATGAAGGGCAGATGTTGAATCCTGGGATCATTCAGATTCCAAAATGGTATAATATGACTATGTAGAGCAAGTGTGGACCGAGTTAGATGGGTTTCAAACACATGGAGGGACAGACAGAATTTGCTGTTTATTTAGTAGATAGATAGATATCATGCTGTTCTTCCTTGTCAAATTACTTAATTCAGTGGAGAATATTAATCATATAGATCAAGATTCAGCTCATAATTACATATTAGGTTATGCATTCTAAAATTAATTTTGAATAAAAATACTGTAATATGGAAAATGACCTGGATGAAAATCCAGAAATATACTTACTAGCAAAAAGATTAAGAGAGAAAAAGATGATAAGCATCGATAAGTTACAGCATCAAAAATATTCTGAAGTTCTAAAAATAATGCATCAAATGTAATCATATTGATTGTATCAATTTAGTTAGAAACTGTAGTATTAGGTTTTTATTTCTATTGGTAATATTATGGGTTGCTATTTGAAAAGAACAAATAATTCATGCTTAGCTCAGGTCTCCTTTCATTTTTGTCATATTTAATTAGTAACTGCCACTGGTGAAAAGTGATGTCTCTTATTAATCCATTCTTTTACATGTAACTGCAGAATAAGGGTGAAAACCTAATTATTTACACAGATCTGAAGAAGTCTTTCATGTTTATGAGAACAGTGCAAAAGAGAATTGCATTGTGAGAGAAGTGAACATTGAAATCTTGAATCAATTCCAAAATATACGAGGTTATCAAATGGGATTTCTTTTTAGAATCAGCAAGAATATAAATGACTTTGGGGAACATGAAACACATGCCTAGGTTCTTTGAAAAGAAAAATACAAAGAGTTCCTCAAAAAAGTGTTGAGGAACAAGATGGGTCATTAAAAACTATCAGTGGACATTTTGTGCCCTCTCAGATTTGGAAACCATTACAATTCTTCAGCATTTTTTAACCAATATCTCAGTAAAAACATGGCTTTTGGATTCACTGGTTTCAGATGAAAAAAAAAGGTAATATTTTCATTATTTTGTAATGGAACCCATTGTCATTGACAGGATGTCACCTCACTGAAGTGGGCCCATCAGGAACTAAATTCCTTTCTTCAGAAATTTCCCATCAAATTCTTTGAATGTTTTTGTGTATAGAATAATTTTCTTTTTTCATGCAAACTATTTTTTACTGGCTTGTGCTCTTAATGAAACATACTCTGGCTCAGAAGTTTTGTGATTAGAGGAAAAAATAGAAATTGAACAAAAACTGCTGAAAAATTCTCTCTCTCTCTCTATATATATATATATATATATATATATATATATAATCACATGCCCCTTCTCTGAAAACAAAAAGTAAATACAAGAATAAAGTAAAAGGAAATGGAAGTTGAAAAATGGCAAATTCTCTTTTTATGCACTTTTTGTGGAGGAATTCATCTTTGATTCACCATATCCTGTTTGCTTTTTTGTTTATCATTTCTTTGTATGAAGTTTGCTTCCTTCCAGCCCATTGGGAAATAATCCAGACCTTTCAAGAGTTAGGCAAAAGTATAACTTCTTGGATCAATCATTAAGGACAAAAGATCTTTTCTAATCAGTTAAAGAAATAAGAATCAAAATAAAGAGGAAAACAAAATTTCACATACAGAATATATATATATATATATATATATATATATATATATATATATTTACCAAATTAAAACTTGTGTGTTAGATATTGGCTTAAAACAAAGAAAATTTTGTTATGTCAAGAAACATTTTTTAAAGTTAGTAATTCTTTAACATTTTCAATATGAGTTTGCAACAAAGGTAATATTATCAGAATGAGAAGCACATAAAATTGTTAATATATACAGCGTGTATCAAAAATACATTTACAAACTTTGTGGGTGGGTTCCTCACATCAAAACAAGAACAAAAGTCCATATGAACATAATCCTTCATTTTTGAGTTAAGTTTAAAGAAAGTTTATGGTAGTTGGTACTGTTATCATGTAGACTAGGTTACATTTATCATTTGTGTACATTTGTGGCTAGTCTGTCTTCAATGTTTAACATGTGTAGTAGTGAGTTAACAAAGAAATGTTCTGTTTAACAATGGTAGGATATTTATATCATGAGCAGGCAGATATGATTTTTACATACGGCCATATAAATGATAATGGACATGAGGCCGGATGGCTGTATCAGATTGAGTTTTCAGGACAAAGGTAGTCAAGTCATCCAAACTTTGCTGCTGTTTATTGTCACATTGCTGAGCTGTGGCACCACAAACTATAGATCAAGGAAGACAGATTCTCTTATATGCCTGAATACGAAGAACACATTCTACAGGCTGTGCAAGACAATACAGGTATCAGCACACGTCAAGTGGCTCTAGCATGTCAATACCTCTCATAGTACCACATGGAGGGTACTTCAAGAGCAGCTCCTTTATTCATATCATTTGCAACATGTGCAGGGACTTTTGCCCTCTGATCACTCAACACAAAAGAACTTTTTCTGATCCCTTGTTTGTGTCTTCAATCTTGTTTATGGATGAGATGGAATAACACAAACAACATTTGTGGGCAGATTGGAATCCCCATGCTACAATACAGGCTAGATACCAGCATCAGTTTACAATTAATGTGTGGGTTGGAATTGGAGGTGACTGACTGCTAGTTCCATATGTTCTCTCAGCACATCTTACAGGAATTGTCTACAGGGACTTTATTTCTGACACACTTCCAGACCTGCTAGATGATGTACCCCTGGTAATACAAAGAGATGTAGTTACACATATAATGAGGCTCCAGCACATTTCAGTCACACTGTTCACAATGAACTGGCTAATATTTACCATGAAAGATGGATAAGTAGCGGGGGGCTTGATTTCATGGCCTGCATATTCCCTGACCTCAGTCTGTTGATTTTTTATCTGTGGGGCCACCTAAAACAATTGGATTAAACAGCAGACATTAATAATGCAAAGACGCTCCCTCAGTGTGTCATGGGGAGGGGGGGCTTCAAAACCATTTGATACCATGCGAGAGTATTTGAAAGAGTTCACCAGTAAATGATCAAATGGGTGCATGTGTGCATGTAGAAGCAAGCAGAGGACATTTTGAACATTTGTTATGAATTACTGAGTTGAGGTACAATGACGGCTTTTTGAAAAATATATTTATATGGACATTTTACCTTGTTTTGGTGTCAGGAACCCGCCCCCAAAGTTTGTAAAAGTATTTTTGACACACCCTATATATATATATAATTAAAATGAAAGGTGGTCCATGTATGCTTCTTATAATATATACATTTATTAGGCCAGTTAGCAAAATTTGAAAAATAAAAAGCCAACAAAATGAGCTCAATATTTTCAATAAAATTGATACTTATTATATATTAACTTTTTGACTGGAATGAAGCATGAAGAAATAGATATTAATGTCGGAATTTTTTAACACACCTGTGTTCTTTTTCAATGATATGAGGAATAATCAAAGTGGGACTTACTCTTCTGAGGAATGTTGTTGGTTATAGAAGTCTCCCTTTATATTGTATATATTTGCTTTTTTGCAACAAATGCAAAAAAGGAAATTATGTTGAAGGAACGGGAACAGAATTCCGTCTTTGGTGCCATAACCATAAAAAAAACTATAAGGACAATAACAACAATTTCCCTGTTGCTGTATACTTCAACAAAACATTTCATAGCATCAGTGACATCAGATGTTTGCTTTTAGCGTCTTCATTCAACAGTTGAGAAGAAAGATGTAGATTGGAGCTGAAATTTATTTTCAAAATAAATTGAAAAATTGATAGATTAAACAGGGATCTGGGTTTACTAAGAGAGTACAATTTCCACAGGGAGACTTCTAACCAACAACATTCCTTGGAAGAGTAAGTCCCACTTCTTCGTATCATTGAAAAAGAACAAAAATTCATGTTTCAATTTTGTCAAAAGGTTAATATATAATAAATATCAATTTTATTGACAATATTGGGCTCATTTTGTTGACTTTTTTCTTCAAATTTTGTTAACTGGACTATTAAATTGGTATATATATATATATATATATATATATATATATATATATATATATATATATATATATATGCTCTTTTTAATGCAGGCTATATACATCAGTCTTCAAAGCTCCCACTTCTGAAAAGTTAACTAAATGTTATTATCCATTATATGATGTATTAATGATTATAATTGTTAATACATCAAATAATGGCTAATAACAGACTCTTCCAGCAATAATTATTGCTGAAAGTGTCTATCAAGCTTTAGATAATAATAGTGAAGCTTGAACAGTTGCTTTGGATAACAAAGGCATTTAACAGCATTTGGCATACTGGTCTTCTTCACAAGTTGAAAGATTATGGTATTTCTGGACAAATTTTTGAACTGATTCAGTCTTATTGGATCACAAAATGAAAGTTTTCATGAATGGCCACTCTTTTAGACCTTTTTGTATTAATGCAATTGTTCCCCAGGGCCTTGGACCTACATTGTTCTTAATTTTCATCACTGACCTTCCTGATAGAATCAGTTCTCAACTTGGTGTCTATGCTATTTACGTCTGTCATAATAGTAAGTCTGGTCAGTTTGATAATGTCAAAGTAGTAGCTAATTTAAAAAATGATCTACAATCTGTTGTTGACTGGAGCAAGGAATGGCATGTTAATATTAACACCTCCAAAACAAAACTGCTCTCTTTTACTCATCTGAGTGAATCCTTTTTACCTTCCATCAGCATATGGCTGATGCTAACCTCCAGGAGAGCAACTCATTGTGCCTTTTCAGACTAATGTTTTCCACTGAGATAATGTGAAAAGATTATATTGAATTAGGCTGTTGGTTCACTGTGCCATGCTAGACAGTTTTTCTTCCCAGAATCTATCTTACATATTTCTCAGTCTATCATTCATACATCTGGTCTGGTACTTTAGCTATATATTTAGGGATTATTAATAAAATCTAAAGAATAATCTGCAATATGATTGGTCTTGAACTGGCATCTCAGCTTCAGTTACTTTCTACTAACATAATGTAGTTTACTTGTGCCTATTCTATAAATACTCCCATGGTAATTGTCCTGATGAACTTTCCTCTATGGTACCTAGACTTTATGAATTTAAGTGCATTAATAGATTGGTGGTAAGGTCTCATCATTTTACAGTTGAAATGGTTAGATGTAGCCATAAGTTCTGTCTTCTGAATTCCTGTTCTTTTATTAAGCTCTCTCTTTTCCTTAATAGTGTTGTTTTTTCCTATATTCTCTAACACTCAGTAATCCTTTGTGTCTTAGTGGCTTTATTGCCTTGCTTGATTAAAGTGAAAATGATTTTAAAAAATGAAATGATAAAAAAAAGATGGATTTTTGTAAAATAATAATTTTGACTGTTTTCATAATTTCTTCCTTGACAAATGAAGCTTACATATGTATTAAAAACAATAGTGATAAAAACAAAAATAGTAGCTGGGGATTTGAGATTAGTTGCAATTGGCATTGCCCTTTCAGGCATCATTGTCAAGTGACAGATTCTCAGGCTTTCAGAAGTAACTTTTTGCACATGCCAACCATCCTCTCTGCAAAACCATTTGACCGAGAGTAATGTGGTGATGATGATGTATGCTTGAAATTGAAATTCTCTGAAAAACTGGTAAATTCCTTACTTGTATATTGCAGCACATTGTCACTGTAGACCACTTCAAGAATGCCTTGGCCCTCAAAGTTTCACCTGTTTAATCACAGCATCACATGTGGTGAAATGCAGGCACCGTATGAATGGTCTGCCACTAGAAGGTATTCGTTCATGTCCACTGCGAAGAAATCTGTACTGATATAATGTCATGGGTTAGAAGGGATTTTATGTTGGTGGAGGGTTTCTGGTTGAGTGTTTGGCTTGTATTTTTTGCCATGTACTCAATATCCTTGTTTATTCCTACCCAGAAAACAGCAGTTCTAGCTTGCAGACAGGTTTTCTATACTCCCTGGTGTGATGTGTAGATGTTGCAATATGTCAAGTTGTAGTGAAGTGGGTAGAATCATTTTGTTGCCCTTGAGTGGGACATCATCTTGAATTCCAATTTAATCCCTGAAATTCCAGTATGGAAGTAAACAATTTGGGCAGCTGAAACAATCAGACAGCCACCCAGTCATGTGTTGCTGAGTTATCTCAGAGGAGAATCCTCCGTAGTCCCCATCACATACACATGTTGGTGAGAAATTGAGGTGTGTATTCATTATATGAATGCCGAGATCGATGTCTTTTATGTGTCTGCCTGAGATCTTGCGGACATTCTTGATAAACAGTCAGCTATTGGAACTGCTTTCCCTGGACTGTACTTCACTGCAAATTCATATCCCTGAATTTTTAGCAACATTTTTACCAGCCTTGTTGGTGCTTGTGTTAGGTTCTTGAGTGCAATCGATTCCAATCGTTTGTGGTGAGTCTGGATAATTTCTTTGAGACATAATGATGGAATCTCTCTAGGACAAAATCAACTGCAAGTATCGCCATTTCAATATTTGTGTATCATGTTTCTGGTCCTGACAGAGTCTTGCTTATGAAGGCAACTAGCAATTTGTTCTACAAGGGAGCTGCACCAAGTCCAACAGCTTGTAAGACCATTGGTGTCTTTGGGTTGAAGTACCACAGTACTGTCATTTTTTAAAAATTTCTTCTTTGATACTTTCAAATGCTTTTTGCTGGTGGGATGACCAGATGAAGTTGTAGGCTCTTAGACAACAAGCCACAAAGTGGCTTGGTTAGCATTGCAAGATGGGGTGAGAACTTGTTGAGGTAGTTAACTAGTCCCAGAAAGCTGGCTAGCTGTTTCTCTGTCCTGAAGTGGTTGCATTTGTGTGACTGCTTTGACCTTTTTGGGGTCTGGTTTTATACCATCCTTGGATATGATGTGACCAAAGAATAGTATCTCTGTGATATGTGTCACTAGCTTGCCAAGGTTGAGTTTACAGTTCCTTTCTCTGGCTCTTTGAAGGAGTTCATTGAGTGCTTGGTCATAGTTGCTGCCATCTTCTTCAATCCTGTACACAATCATGTCATCACTCAGGGATGGGACATTTTTGATATCTCAAATATGGCTCATTGAAACTCATCTTGAGCAATCCCCCGGGGTATCTCTTAAACATGTACCTGCCAAATGTGGTGATGAATGTTGTCAGTTCCATTGATTTCTTGTTTAGCTTCATCTGCCAATAGCCTAACTTGACAACCACTATGCACTGTGTAGTTTTGAAACCATGTCCTGGAATGGTGGGATCACAAGAATATGGTTACAGTATGGCTTTGTTTATGTCTCTGGGTCCAGAGTTGACTGTTACATTGCCTTTGGTATCACAAACGAATGAGTTAACCTATGAAGTTGGTCTTGTCACTGAGGTTATGATGCCCATTTTCATAAGTTAACACAATTTGTTTAAGGACAACATTTTTTTAAGCATATTATTAACCCATTAATGCCCAACATCTCATTTTTAGGGACAGCAGGCATTAATACCAGATATAGACCAAATAGCATATTTTTGACAAAGCTACAGTTAAATCCAGATTTTTTATTAAACCTATAATTAATACCAGATTTTCATTTCAGTTTTTATAATACAAGTGGGTAATGATAGGTTGAGTTTCTCAAACATAAAGCTAATGATTTTAACCTGAAGTTTATCACAGAAGCTGTAAATATTTTAATTGCTTGAATACCTCATATGAAAAGTAACAGAATTTAAGGTTAAATGTTGTCTGAACAAATTAAGAGTAAAAGTGGATACTTTTAACACTAAAATAAATTTGTTTCACTGATGTGTTCATGATCTTTATTTTAAACCCTAAATATTGGTAACTTATTGACAAATATTTGTATCTACATTTTGAAAAAATTCCATGTGAGGCATGGTGTTGTGGATGGTATATATTATGAAAGCAGGAGTAACAGAAACCATAATCATTCCCATTGCTTTTTCAATTTATCTTTGTTTTATTTATCTGATATAAATAAGCAAACAATAGAATGAAAATGAAATAATGGCAGAAAGAGAATAGAGAGAGGAAGAAAATAAAATGAAAAGAGGTTGTGCTGTTCTGTCTTGTATTGTTGCCATCAAGGCATCATAAGAGGATTGTTCTTTGGCTAAATCTGACTTAAGAATTGAAATCCTAATTACAGTGACATCTGAAGTAGACAGAGATAAAACTGATGGAAGGGCTTATGGCCACAATGATTGATGCAGCAAGAGTGCAATATCATAAATTTCAGGGATTGACAAAGAGAAATACACAAATGAATATTGAACATTATGCATGCACACACACATACACAAAAGTTATTCCCTCTGTCTGTATCTCTCTCTCATATATATATATATATATATATATATATATATATATATATATATATATATATATATATATATATATATATATATATGGGGGGGGGGTCACTGGTAGAAGATGGATACTCTAGAATTGAGGAAACAAAAAAAGAAATTAAATAAAAGTGGTGGGAAAAGTACACAGGGTAAAGTGATAAAGAATTTATAGGGGACTGCAAAGAGAAAGGTTTGCATTGGATAGTAAAATAGAAAGAGAATTATAGAGGAATAAAAACATGCAGGCAAAAGAAAAGAGAAACAGTCAGACGGGAGTAAGAAGTAACAAAAAAGATATTGGAAATACTATGCATGGTTAACTATAAAAAAGAGATAATGTTGATGTTTTTATTTGTGTATATGTACCTCCAATAAACACAATCTTATTCCTATTGTCTATCAAGTTAATATATATTAGGGATTTACTTTGCTGCTTACTCCCACTGTATCATGAAAATGTCAACCTGTGTCTATTTTTATCTTAAAAAAATCTTCAAAGTGTTAAAGTTACAGATTTCTTTTTGTTACAACTTCAATCATAACAATATTTCATTTTTAGCCTAGGCCATGTCCATTAATCTTTATGAAAAGCAAATGAAATTTATTTCATTCAAGATGAAATTCTTTGGTCCCAGAAAAAATGGTGCAAAGACAATTTCGCATTATTTCTTAAGCATTTCTAAAACAAAATAGTTTTTATTTTAAAAAATTTATTTAAACAAATCTGACATCCCTTTAGCCAGTTTAGTGCAGGGTAACCCAGTGCTTGAAGCAGCTTAGCAGATACACCCAGTAACATATGCTAATTAAAAATGAGGAGAAGAGAAAAAATATTTTAAAAATTCAAATGAAAACATAAAAAAGGATATTCAAAATTTCAACAGAATAAAGAATATAACATCTGGCCATCTTAATGCGGATTTGGCGTAAATGTAAACAGAATTCAGTAATTAGCTCACCTAAATCCTTCACATTTCTTCCATTTTCTAGTGTGATGGAAAGATTTTATTTTGTAGGCTTTAAATCCTAAACAGTAACAGAGATATGATCATCAGAATCCCCTATGCTGCTAGAAATATAAAGTGAGAATTGAAAAAAAAAACATACAAATTTGAGAAATGTATGAGAAATAAAAGTATAAGAAGAAAAAGTGAATTATGCATAAAATAAATCTCCATTAATAAACATCGAACAAATATAAGGGGGTGCAGAAAAGTTATTGGCCCAAAACACTTCTTAAAACATGACTAAACATATTTGTTTTGTCTGAGATCAGTTCATTCTCTGCAATATTTCACAGTAAAATTTTATATTAAAATTCAAACTAGGTTGACATCTCAGTCCCACCCTTTTACTGTCAAAACAGTTAAATGTCACTGCCTCTTCTATTCCAACAGTTTCTTCTCTTGCTCTTCCCGACTGTGGAACTCCCTTCCTCTTACTTGCTTCCCTTATAACTGTAATCTTCAAAAAATTTAAATGTAATGTCAATTGACATCTTCTGCTGCCTTGCTCCCCCATTCTTCTTTTTATCCTTTCCTCAATGCCGCTTCCCATACCCAGTCTTTTCCCTTACTTACATGCTCTGTAGCTCCTTGCATACTAGTGGCATTCCCACCTTGCTTGGGGTGAATTGCTTAAGAAAAAAAATAACACTATATCAAGTTAATGACTCATTGGTGCCCACCCTCATGTGTGAACATGTGCAGATTACACACACACACACATAGCTACATTAATGTTTCAGTACAGCATTTCTATAGTTGTATACACAAAAAATACACAAGTTTGAATGTAAATCTTTATACATACAAATTCACACATACACCATTATTTGAAAAGGGGTTCTTTATGGTTATATACACATTAATATCAAAATATGTAGGTAGAGGGACCAATTCTTAATTTCATTTCAGGTTTTAGCAAATTGCGTCTTTTTCCCGTTTTCAATATAGATTTCTGTTTCTGCTTCAATACTTAGTGAAAAAGTGTAAAATGTTATTAAAACAAGAAATTGAAAGGAAAATGAAAATTTTTACTAGCTGGAATATCCAGCCATAAGTTTCTCCAGCATGATTGGGTTTCATACCTCATACTTCAGCCCTTAATCTAACTTGATGAGTTTCTGAGACAACTCTCGCAAAGAATGCTACAATCCCAAATAAGAATTAAAAAGTAGCAAAACCTACAGAAAAGTAGCACCACAAAGGCATCTAGAGACAAAAAAAGCTACATTTTGTTGGGTCACTTTATTAAAATTATTAAATAAAATTTTTGAAAAAAGCCTAATTCGTAAAATTTGGCTTTCTGAAATGACAAACTGTCTCCCACCTTCTTCACCATGTGATAGGATAAAACAAAAGCCAAAATTTTTACCCACTGACACTTTTAAAAAAAAAATTAAATCAAGCCAACATCGTAAAACTTGGTTCCAAAATACTGTAGCGTAAACTGTAGGGAGGCAGTAGATAAAGGGGATACATTGAAAACATTACCGACTTTATCCTTTGATGTCCAAGGATGAATGAATAATGAAAGGCAAACATAGTAACAAATTAAAATGGCAGTTGAAATCTGATTGCTAAAAGATAAAATTCCATTTCAAGTAGGCCATTCTGTTTTTCTGTTTTCATGGAAAATAAGCCCCTCTAAATATGCATTCAATCACACACCTATTTTGTTTAAAAAATATGCAGAGATTTCAAACATAAATGTGTGTAGGTATTTGTTATAGTAAAATGTGTGTCAAAAAACTACATATGCATTCATAAATCTACATTAAAACCTTCTTCCTGAACATCAATTTTAAATCAGTGAAATTGAAACTAGATTTGTACAGAACTGAATTGTCTTCTTAATTTAGCCTAGAAGAGGCACTAAAAACAGTTTGTGATACTCTGTTATTTTTTTGTACAATTTTTATGTATCAGAAACAGGATTTTCACAAGACTTTTTTTTGCATCGCCATCTTAGGTACCTTCACTAATTCACTGAAAAAAGGAGCATACCATGATTACAAAAGGCCCTAATCTTGACAAAAACAAAGTTTTATCTTCAAAATGTTTGTTATTATTAAGAAGACGAAATACCAAAGTAGTTTTTGATTATTTTATAATTTTTCTTTAATCCTTTCTAGCACATCTGAAATTTTGGTTAAAAGCAGGGTGGGGATACCAAAATTAGTATAGGAAATGTTAGAACCTTTTTTTGAAGTAAAAAACACATTGATTTAGAAATTCTTGCAAAAATCAAATTGTTGGATTTTAATTAAATTTTCAAGTGTTATTCACAAATGAATGAATTTATTGTTGAAATTTGTTTTTTTTTGTTTGTTTTTTTTTAGAAAATCTTGTAAAAAGAATATTTGGTTTTAAATAAAAAAAATATTTTATCTTGTAAAAATATTTTTTTTATTTAAAAAATATTTTTACAAGATTTTTTTTACATCTGTTACGCTCCACTTACTTAATTTTATGAAATTTCAAGAAATTAAAATTTCACCCACTTCATATTTAAAAGCAGGACTCCTTGGAGAATTTAAATTATTTTTTTTTTTTTGTAAAACAGAAACACCATTTACCAAAAGTTTGCTCTGAAACATAAAATATAAAAATCAATAAAACTATAACATTATTTAATTAGAAAAGATTTTAATTGCTTTCATTAAAAAGATATATCAAGGACACTACTGTCTTAAGAAAAAATATTTTGATAAATATTGAATTTTTACAAGAAATGATTTTCATTTTTTTAAATTCTAATTAGAATAATTAAAGTTTTAAATTTTAAAATTTTGTATTAATTTCACACCTTTAGATGATATTATTTTTAATTAAAAAATATATTTACTAACCATAAATAGAAAAGCTTAGTACAAATCATCAAACACCAATATATTTAAAAGAATTTGAACTTTTTGAATGTACATAAATGTGCCAATTTTTGTAAATATGGTTGATCATACATGCCACTATCAGAAAATAAGAGTGATAACTATAGTAAATTTAAAGCTAAAATATCTAAAATTAAATAATACTTTAGATTACAGAGAATATTTTCTTAAATTTTTAAGATTACTGAGTACTTAAAAATTATATATAGAAGGCACTCACAATATTATGTTTTACGAATAAAGTGCTGGTAGAACAATATTAGATAAATATTGATCTGTCATTAAGCTGTCAACACCTGAACAGCTTAAATGAGCAGGTACAGGTGTGTTAAAAAATGCATTTCCCTGATATTTTAAACTTAAAATAAATAATATTTGTTTCAAATCAGATTAATTATATTTTAAATCAACTAATTTTCCTCAAATAAATTTTCAGAAAAGTATATTTTATTTTTAAATAGAATTACACTGCGATGAAAGATGACAGGAAAAAAAAGAAGAAAAAGGGTGCTAATCAGCTATAAAAAAAAATCCTTCCAGTCAATTTAAATTAGATTTGAAATACAGCAAAGTATTTTGCTTATTGAAAATATTAAATTTAATCTATTAACTTGAAATTAAAACTAAAATAAAACTTCAAGAAAGATTTTTCATTTTTAAGAATTCATTTTAAACTGTAGGTATCATGTTTTCTGTGGTGAATGAAAATTTAGGTTATTTATATTCAAATGTTGACCAATTCAGTGGAAAATAAGCAACCTTACTTTTGGTTTTATTATACAACAAATAGATTTTTATATGAAAAAGTTACATAAAAAAATAATTTTAAACCTTAGGTATCACATCTTTTGTGGAGGTACCTAGTTTTATGGCACTTGAGCTCTTATAACATGGCTATGTAGATTCAAATATAATCTTAAATACAAATCTTTAATATTCAGTTCCAAGACTTCAGTGATACAACAATTTGAGGTATTTTAGCCACCAGCATAATTGAAAAAGGCTGATGATTTGACCAAGAATGACCAATGACTCTAATAAAAATTGTGTAGTAAAAGATAATGTTTATCAAAAGGTAATGTGGCATGGTGATGTAATGGATAGCGGCTCACACTGAGGAATCGGAGAGCCGAGTTCGGATTCCACTCGAATCCATTACATTCACTTACGTGCTAATACTCTTGGGAAAGATAGGAATCCTCTTTTTTCCCCTCCAGCTATGGGTAAATAGCAGGACAGAGTGGATTCTATAGCCTTGGATGGCAACTGTTCTACCACAGAAAGAAATGACAACCTACTGCAGGAAAAAAATCTACTTCATTAGTCATGTATCAAAAGATACATGATCGCCTAAACGTGTATCACGCATGGCACATAACTGAATGTGGGTAAAGGAATGGCAAGATGGAAAACTTATTAGTTACCCATTTAGTTCTTCAGACAATGTTTTTATTAATGGAATTAGTTTTCTAAAATTTTGATATCTCCTTTTCACTATTTTCTCATCACTTTTTCTCCTATTTTTTATCATTGAAACACTTCATTTTTCGTTCATAGCTGTTTAATTCTCTTAATTTACTTCCACCTCCTTTTCTCTACTTCTATCTTAGCTTAATTCATTCTCCTTACATTCTGGATTAATGTTGATAAATTAATTTTAAAAACTTTGTTTGGTGCCTCATCCCTGTCTTTGAAATTATTTGGACACTTTATCTCAGCCACAGAAGAAAAAGCAAATATTTTTTATAAACTGATAGCCTTGACATTCTTCTGTTCACAGAAAATAGCTAAAACTAAATGATTCCATTGGTCCAAACATTTACTCAAGTTAGTAAATGACAGCACTTTGATGTTAAGTCAACTGACATTTCTTTTTGGGGAATGAAAAAGAGTTTGTTTTCTAGGCAAACCTGAATCTAGACTCTTTTTCTCCCTACTTAAGAAAAATTCTTGGCCTGACCAAGTAAAGGTTCTAAAATAAAATTTGATGTTTTGTCAGGTTCCAGGAAACAGGTTAGACAGAGAACTTTTCAGCACTACCTTGTACAGGTTTGATTTTTTTCTCCACATTGTGGTAAATTACAATATACACCTACATATTTTATAAGTAAAGAGAGATACAAAAATATGTTCCTCTTTTTCTTACAGGCATGCTTATGAGAATTAAAAAGGTTAATTTTGCTCATTCACACAAATATTCAGATTCAACAGTTTTTTGGGGTTTTTTTTACAGTAAGGTTCACCTTGTACAAGGCCTGGAGGCCACTTGAGCAGAGGGTTATGTTAAGGGGTAGTTTGTATGGAAAGGAGGGGAAGATAATGGTTAACTCTAGACTTGAACACATTAAGATTATAGTGATCGGGGAAACATCTTCTTGGGAGTATGTTCCATAGGGCAGTAGTTTGTGGGAAGAAGCTGTTTGGTTGGAACTTCTTGCCAATGGAATACGAAGAGAATGCGGGTGGTTTGCTATTATGTAAGTGGCATGGCAGGTCCTAACCATAAATCTTAAACCTAGCAGAACCAAGGAATGTAGTTCATCTGAGCACTTTTCATGGTAGTAGCAGTGAGAGACACGCCACATCTTACCTGTGAGAGAGAGGATGGAGGTTGGAAATGAATTCCTCTCCAACAAGGATTCGGAGACCATTTTGAACTCTATCAAGACTGGAAAGTGAGAACTGGGCAGCTCCCACCCAGATATGGCAAGTGTACTTCATTTTTGCCCTGATCTGGCTCTTATATTATATAACCTAAACTTTTGATAAAAGGGTAAAAAAGGATGAGAAACAAATAGTCATAATTTTAAAATTCTGTGAATAAAAAAAAATGATGTATTTATTAATAGGTCTCATTATCTCCATGTTCTACTCAGTGAAGGCATAATATCATTTAATAGTACTCAAAATACTTATTCTGTCACCCATTTAACTACACTAACAGGTTTCAACCCACAAGTAGTCAAAGCCTTTCATAGCCGTTTGATATTAAAAGCCCAATGAGCTGGCATCATCATTTTTGATATTTCAATATTTGAAGTTCATATATAAACACACATAGAAGTAGTATAAAATAAAACAAAGGTTCAGGTGCTAAATGAAACTTGTCTATCTACGGTGTTCAATCACTTCAGTCATCATGGAAAGAGAATAGCAATATAAGTGTCAGGCAGAAAAATCAAAATTAAATATGAAATTGAAAGAATTAAATAAAGGAAATGAAAATTAGTAAGAAAGAATCAAATGAATGAAATTTGAAAGAGTTGCCATGTCAATCGGAAAGAAGATAAAAATTGTGGGAGTTGGTAGGAAACAAGTTTAGAAATTGAGTTGAGATTAAAGTACTAGAGAATAATAATAGGTAGAGTCAGGATTATGGAAGGAAGAAAAAAAATTGATGAAAGAAGTAATTAGTAAGAATAAGGTGGGATAAGATCATAGATAGATTATGCATTAATCAATATTTATATTTTCCTTTTTGCCAAATATTTTTGAATGATGAGAGATGCCAGGAATAATCAAACATTCACAGCCAAGAAAGTTTTTCTAGCATGCAACTATTATAGTAAATATAAGATTTATATTAAAACATTTTTATACAACTTCATTCTTTGCATGTTTATTGAATAATATTCAACTAAAAGGAACAATAACTGAAATTATTGACTAAATAATTCCCAGTGTTCAATCTTTAGTTAATTTTTTAATGTGGTCATATTTGGTTTATTGTAACTTATAAAAAAAAACAAAAAATAGAAGTGTAAGATCAGGCAATATATTCTTTCCATAATCTCAACACAAGCAACATTAGTGTGGGCTGCTATAGCCAATATTAATTATGACATAAGCCAAGAAATCTTAGAGTAAAACTAGTAATTCTTCATCTGCAAAAGGTCAGATACTATATTTGATTTTGTTAAAACACATAAGAGAAAAAAGATATCAAAAGAGGAGATTTCATAAAGATAAGAGATCTTCAGAGAGGTTTAAACTTTTTTTTTTTATCTTGGAATGGTTTTGGTAAAATATCATGTCAGTGTTCATTTGTAAATTTGTATATTGCTCAGACAGTACTTTTATTGAATCACGTGACACTAAATTTAAATTTTTACTTTCTGCTTATTGTTTTTTACTTAATAGCCGATTTGTATCGTAAGCATTTTTAAAAAATCAGTGAAACTTTTCTCTTGAATATTAAGATATTTAGCATCAATATCATTAGTTTCTTTTCTTCACAGAGCCTTGCTTTTCTGTCTTTCCAAACAAAAAAGAAAAATAGTCATCACACCAGGTTTGATTTAATTTTGCAAACAGCCAAATGTACTGATCTTCCATTTTTGAAGTGAGTTACAGAGTAGGTGAAAAATACTTGACTTGTCAACCAGGAGAGAGAAATATATAATGAAATAGAAGAGTAGAAAAATGAAAGATGTAATACAAGGGAAAAACAGAAATGATTTATTAATGGGCAATGTGACTTCAATTTGAATGTTTTAATAAAAATACTAACTTTCACAATGATATAATAATAATGTTTCACAACAGCTTATGAGCTATTTTCATAGTATCAGTTGCTCAAACAGTAATTAAAATTAAAGCAATAAATGTAGAATTAATTTTAGAAACAAGTTAATAACCATTCAGACATGCAATCATAATATTAACAATACTATGTTTAATCTTCATGATGTGGCTCTCCACAACTTTCTATCCTTTATGACTCTTTTTACTATACACCCTGTCACTCCTTTTGTTCTGCTCTCCTTTTCATTAGGTAGATTACTATTTCCTGTTTTGCCTTCCGTAGGTCCTATGTCAAATTCTCAAAGCCCTCTTTCCTCATTATGGGTTTTACGAATTTCACCTATCTCTTAATGACCAAGTTCAAATGTCCTTTTTGTTTCCATTTTCCATAAAACTTTCTTTTTAATTCCATTCATGGTATTCTCAGCATCCTTATGTAAAACCACATCTTCATTACCTCAAATCATTTGTGAGAAAACTGTCCTACATTCACTTCCAGATAGGAGGAGCGATATTACAAATCAGTACAGCATTTTTTTCTAATTAAACTTTGTCTCTTGATACTATTAGCTTTTGGAATGTATCTTTCATTATTATTCCAGTGTGTCTTCAGCTTATATAAATAGATGGCATAACAGGGACTGGGAGAGCTAGCAAACAGACGGAAATTACTTTGAGCTACAATGAATAGGTAATTGTGGAAAGCCATAATCACCTGAAGAGACTAGCATATAAAAGAAATGTGGTTTGATCTATAATTGTATCAAATAACTTTTTAAAAAAATTTTGATAATGATAATAGTCTTTTTATGATAGTGGCAATATAAATAATAGAAGCAGTAAAATATTTAGTGACTAAATATTATATCTGAATAAGTATATTTAGTTACTAAACAAATACCTATGGAGTTTATACAAAGAACTAAAATAGTTTGGATTCTCATTAACATAGTATTTATATTTTTGCATAGCTGAGAGGGTAAGCATTTTAGGAACATGCTTTTCTTTTCAATATACAGTGCACAGTAAATTATTATGTACATTTTATTTGTACTCATAATAGGCATATGTAGATTAGTCATAAACTAGATTTTGATATAAGTTGAAGGGAGTACTAATATTATAAAATTATAGCAAAAGAAGTAACTTTAAATTCTTTAAGTTCCTTTGAATATAGACATTTCTCTCCAGATTAATGGATAACACAAAATGTCTTGGAACAACAAATTGATAAATTGGCTGTATTCTGTTCATGTAGCCATAAAATATTTGGATGCACTGACAAGTACTAGTTAAAGCTATCTGGAAAAAAAAATAGATATGTTCAGGAGATTCTGCATCTGGTTTTCATGAATGAACCAGACACTTGACACAGAAATGATTTTAGTGGGTGTCTAAATCATAAGGATGGGTTAAGTTAGACATGAACACATTTATAAGCAAAATAATGGATTCATGATATTGAGTTCATATCTGAGCAAAAGTGATCTCGTTTTAGTCTGAGAAACAAAGCATACTTAAGTAAAAGGCATTTACCCAGAATAATATGAAGTAATCCTATACACAGAAGAAAGAGAATAAATGCTTACAGGAAAGAGACATGTATAAAGAAGCGTTAAAGTTGCAGGTGTAATATTTTAGCAAGTTCCATTTTTTTTTTAAACTTGTTCTTTCTTGTATGTTGTTTTTATGTTTTTGACCTCATTGCAAATAAACCAAAGAGGATGTTTGGCTTTAAAATCTATGTAAGATACATTTGAACTAATAGAAATTATAAAGATAACTTTGCAATTTGAAAGAGGTACATCTGCATCTCATTTCTAGTTGAGAAATGAGAATGGATGCCTTATATATTTGTGCATTATTAAGTGTAAACTTCTAACTAGATCTCTGGATTAAACATTTTAAACTTTGATGTTAAAAGCTGATTAGAATATTTATATATATATATATATATATATATATATATATATATATATATATATGTGTGTGTGTGTGTGTGTGTGTGTGTGTGTGTGCATACGTATTAATGCGTATTAATATATTAATATTTTTAATTAAAATAATTTATTATTCATTGTTATGGGAACTTACCTATAATGATAATGGACTCTTCCTGACTCTATAAATACTGCGCCTCTCTGAGAGAGAGAGGAGGAATGAGTTGAGACCTAACGAGTCAAGACATATTAGTTCACTCTAAACCAGACTGACAGTTAATACTAACACCTTCAACTTCTTGTATTATATTTCTGTTGTAATATAACTTTGTTATTTACTACTCTTGTGTTCGTGTTGTTCTTCCTTGGTTCTACCTTGTACCATAACCGTGGTGCAAGGATATTGGACCATAACAGTAGCGATGAGGACTGAAGAAACAAACTCTACGCAGAGAAATCCTAAAAAAGTATACTGAGGAAACTTCAGAAACAAACTCTACACAGAGAAACCAAAAATGTATACTCAAGAAACAAGTCCTACGTGGAGAATCTACAAAAAATCTTTTACTATCGGTCGTCTGTAACAGAGGCGACATTGGTAGTGAAAAAAACAAAACAAACAAACAAAAAAATAAACAAGTTATACGCAAACATAAAAAAAAAAAGTAAAAAAGAAAAAATTTTTCTTTTTGGACACCAACTTTACAGTAGTAACAAAGACCTGGAGTCTAAACTAAAAGAAAAATACTTACACATAATTACGGTAAATATGGAAGACTTTAAGGTAGGTATGTCCAATATTTCGCTAAAAAGTGGTATACCTTGACGACAAAAGGTCCCCAAATTGATAAAACAATTTTTAACGTTTAAATATTTATGTTCTTATTAAAGAGGAAAGACCAAAGTATTTTCTGAATATTTTTTCAGATTTTTTAATCCTTCCTATAAATGTTAAAAATTTTATTAAAAATCTTGTTTTTTTTTTCGAGTCAAAAAATTTCGTAAAATGGAACTTATCGACATTTCTGTCGGAAAGATCATAGTTTGTTAGTTAAAAAATCATGAAAAATCAATTACGCCTTTTTCTTTTGTTATCTTAGGAAATTTAGAATGATTAAAGTATACTTAATGTAATTTGAAAGAAACATTACTTACATTTTTAGCAGAAATTTTTTTAAGAGAGATATTTCCAACCGTAGTCGTTCCTTTTTTAAGGAATTGACAGGCGTTAATTGATGTACGTCAATATATTCACAACTTACTGCACGGAAATTTATTGAATGGTAGCGCCAAAGTGATATAATTCGTTCTAATTTTAAGTGAATCTGGTTAGTAGATTTTTTTTTTTTAAATTCACTTTCAAATTTTTTTTTTTTTTTTACCTTACGTTTGAGGAAGAATTCTGCACTGAAAATAACATTTAAATTATGAAAGAAAATCAAATTTTACAAGTAAAAATAAAACAGTAAAAAAAATACATTTTTTTAAATTGAGGTTTATTATTTCAGTCATGAAATATTTTTCTGAGAATATAAAAATTACATGAAACACCATTAATTGAAACGGGTTAACTTAATGAAATGAGATTTTATTTCTTTTTTATTAAGGCAGATTTTTTTCTATTTATTAATAATTATATGGCAGTAATATGAGTTTTATTTTATTTATTAATAAAATTAACATGCTATGTTGGTTTTGTTTTGACTCAACAAGTATTTTTTAGTTTGAATAGTAGCGCGCTAACTCCAGAAAATTTAAACTCCAAAAATCGTTTTAATTGATAATTTGTCGTGTGGATAATAATTCCAAAGTAATGTACAATGAATTTATGCATTCGATTTCAAACTTGAAAATTTGGGTGGACTTCCAAGGGCGTTTTTTTTTTTGTTTTTTTTTTTTGTAATTGTAAATAGTCGATATTTTCTTTTATCCCACTATTCGATTATATTTGAATAGAAAAAAAAAAAAATTGAAAATAATACGACGATATTCAGAAAACTTGACAAGCGTTGTTTTCTTCTTACTGAACGAATCAAAGCCATTTCTGAAGTAAAAAAAAAACTTGCTTCTATCAAAGGAAACTACTCATGTGACATTATTTCAACAATGTGCATCCGTACTTTCATTGTAGACGATTTTAAATACAATTTTGGAATATTAAAAATTATTTTTAAAATAATTATGGTTGTCAGATTTTAATAAGCTTTCAAATTTATGATCTTTAAAAAGTAGAGAACATAATATATCATTTCCATAAGGTTGCAGAAAGAACTTAATGTATAAATATATAACAACCTTTTGTCATATTGTGTACTTAAAATTGAAAAAAAAAAGAAAATTAAAGTAAAAATTCATTGTTCATCAAAAAAAATTTTTTCTTTCAGATAATAATTACCTTCGTATATATTATTCAGAAAAGCCATTAAAAACTTTCTTAATTAAATATTGTCTTAGTTTTATTGGGTTTTGTATTTTTACAATTGAGGTAAAAGTTTGGACAATTTCGGACATTTTTTTAACAAAAAACTCGATGATTTAGATTTTTCAGAGTTTTGTGCATTTAATTAAAAAAAAAAATTCAGGTTGCAAATAAATTTTTTTTTGTGTTTTCATAAAATTAAGTTCGAGGGGGGTAACAGATATAAAAAAAAATATTTATACCATGACTTTCAAAGAGACAAACATTTCTAAAATAAGTTCATTCATTTCTGAATAAGTTCTGAAGTTTTCATTAAAATCCAACAAGTAGTTAATTTTTACAAGAATTTCGAAATTAATGTGTCTTTCAACTGACAAAAAAACAACTAAAAAAAAACGCTAAAAAGGTCAAAATTGGACATACCTACTTTAAGGCAACCATATTGGAACTTATGAAAATACAATTTGAGCAGCAACAGAAAAACGGACAGAAGCATCTTGAACAACAAGAATTATTGCTACGGGTAATAACAAATAAAGAGCAAAATTTCGAGAATGAAACCGTTCTCTCACAAAATGCTATATGGAGCTGTATCAAAGACTTCACGTATGCACCGGACGAAGACAAAACTTTTGCAGTTTATTTCAGAAGGTACAAAGATTTATATGTGTTTGATTGTGGGAATTGGTCAGACGCGAGAAAAGTACGTCTACTACTAAGAAAATTAGGGTCATGCGAATACACTAAATTCGTAGACTACATCCTACCGAGGAAAACAAATGAGTTAATCTTCAAGGAAGCCATAAAACTGTTAACAGAACTTTTTAGCCCAAATACCTCACTCTTCCATAAAAGATGGAAATATCTGAATCTAACAAAAAAGGACAGCGAAGACTATATAACATTCGCTTCCATTGTAAACAAACATTGTGATGACTTTAAGTTATCTGAACTCAGCCCGGACAATTTTAAATATTTGTTCAAGGCCTGGTTTTTACTAAAAACGTGGAGATCAGATGCAGAATTCTTACGAAACTGGAGAGTGAACCAGAATTGATGCTACAAAATTTGGCTGAAGACTGTCAGATATGTATAAGCGTAAAGAAGGACTCGAAAGATATAGAAGAGTTTGGCATCGCTCACATACGTAAAGTACAACAAACACGTTTTTGTCCCTCCTGAAAAACAAACCAAACCAATTTTCCCTCCTCAAAAACAGTTCAAACAAATTTTTCTACTTTAAAAAGTCAATATCAGAAAAAACTACCACCCAGTCCATGCTATCGCTGTGGGACTTTGCATTGGTATAAAGATTGTCCATACCGCTTTATGACTTGTCTGTCGTGCAAAAAAGTGGGTCATAAAAGTTCTCATTGTTGAACTAGGAAAGAAAGCAAAAGCAGAGTAAGGGTTACTAGGGCTGACCAAGAGGACGAGACAAACATACAAAAATACGTGCAAGTAGAAATGTTAAACAGAAAAGTCAGACTACAATTGGATTCCAGTTCGGATTTAACTATTATTAACGTACAAACATGGAGAAAATTGAACAAACCAACCATGTTGAGAACCGATAAAATTGCTAGGTCGGTAACTGGGAGAAAAATAAAATTTGAAGGGGAAGTTATTACAAATGTGACATTCAATGGAATGACCAAAAAATTAAAAAATGTATGTGCTAAGAAACACAGAAAATTTATTTGGACCGGACTGGATGCAGAAATTCAACCTCTGGGATTTACCAATAAGTACGTACTGCCAAAAAGTGAAAAGTTTATCGACCGAGGCAGATAAATTAAAGGAGAAACTAAAAGAAAGTTTTCCTGAAGTATTTTCAGGAGGTGTAAAAAAATGGCAGCAAATATAGAAATAAAAGAAAATGTACAACCTATCTTCAGGAAGAAAAGGAACGTACCTTTTGCTTCAATAGAAAAAATAAATCAAGAGTTGGATAGATTCGAAAAAAGAAACGGTATATTGACAAAAGCAGAATATAGTCAATGGGCTGCACCTATGGTTTACATCAAAAAGAAATCGGATGAGATATGAGTATGCGCTGATTTCTCAACGGGATTGAACGCAGTGATGAAGGATTACCACTATCCTCCACCCAGTCCAGAAGAAGTGTTCACAAAATTAAACGGTGGAAAATTTTTCTCAAAAATAGACTTGAGCGAAGCGTACTTACAAATACCAGTAGATGAGGAAAGCTCGAGATTATTGTGCATAAACACACACAAAGGATTATACAAGTTCCAAAGATTACCATTTGGGATTACGGTCGCGCCAGCAATATTTCAACAAATAATGGATACTATGCTAGGCGGACTTGATTTCATGATTGCATACCTGGATGACATACTGATAAATAGTAAAAACATTGAACAACACTGGGAACACGTTCAAGAGGTTTTCAGGAGAATACAAAACTATGGTTTCAAGGTAAAAGAAAACAAATGCAATTTCTTTATGAAGGAAATAAAATATCTGGGCCATATCATCAATGAAGAAGGAAGGTGACCAGACCCAGAAAGGGCAACGACAATAAAAAAAATGCCAGCTCCAAAAAACGTAGCCGAATTACAAAGCTTCTTAGGCTTGGTGAATTATTACCAAGAATTCATTCCAAACATGCAGAAGTTACGCACACCCCTAAATGAACTGTTGAAGAAGGAAAAAGTTTGGGAGTGGACAGATGAATGCCAGAAAATGTTTGACAAAATAATTAAGATGCTAACTGCGGACCTATTTTTAGCACACTATGACCCAAAATTAGAAATAATAGTTGCAAGAGACGTGAGTGCTTATGGAGTCGGGGCATGTATACTGCATAAAATGCCGGATGGGACAATAAAACCCATCGCGCATGATTCAAGAACGTTGCTACCAGCAGAGAAAAATTACTCACAAAGCAAAAAAGAAGGACTGGGGATTATTTTTGCAGTTACAAGATTTCATAGATACATTTACGGGAGATTTTTTTTCTTTACAAACGGACCACAAGCCGTTATTAACAATATTTGGATCGAAGAAAGGTCTACCCGTTTACACAGCAAATAGGTTGTTAAGATGGGGTATAATTTTACTGAACTACAATTTCAAATTGGAATGTCTGCCAACGAACAAAATTGGGCATGTAGATGGTCTCTCGAGACTAATACCAAAGGAAACGGAGCCATTGGAAGATTCCGTAATCGCAGCCCTACGACATGAAAAAGAGATCAGGACATCACTATGTAGTACAGTTCGAAACCTCCCTGTCACACTACAAGAGATAAGAAATGAAGCAATAAATGATGAATTCATAAAAGAAACAAAAACAAAAATTGCAGAAAAAAATAAAAAGGTATTAGACAGTTTTTCGTCATATGACAACGTTCTATTATATAACGAAAGGGTAGTAATTCCGAAAACACTACAAAAGCAAATCCTAAAGGACTTCCACATGGGCCATCCAGGAAAGAACAGAATGAAATCGTTAATGTGTAGTTACGTATATTGGCAAAACATGGTACATTGCATACTTACATGGATAAATAGCTACAGATATTATCAACAGAAATATTCATAAAGCACTAATTTATTTAAGTACTTGAAATTTTTTTGTGACTTTATCCTGACTTGATTTCATCTCATTTTAAATATCATAAAATAATAGAAAGGTGCAGAGGAATTATGCAAGCTCCTAATAATTTCAAAAAATTGAAGCCATAATTGAGAATGTTTAGCTATTCACAATAAGAGAAGATAGGAAGAGAGCAAATAATGGAAGAAAAAGAGAAACAAAGGAACAAAAGTAAACTTTTAAGAACAAATTGTAAAGCAGATAAGGTAAATAAAAAATTCTCAGCAAATAAGAAACACAAAAATGGAAGAAGCAGGTGTGTAATTGTATATGTTTTTGATATCTACGAAGACTGCCAATTTTGCACATTTGTTTATACACACACACATTATATATATATATATATATATATATATATAGAGAGAGAGAGAGAGAGAGAGAGAGCAATGTTTAGTAAGTTTAATTCTTAAACCACTTAATTTGAAAAGTGAATTTAATCTTCACTTGGTGTTCCATTACAATGGTGATGTGCCAGATTAAGGCAAATTTAGAAAATATCTATACATTTCAATGTACATACATCTAAACACACATACACCCATAGTTCCATAAATCTATGTATGCTTGTGTTTAATGAACACTTCAGATTTCTCTCTGAGTTGGGATTTAAGTTATGCTAAGCTTTGAGTTCATTAATAAAGTTAAAATGAGATATTTTTATCTTAAGATCATGAATACTTATACTGAATAATAGAATCACATAGCATTTCATGAAACAAATCATTTAAAAAGAGAGGAAAATGCCAACATGGTTCCTCATGCCTAATTTCAATTTCAAATATTTTTTTTTATATTTATAGATTTGACATTTTGAGGAAAGAAAAGAAAATATTTCTTAGCACCAATGAATGAGAAAGATCATGTAGCTCAACAAGAAGTGAGTTGACATAGTAGAAAGCAAGATGTCATAATAAACAAAATTGACAATAACAGAAAACTTTCAACAGCTAGGAAAGTTGATTTTGTATTGCAAGAAGTGACAACAACAACAAATTCCATTTGGAACCCCAAAATCAGCTGGTGTGCTTACAGGTGGTGTATTTGATAACCAACAGTGAAGTTATCACAGAAGTTATTTTTACCTGGTAGCATCAACTAACCTTGTAAGAGAACAAAGGGATAGAGATTATGAATGAAAAGGTGGCTTTCTAGAAGAAGAAGACCTTCCTTTAATAGCTTATAATTGTGTTGAAAGAACAGTTTAAGAAAATGAGAAAAAGTGAAGCATGATATGCAGGGTGGAAGTAATTTCAAAATATGTAAGTAAACATTATTTGACTTAAGTACAAGAAAGTAGGGATATTTTATGAACATTTCAATGTTTTTCATCACATGACGATAATATTATTGATATTGATATTTTGGGAATTACTTCTTTCTTACTTTTTGATTTTTACAGCATCGAATGTACAAGGAATTTGAAGCAGATTTGATTGTAAAAGGATGAGTTTCATGAGTTTTATTGGTAGAGAAACAAGAGGGGCAGGAGAGAGAACAAGAATGGGGCAGGAGAGAGAGAGAGAGAGAGGGGCAGGAGAGAGAGAGAGAGAGGGGCAGGAGAGTGACAAAGAAAGAGACAGGAGAGAGAGTAGGGAAAAGACGTAGGAGACAGAGAATGAGACGAACAAATTAATTTAGTACTGGGGATAAGATATCATTGTGCATCAATAGTGTAAAGCATTCAACTATCTATAGCATTTAGTTCCTCTTAGTAGGGAATCTTTTTGCTGCCAAGTATAGATTTGATTGATTGAGGTACTGAGTCATAGAAAGGAGGATGTAAATGAGCTGAATCTTGTGTTCTTTTAGTCACTTACAATGTTTGGTCAGTCTGTCTCCTATCCTCCATCCCTTTCTCTCTACCATGGATTACAACTTCTTTTTCCTCATCTTCTCTATTTACACATTACAATACACATCAGTACGTCCAACATGTCAAGATAAGTGCAGTGATTGCCACTTGAAATTGTATGGAGAAGTATGGATTGTTGAGCAGGCTGACAGAAAGTGCCTGGGTCCGAGCTCGGACTGTTAAATAGCTAGGTCAGCTTGGCTGTAAACACAATCATCTAAATGCATGTCAACTAGGTGTATAAGTATTAGCAAGAGAATACAGTGCACACCACTTCAAATGTTCTGACTGTTTTTAAAGAAGAGGATCTTAAGAAAGACTTGTTTCCTTTGATAGAAAACAGTTGATTGGCTGTTAACACTTGCATTGTAATGATAGAGTTTAAGAAAAGATAAAGTGATGGGGGCTAAAAGATCTGTTTGAAATGTTTATATGCTTACAAAAATTGCAAATTGAATGTCTACAACATCAGAAAAAGTTTAAATTTGAAAGAACATCTTTTTTGTGATATTTTTGTTCAAAATATAATTAATTCTCCCTGTACGATCACATATGTGAACTATAAACATTTATGACTGAAGATATTTTGAAACTTATCATGATTTTGATTTTTTATGTATTTTATATTATTTTATTGGTGAGAGATATCAAAGAGTTATTTTTATTGTTTATAAAATACATGCACTATATTTCTGTGTAAAATGCAATATGTTCCAAAAGGATATTATTACATTAAAATGTCAATGTAATTTTTAAAGCTACAATGCAAACATTTAGAAGTATTGGTACACTATTTAAATCAATAAAACTCTTAATTACTTAAAATTTAAATAACATTCTTTAAATTATGCTAACATAAATGTTTCAGTCTTGATTTCAATCCTGGTTTTGTTTACTTGCAATATATATTAAGGTTGAGAGCATAGGTAAATCTAAATTTACATCTTAAAGGCGTTTTAAACACAACCTTTAATCCATAAAAATGGTAACACTTTTATTAATAAATTGACAGATGTGTTGTCGTGGCTACACAAATATTATGTTTGTTATCTTTTGGGGATTGTTTCTTTCTCAACAATTAACCTGTTCTTTCTGACTTGGTCTAAAACAGAAACTCAAATACAAAATGTAATTTTCGTGGAGGAAAACATTTTTGGCAGCAACAAATTTAAACTAACAGCCAAGAAATATAATAATAAAAACATCAACAAATATGAACAATTGGTCTTTTCAATGATAAATAGTTAAATATCAAATAAACTGATTTTATTAATATTTTAATGTTTATTCAAATAATCTCCAGAAATACCTAAAATCCTCAGGAAATTTCTTGTTAATAGAATTTAAAATCATGTTTATACAATTCTATTTTGGTAGCTTTTTTCCCAGTTTTTAATTGACATTCATAGCCATAGGATGAGATTTTGTTTTTTATGATTATCTCTAAGTTTTTATTTGCATTTCTTTATTTCATCTTGTCATATTTCTAATAATTTTTAGTATGCAAGAGATTGACCAATTCCAGTGGTGTGGTAAAAATTGAAATATTAATAAACTCAGTTTCCTATGTGAATAAAATATTTTGCAGTTTATATGCTTATGCTCATTAGATTTTTAAAAATTATCTACTGGACAAATTGTACATATATCCAATTACTATATACAGTTTGCTTTTTCTGATGGTTTTATTCATAAATATTGATCAACTGCACTCAAATCAAGAATGTCAAGAAGACATTGGATGCAGAAGGGTACTGTGGTATTACCCCAGCTTGTTTATTAGAAGACTTCTAATGCCCTCTTGGTTAAAAAATGAAATCAATATTACGTCTTTGTTTTTTGACATTTAAAGGAATTTTATATAAAGTTGATATCAGTCATCTTGGATGGATGTCTCTCTGCACAATGCCTTTCATAAAATCATTTTATATGTATATATAAATATGTATGTAAAGAATAATATATTAACATCAAAGTTAATACTGAAGATTTGTGAAAAAAACAGATGAAAGGAACAAAATTTTAAAAAAGAAATCATAGAAGGAAGATTTGTTTCCTTTTCACTCTAAACTCTATTAATACTGGCATTCTTTTAATGCTTACAAGAATGAAAAAGCATTTATTTTTGTCCACTTGTATGGTAGCCAACTTCACAATGGATAATTATTGGATTTGGGAACTTGTCTTTCCTGCAAACAAAAGGTCTCCACTGTTTAGACAATGCCACTAAATACTTAATCCCTTTTATGGAAAAGTTTTCTTTTCAGCTTGAAAAAACTGCAACTTACAAGGCAAGTGGTATAAACACAGTTTACATTGCAGATCTTAACATTTGCCTAGACTTAGGCTGAAAAGCTGAATTCAAGGTTCTTAAGGTTCTTCGTGCAATGAAAAATCCCTGAAAAATGTATTTGATAATATTCTTCCAACATGGGAATATTTAAATAGAAACTTACAATACTGTTGCTATGTTTGTTCCTAATGTCATTTTATAGAGGTAAAAAGTAAATCTAAAATTAAGATCTATTCAGACATCAAATATGGTTGTAAAAGTAGTTTTGTTAGGTTATTCACTCAAATGTAAAAAAGTATTAACTATAATGTGATTATCAATTACACACTTTCACTTTGTTGAAAATATTTAGCCTCAGGATAATTAGGCATATATTCAGGAAATACTTTTTTTCCAAATATTTTTGAATAACTTATTACTATCTCTACACAGAGAACACTATCTCCTGTCTAATAAAACACAAGTAAATTTATATCAAACCAGCTTGAAATTGGTGAGTATTTGAGATTACAATATATTATCAACAAAAGTTAACTCAGTAAGATCTATCTTGTGGCAAAATGTAACCGAGTATCGGGTCAACCTGACAAGAGATCCAGAGTTGGTTGCAATAAACACCAGGAGTTATGTCCCCTTCCACAATTGGTTGCCAAGAGAGAACATTCTACTTAGAGTAGATGGCACTGACAAAATTTGCATACGAACAATACAATAATATTAGCCAATAGTCAGCATATATATCACCATCTTGTTTCTCAGTCAGAGAAAAAAGTGCTGTCAAAGTGTTAAGTTGGAGTTTACTTTACCTTACTTAGAAAACCAGACAAGATGAACACACAAATTTTATCACCAAACATCTTATTGTTGAATATAATATGACTGAGAACTAAATATAACATTTCAGATTACTTTCATCTTTTGTTGTTAGAGACACTTTTTTATGAAGTTAGCCTTATGGTGAATGCATTCTTATGTGGCTGATTAGACCAATGTCAAAGCTTCCCACAAGTATTGCATCTGAAGAGATCTTGGATGGCAGTAAAGGGAGGATTCTGAATATGATCTCTTTGATAGTACACCTCTGCCTGCTGGACAAGACTTGCTTCTATGATTTGAACGGCTTCTATGTAAACATCACCAACTGGCCCAATTACCAGCCAACTAATTGACTCTGGAAGATATTAAAGGTCTACAGGATGATGCTGGTGTGGTCCTTGTATCACTTATATTGATAACTGACAGCCCTTTCACTTGACTCCAATTAACTAAAGAAAGCATCTTGCAAGAGTCAGTTCTCAGGAATGCAGATGACATGGTCAACCTAATGTAACTGTCAATCAACAAGTGGTAAACAGTGTATATTTCCAAACTGACATGTGGTAACTTATCCCACCAATGTAACCTGAATGTTCTTTGTAGGCAGAACAGGTGGAATCATTCAAGAGTTTGCAAATGGTAACAATATGGGATCCAGGATTCGCAGATATAGGAGAACATTGAAGCACACATTATCTTGTAGATCACAACCTTAGTCTTATTAGTGAGATTCCTGTTCAGGAACTAATGTTTGGAAAGTTTCCACACGTACATTGTTAATATCTTGACCAAATTTGGACAAGTTGTATTTGGTTAGTATGAGATTATGGTCTTTTGAGAAAAACGTTTTCTATGGTTAAAAACTAATATCATATACTTTATGATACATTTCACTGTATTATGTTTTGTTGTTACTAAATGCAGTTTTAAAAAATCTGGAATATAAGAGGCACATCAATACATCAATACATCAATACAAATGTTAACATTATTATTGCTTAACTTAATACACTACAAGATCATATTTGAGAAAATGGATGGACCAATGAGTCAAATGGGTCTTTCACTTTTGAAAATAATCATTCAAAATCCTAGTTTTTTTTAACTAAGCTTGAACATTGATCTCTATCTCTCAAAGTAATATGCAACTATATTAGATGACAATGATGATGCTGGTGGTAGTAAATAGGATATCATGGCCAACTACTCTTGGATACTGGTTATTAGTTGTTATTAGCTTTATAAAGATCCAGGGACCTGAACTTGTTTCCTGACAGCCTTCTTAACAATATATCATCCTTTTACTAAAGTGAAATAGGACAAAAGAAAAAAAAGATGTCATGTCTGTAATATTAACTTCAATATCCAAAAATGATGAATGTCATTTTTTAAAAAATGGAAGACTGGTTATCTTCACAATCATATTGGATCTAGCTAACTAGATAGCTAAAATATATATATATATATATATATATATATATATATATATATATATATATATTAATGCATGTTTCATTAAATAATATAGACAAGTTTTGTATATTTATTTTAAGTAAGTTCCATTCGTATTGTCTGATAAGCTTAATCACATTATATTATTAATATAGACAAAACTTGTGTATATTATTTAATGAAACATGCATTAATAAAAAATTGCTGCCGAAATATACGCAATATATATATATATATATATATATATATATATATATATATATATATATATATGTATGAGAGAGAAAGAAATTAAATATACTATCTGCATGGTATTAAAAGCATTAACACAATTCAGACAATTATATAGTAGAGATCATTTTTCAAATAGTATTATTATAGATTTCATTTTGATGCATTCTTAGTAACTTCTGATTTTCTCTCTATAGATCTTTCAGTTTCATTGGTCAATACCAGCCCAATTTATTAAGTGAATCCAGCCTACACAATATGTTAATATGTGCATAGATTTTACTGTTAATACAATTGCTTTTTGATGGTTGCAGTTGGTACATTCAGGCTTCATGGAGGAGTTTTGTGTGTGGAGGCACTTGTCGATGTAGAGACACTCAGGTGATAGAAAAGGACAGATGGACAACAACTGTTTACTCACTTAGGAAGAAAATCACATAGTGCAACAAATTTCAGCCATAAAGTGTGAGCACTGTAACAGATGGCCTTGAGTCATGAAGTGGACAAATGGATTGCTTGTAAGGTAAGTAATTGGGTTTGAAAGGGACTGTGAACAAGTTTTCACACCTTTGGATGTGAAGTGCATTACTCTGATGAGGATTTTCATGTCTGCAGTACGTCTACTTCAGAACAGAGAACATATCAAGAGGTCTATTGTACTACTATATTATACGATGGTTTTCACTTAGCAAAAAGCAGATTATAAATGAAGTCAATAAAAATTTTCTTTTTACTATGGATTTATGTTCTACTTGTGAAATGTATTGTTCAAGACATAACTGGATTATACTATTTATTTTGTGTTGTTTCAAGTAAAATTGTTGAACAGCGCTAAAACCTTCAAATATTAAATTTCAACCCTCCTAAAATGTGGCTAGTTATGGTCTACTTGTAAGCTCTTAAGTAATTAAACAAAGTCAAAAAAAGTCATATCTCCTAGAAGACCTTTAATTTTTTTAAATTGAACATTTGCAGTTTGTCTTTTATCTGAATTTAAATCACTGATCAATGAAATAGAGAGAGAAATATATGATGATTGGTCCAAAAGAAATGCTTATTTTTTTTTATCTTGTTAGCCTATGACATTAGAAATGGATATTACTGACATGTCAGTTGAAGTTGAACCTTCCTGTATGTAACCCATAATTTATTTTGCTTTGTTACATATAACAGCTGAGTGGCAGTTTAGTATGATTACATCTGACATGAAAGTACATATGAAGCAAAGGTGTGTCTATTTCTCTGTATTGGAAAATTGCACCCAATGACATTGAAAAGGTATATTTTACTTGAAAAGCATGTATGACTAGCAAATTTTGATTGAAAGAATAAAAGTTAACTTCAGTAGAATTTTTGTAAGTATGATTTTATTTAATTAAGCACACGATAGGTGAATGAATTGTAATTCTTATTTTATTCTCTTCTTATCTGAACTCTTTATAACCAGTCATGATTTAAGCAGCCATGCGAAACAAAGTAAATGCTGTAGCATCTTTGAAAAAAATTAAGGCAAAAATTCAAGGCTTCATCTACACTGATCTTTTTATGTATGTAATAACTTGGATGTGTGGGTAGCATAATGGTTATCATTATAGAAAGGGGAATCAGGGAACTAAGTTCAAATTCTAACCTAGTCTATGTTATACTCTGTTGCAATTAGATCTCATTCTGATTCATTCTGCATGCTGGCTAGATGTGACCACCACAAAGGCAGAAGGTGGAATAACAAAAGTCGTTTTCTGCACATTGGGCTCTGCACACCATATCCGGTCCACAAGGTGAACTTCAGCAGTGACCAATTGCTAACATTCCTGCCAGTAAGAGATAATAATGGGTGGCAGCCAGTCTAAGAAAAGGTATACACTTAATTCAAAACGACAGAAATAGAAAACAACTCCACTATTTTTCCTTAGAAGTAATGGTAATTCATAGGTAATAAAGAGAATCTGCAGAGAGCCATGACTGCCTATGTACTAAAGGGATGTGACCTTTAAAAACAGAAAAGAAAAATACCTTGTATAATATCTGCTTATATCATTGATGTCTAAAATTATTTCTTTGGATCATTTTCTATCCCTTTCAATATCAACACACCTAAACAGAGTAATAATCATGATTATGCTTTTAAAGTCACTAATATGAAAATATCTTCCAATAGTTTTTCATTTTAACAGTAGCCAATCATCTTCTATGTGCTCTACACCTTCAGTTTCTGGTCCTGTGTAAGTAAGGCTTGTCTTTTGCTATCTCCCCTGAACCCTATTCTGCCATCCATCTGTACAAGCTTGTTAGGTAGGCTATGTGCTGTTTTCCTCAGTCCCTCCTGCCTTCAAACATTCAGTGTCAATTTTTGAATCCCTCTTTCTTCATTATGTTCCCTAGAAATTTCAATTTTCTCTTTCTGATGCTAAGTATAAGTGTCCTTTTTGTTTCCATTTTCTCTAAAACGTCGTTGTTGATTGTCTGTTCAGTCCATGGAATCCTTAGGATGCTTTTGGTTGTAAATCCCTAATGTCCAATGCTTATTCAACATACCTTTTACTTATCAAACCATAAATAATATCAATGTGTGTATTTACATATTTTCTGTTCCATCTGAAGTGGGAAGTTAGGTAAATAAACTTTAATAATTTATGAGTGATTACTTTCCTTAATTATTTTAATACAAATAAAATATTTATCAGCATTTAGATAAAATTAGTTCCTAAACAAAATGAGTTACTTTACTCCTGTTTCTTAGATTGCAGTCTTATTTATTCAAGCCTTTCATGTGAAGCACTCAGATACGTTTGTCTATTAAGTGATTGTCTTGTTTCAACTTTGAAATAAGCATAGATACATGAGTATATAAATAATCCTAAAGAGAGATTAAATCAGTGCACTACTAGTGACTGTTTTCATTTTCATAAGTGTTACTCAAAAATGTAACCTACATGTGCATATAAAGGATCCATAGAAATAGTAATAACAATTCAGCTACAATATCTCTTGCAGTTAAGTGAAAGATTGCAACAGCACTGATTATGAACCTGTTATAGATGTTTTTCCACTTTATAAAATATTGATTTGTCCCTTTTATATAAAAGAATGAATTATACAGGTCCTCATTAAGTTAAATGTGCATAAGCAATACACACAAACAGATTTTTCACTGCAACATAGCTTTTTAGATGTTCATGCAATGCTGCATAAATATATCAAAACAAGAAACGTTCAAAACCACTTAAGACAATGTTTATATTCAAATTATAATGTATCAATATGCTGAGGTTTGCCTAAGAAATTGATTAGTTATAAAATAATTTTCTTAAATTTAGCACATCTATTTTATATTTATAGTTGGTGGGATGAATGTAGAATAAGCAAAAATCATACAATTGCCAACAGTGTTGAATATTTTTTCATTTCAGCTATGAAATTCGACTATTTCCCTCAGTTGTAATTCTAATAAATTAGTAGATGTAGTCGATTTGTATAGGATTAGGCAACAATATTACTAATGTTTACTTGTCATATGATCCTTCAAAAATGTAAATATTCAAATGATTAAGAGATTTACAAGTACTAAAAAGTTTACCTTGTGTAAAGGCATGTCTATTTTATAATAGAAGTACAAAGATATTTTCAGATTTTAAGTAAATAGTTTCATCCTCTTCATCATATTTTTTTATATCAAAAAAAGGTGATGTAAAACAGTTTTTAGGAGCTCAATTTTTTTTCATATAATTTTACAAATTGTTATGCTTGTGAGGTATGGGCGCATAGCCAAGTGGTTAGTTAGCATTCCAGCCACGAGACCTAGATTTGAATTTCATCATGGCTAATTTGTCAAAAAGGTAACTTCTTGATAATAACAGTCTAGGGAGGAGATGATTCCAACATGCAGCAACATTAGAAAGTGCTTAAAATTGGGTAGATGAAATCATATCACAGATTGACCAAAAACTTGTGAGTGAAATTGGGTAGACAGAATGGTATGGAAGCTCTCAATGGTTGTGCTAGTATGAAGTTACAAGTTATCCAGAGTAAGGTTTTGAGCCTACTGACCTTGTTCAATTACTGATCATGCCATATTATATGGTATTTCACAGAAACACTAACTAAAGTCTACACAGTATAATTGCAGTATATACCACAGATGTCCCTGGTGATAAGGATTAGCTAGCCATCCTGGCAGATGAGTATCTTCAGAAATGAGCAGTTAGCCATTACTATGATGAAATCCTGAGAAAAATCAGTTGCATCCATTCTACACTTTCTTAAAAACTAATATTAAGTTTATTATTTGTTTTTATTTTTATAATTGCCTATAAATAAGAATACTTTGATAAGTCCATAGGAAGTGGCAATGACTAAAGGAATAATTGTAACAGAGAGAGTTTTGGAACACACAAACATATATATTTTTTTTTATTGAAATTGAAGTAGATTTAAACAGCGAAATTAGATCAGAACAATTTTGTTTACTGATGGGAATCTGATCTTGGCCATTTGGAATTGGGCCATTAGGAAAACAATGGAAGATGATGGAGATAATTTATATCAGTTAAAATTTGAAATAGAGCTTACTAAGGCTATGAGGAACTTTGAAATTCACATGATTTTGGGTTGAAGGCAGCACTCGTGATAATTGGGTGTGGGCCAAGGGTCGATTTATGATCAGCCAGGTTTATCTATATAAACGCGCACAGAAATCTGTTGACAGAGTGGTTGGCTCATCTGCCATCAAACTGGGTAGAAAGAGGTCGGAAATTGAAAGCGATGTCAGAGATTGGAAGTAAACGCCTGCTAACATATTTCGTTGATATAAGTACCAAGAAGCAAATAACTCCTCCAACATCTAAGACTGCTACTGCTACTATTATTACTACCACTGGAAATGGAAATGTTGCAAAAGCTACAATAATCAGAGGTTGTTTTTGGCTCATCTGTCGTTGAGTGCAGTCGAGCTGGGTGGAGAGATATCGGAGACTGGAAGTGACGTCAGGGATTGGAACAAAACCCCCACTAACATGTACTGTTAATATAAGTACCGATGCTTCTGCTACCACGAAGATTACTACAACTGTTACTACTGCTGAGGAGGAACAAAACCATATCTTTATCTCTCCATCATATCGTATATTGTTCTGAGACGATTTCACAACAAGCTCTCTCTCTGTCTAGAATCCAGTGTATGAGTTTTTACGTCAATTATTTTCTTTTCTGTAACCCGCTTCTTTTCTATACTATTCTTTACTGCTATATAAAAGACATTAACAATTCAACCATTGAATAGTTGTTTGTCCGGCTTTCTGCAGATATATATATATTTTTTGGTGCATTCTAAATTTCTTAGCACAGACTCTCCAGCCGTGTCTACATTTTCAGTCAACCGTGAATGGATGAACATCACTTCTACTTTCTGGATCAAACCAAACACAACGTGGGCAGGAAGCAGGATTAAACCAGTGGACCGGTCGAATGATCTACGGATGCTCAAGGGACCTACGGTCACTCCCTTAAGTTCGGTTAAGACTGAGTAGACACTTCAACCCAGAGAGTAAGACATCGGAGGTTGAGGTGCTGGGGCAAAAGTGTTAGATAATAAAGTTGATGTTAGAAAATAAATTCTTCAGATATAACTGACAGACTAAAACACCAATTCTATCTGGAGACATTCTTTTGTGTAAATGGCCACCTGATTTGGCTATCTGAAAACCATTCCATTTACATGGGGAAATACCAGAGACATAACATAGTGCATGCACAATAAAGGGTAAGTGAAGGTCGTAATGGAGTAAGGCAATTTCCATTCTGGTTTTCTTTCTGTTTATGGTAGATTTGTGGGATATGTTGATGTTCATTCAAAACTTATGGCTTACAGAAATCAGAGTGGTATAAAGAAAATATTTAGAGTATTGTCAGTAAAGAAGCTGTAACATAATCAACAAAATGGATTGATAAGAAATGATAGAATAAATACAATGAATATGAACAGTAAATGAAAGAGAAACAAAGGTAGTAAGAGATAAAAAAGATAATAGCAAAAAAAGAATAAAAATGAGAAAAGAGTGAAAAAGAAATAGAAAAAAGAAATAAAAATAGAATTAGAAAATGTCATGGTACAAAAAATTGAAAGAGAAAAAAAAGAAAATAAGAGAGATACCGTCTAAAATAGAAAGAAATTACAAGATAAAATAAGGAGAGAGAGAGGTGGGGGCATGAACTGAATGCAAGTAATGAAACAATATGAAAGAAACAAAAGGGAACATAATAGAAATATAATGAGATTTTATAAAAAGCAAAGGACAAAATGGAAGGATAAAAACATGAATGAAAAACAGAAAGAAAATAGGAAGGGGACTAGAGAAGTGAAAAGCAGATAGATCTTAAGATTATTACAGAAAAAAGAAATAGATAGTAAAAAGTGAAGAAAGTAGTAACCAAGCAAAACAGATTATGAACAAATGATAGAAAGGAAAGAAGTATAAAAGGAAGAGACTGAATATGTGTAAGAGAAAGAAGTGAAAATAAAAAGTGAAATAAAAGGTTATTTAGAATTATATGGAAAAAAAGAAAGATCTAGAAAGAAAATAAGCTTCACAAAAGGTACACAAAATAAAATTTCCCTTGCTGAATGCCTCCATATATAGCCTGATAAGAAGTGCCACAAATCTTTTATAATAAAGTTACTGGTTATTTATTGTGACCAGCAATACATCAGTTACTCACTTTGCAGAATAGCCAAAGTTTGCAATGTCTGTGATGCTCATTTTCAGTTGCCTGAATATGAAAACATGCTGAAGCAATGCTTAAACTTGTGTTGAAGAGCATGTTTAGCTGGTTCACCTTTAGGTCACATTTCTTTGACCAGATGGAGAAAAGATTGGAAACTTTTTCTTAGTCAGTTCTATTCAACAAGGTTACAATGGTGTACCACTCGTGGATATTTACTTTGGTATATATATGGAAAAAATTATTTATACAAAGTAGTGACTATGTGCTTACATTCTTGTTCACTGTGTGTGAGCAAATAGGACAAAAGACAGGGACAAAAAGCTACCAACAAAAGAGAAAAAAAACAAAAGGAAAAGGGAAAGAAAAAGTATAAAAAGTGAGGCTGCCACTTGCTGTTGCCATTTTGAACCTCTACATTAAAGATAGAATGAGTATCACTGAAAAAAAAACAGCAATCACATCGCTATATAAGTGGAATATGAAATATAAGTTATAACCTAATCAAAAATGGGAAATCCTTCTTTTAAACACTGATTCTTTGAGTTAGATTTTCAGATTTCAAAAATCTTTCCATGGAAATACCTGAGCTCACCTTGGAGTCAGGAAATAACTTATATAAGTGGCTAATTCATTTAAGTCATGTTAAATTCTAACATTCTTTTCAAAAAATGTCTGTTTATAGGTTAAAATGAAATGAATAAAAACTCATTTGTAATAACCCATGAACACTAACATTTTTTACATTTGCCAATTTAGACAAATTAGTGGCGTGAATGTTATATTTTGTTGAACATGATAGACAGAATATTTTGTATATTTTTAAATTTTTTTTTTTTTATTCAGTTTTTCTAGCATCCTTATTTTCTTTTTTGGTGACTGAAATTGAGGAGAAATTTCACATCCTATTTATTGAACTGAGTACTTATAGCTAATTGTTTAGCTTTTTTTAATATTTTTGGTAATGAAGGTCTTGTCAGATTCAATGAAGCAGACATGCACACACATATAAGTCATTAAGTATTTTGTAAGAGTTATTGGTATTTATAATATTGGTAATATTTATCAGTTAAGCTTAATACAGATGATAATTATCATTATCTTTTAATCTCTTTATCTCTTGTAAACATGAAAGAAATTTGATGGATGAAACTAGCTCTCAGGATTTGGAGGAGGATGAAAAGAGAAGTTCACAGCTGATGATTATGATTTTGCTAAAAGAGTAAAAGAAAAAAAAACACTAATATTAACTCTTTTTATGACAATAATATTCTTTAGTAATGAAGCTTATTCTTTGCAACCAAAGATGGGAAATGGTACACAATAGATTAAAGAAAAACTAAGGTATATTTCAGTCAGTTATGTGCCATGCATGATACACACTTAGGCAATCATGTATCTTTTGATACATGACTGATGTGGCAGATTCCCCACCCCCGCAGTAGGCTGCCATATCTTTCTGCAGTAGACCAGTTGCCATCCAAGGCTATAGATTCTGGTCTGTCCTGCTATTTACCCATAGCTGGATGGGGAGAAGAAGAGGATTCATAAAATATCTCTTGCCTCAAGTCTCTTCTTCATCCATTAGAAAATTGTGCAGCATTCACTACCATATAAGAGAATTGATTTTATACAGTAGTTCAGCACTCTTTTCTTTACTTCTAACAAAATTTTTCCTATTTATTAATACTTTGTTAAATCATGACTGTCATTTAGTCATGTTTTTATAATTTACTATTACTTTCAAATATGATTAGATGTTTGCTTAAGATTGACCCTTATCTCATGAAAGACTTTTCTTCTTCATATGGCTAAGGTACTAAAAGATCCAGGTTAGTTATTCAATTTCTGAACATGAAGAGGCAAAAATGCAGGAAGTATTCTAACCATGGGCTTTCCACTTTAGGTCAGCTATAGATTTATCACTGATCTTAATTGAACAAGTAGTTTTGTATACTAAAACTGAATGTAAGTAGAGAAAAATATCAGAACTAAATAAATGAAAAAACATCAGAACCCTTCTACTAAATAGATCATACTTATTTTTGTCTATTCAATGAAATAAGCTCAGAATGGAAGATAAATGAAAAACAAAAAATACAAGATGGGACAATCAATGTTTGTGAATTCAAGATGAGCAATCATTTCCATCGTCCACCTTTAAGATTATACATTAAACATAAGTCATTACACATCCCTACACAGACATATAAATGGACAAAGAAGCTGAGGGGGAAATGGTTGCAAGTGTGTGCTGGAAAGAATGGTTTAGAAAGTGGAGAACCAACTCCGCTTCTGAAGTTTTTTTTTCCGTACTGATTGTCTTTTGACACACTGTATTTCAGTGTCATGCAATATTTCCATCGGTGCTTGATTGCCCTTTTTTGTCTTTTTTTTTTTTAAACAGTGTGCAGAGGGAATGCAGCAGAAAAAAAAATCAATGCCAACTTTCTCAATAGGAGAAGAGCCAAGAATGTATTCGGATCTAAGCCAAAAGGTTTTCTATAAGAGTACAATGTCATGGCTTGAATTTCAATAGCATGAGTTTATATAATTTTACACCAACCTTGGACAAAGACTGGAAATTATTTGATATGTACCTTGTATGGTAAAGAAAACTGATAATATAAGCTTGTAAATTTATGATTAATTACATGTTAACATTTGTAGATGTACAAGCTAAATACACATATGAACTGGTACAGTTATCACCAGGTCTTTTCTTGGCAAGTATAATAGAGTTTTACCTGCAACTAGCAGAACAAATATATAAAGCCTACAATTGTATCTCATTGTAGCAAAAGAACTCACAGAGTACAAAAAGATATTTGACTTTTATAGAAAAAAGCAACAAAAATGTGAATAAAGGTTGCAGATTATATGAGCAGAGACAAAATAATTTATGAATTGTGAAAGTAAAACATATGCTCTTCTTTAAAAGCGTATTAAAGTGTTGCACATGTTGGGAAACAAGAAGCCTTTATGATTTGTCATCTTTCTTTCAGATCAAAGTCAGCTTTTCTTTCCTTTACCATTTGATCGTTCATTATACAGCCAGTAACTCTGGGAATATTTGTTTTTGTAAACACCCTGTATTGATCAAATGCAAAATAAACCACAGAACTGTTCAACAAACAGAATTGACAAAATTTGCAATGAGGAATAACAAGAAAAAGTAAAGAAAAGAAAAAGGCAAAAAATAATATAAAGCAAGCAAACAATATATGCAAGGCAAAATAATAGTAATAATGCAAAGCAACAGTAATATGGCAAAAAGTTCACAAACTTAGAATTGGAGTTGATACACAAAAGTAAGTTCGAACAAGCAAACGTAGCTTTCTAACTTCAAGACAAGACAAATCAGGACTGAATCAGATGAAACTGCAAAACAGCCTATTTTATTGGCTAGGGAAAAAAAAACAGCATGCATTTGTGTGCTTCTGCCTATAAAAGGGTAGGGGAAAGTGGTTTGCAGTCATTCCTAGCCAGGTGTTATTTTTAGTTTGAATATTTTGTTATATTTTAATTTCATTTTGTGTGTTCATCCCCTCCTACTTCACTTCCTACCATATTTTTATCTTTTTGTAAAAAGAAAAGAAAAGGCATTTGGACATCATGAACATTTTATGCAATGTGGCTTTTTGTAGGTGTCCCCTGTGAATATGCGGCATTGTGGTATATGACGGATTGAATGGTGAGGGATGTGTTCTTGTGGTGAATGTAGAAACTGTAATGGATGAATGGGTCATGAATCTGATTAGCTAGGTCTATGATTATGTTGACCAGCCTTACTCCACTTCCCCTTCAGCCTTGTGCCAAAATTGTCCTTTTTGGATAATAAATCATCATTCCTAACCAGATTAAAACCAACATCTAGTTCCTTCATGATGCAGTCAGTCATGATTCTCTATATCTGTGAAATTTTAAGAGATGGATTCATGCCTTTCTCAAGGGCATTAGTGTGAAGTTAATGTAACAGACTAGACCAGCATTTGAACTCAGCTTGCTCATTCCCCTTTCTTCATGGATAACCATTATCCACACACTTTTTTCTGGGAACATTGCATACAAATAAATGTTTCAGTGTTAAAAAAGATTGAAGATCCTATTATGATGTTAGGTTTTGCAACCCACCATAAGTAACTGTCATATTAGTTGTGCATAGAAAGTTGTAAAGTGAGTGGCCTTGGTTAAATGTAAATAAATGGCAAAACTGCCCAACAAACACAATTGGCAAAATTTGTAATAATCACATGAGAAAGAAAAGAAAACAAGGCAAAAAATAATATAAAGCCAGCAAACAATATATGCAAGGCAAATTATCAGTACTAAGGCAAATAAATAGAAGTATGGCAAAAATTCACAAACTAATAATTGGGGTTGATCCACCAAAACAAATTCAGATGAATGAATGCAGCATTCTAACGTCAAGGCAAGACAGACCAGAACTGAGATGGCACCGAGAAGTGGCCTATTTTATTGGCTAGGAAGAAATCCCTGTCTATAAATTGGAGAGGGGGAAGTATTTTGCAATCATTCCAAGTAGGATTTTAGGATCCCTGTGAATATGTGGTATATGTCGGCTTCAATGGTTATGGACGAGTTCTTGTAGTGAATGAGCAAATTGTAATTAATGGATGGGTTAAGAATTGAATTAGCTTGGTTTAGGATAGTTAATCTAGACCAGCCACTCCCCATTTCCCTCTTGACCTTGTGCCACAATTGCTATATTTCATAAGAAATAATCATTGCAATTAGGATTGGAACCAACAAAAGTTATGATGACTATTCTGAAAGGAGACATGTGAAGTTTTAAAGAAAACACTGTTGTCAGTGTGCAGAAGACTGAATTGGCTGCAGGCAACAATTACAAGTTTTACTGCATTGACTGATTTAACAAAAACTTATTTTTCTTGTTTCAAGAGAGATTTGTTGAATCATTTTGTGGCTTCAGTTTACTAGAAATCACATAAAAGAAATATTATGCATATTTGAAATTTATATAATATAAATCAATGAATTAGTCTAGTTTTCTTTTATTTCCTTCTTTCCTGTTATATGATAAAGATGATAAAGTGAGAACTGTTAAAAGAAAATTGTACAATAATGTATGAATATTGAACTGACGATAATTGTAACACTTATTTAGACAGTGAAATCAAAGGAAGTGTATACTTACAATCAGAAAAAGACATGAAATTACTGAAACACAAGGAAATCGAAGGCAAAAGAGCAGTAAAGAAAAAACAGCATGTAACTCACTTAAGAGGTTTGTGTGAAAGGATGGCAGAAAAGGGATGAAGAAGGAAGCCAAAAGGCCAAAACTTACTTTGAGGAATAAAAGAAGGGACTTGGCACATAAAAGAAATATCAAATGCTTTAAAAAAATGACAATATAATTGATAAAACTATGACTATTTTAACAAGCAAAATTATTAAAAAAATGGTGAGACATTATATATACATATATATATATATATATATATATATATATATATAGCATTTCACTAGAAGTTTTATTCTGTACTTCAAAATCAGCAAATTGCTTAATAAAACAGAAGCGTAAATAAGTTACAGTTGTTATATATGATACTTGAAAAGGCTTTAATTTAAAATCTTATTGCAATTACTCCATGCTAAGAAAAAACACTATACAATGTTCCATAATATTCAATAAAAAAGTGTCTTAATATTTTTAAAAAATTGTATTTGAGATCCTATAAAACAAATGTACTGCAACTAGCAATACTAATCCATCATTATAGGTTTTGCATTGCAGACCATAAAATTATGACTTCTTTTGATTCAAAATCAACTTCCCATTTATAAAGCATGACATTACTGAAAGAGTTTCATTTGATTTGCAACATAAACTGAAGATTCCAAAGCAACATCCCAGACCTCTAATTTAAGCCAAGGGAAAGTTAAGAGAGGAAATAGTCACAGATAATAAATATGGACATTTTCCCAAGAGAAAAACAAAAGTTTACAAAGTTCAGTATTATCCATAGGTGAAGAAAAGAAGAAAAAGTGATTCTCAATTGAAATTCTGTAAGATCACAATCAGCTTGGCAGAAAAAAGCAAAATAAAAGATGAAACTATAAGAAATAAAAATAAGCTTTATTCTCAAAAGTTATATCTGTTAAGAGAAAACTCAATAAAGAGATTGAAACAATGGGTGAAAAGCTGCAATGATATTTACTTACATGTATCAAGATTGAGTACAAAGCCACCAAAAGTGGTGCAAAGGGTTAGTAGTCATTGTTTGAAACTAGTAACCCTTTAAGATAGGAAAAGCCCAAATATGCCTACAAGATTAATACACTTACAGACCCAGCAGTGCCTAAATGCACCTGCAATTGGGTAGCACTATTTCCATACACAAGTTAATGTAGTGTCACATTATATACTAGAGGCACTGAAAATCTACAACTTTTACAAAGTTATAGATTTCTGAACACTATTTCTCATAAACAGTAGTAATAAGGGGGTTCAACAATTTCTCATAACAATGTAACTTTCTAAATATTTTATCCCAATTTTCTCAAGAAAATATTGCACATTTTCTATACAAATGAAACATGTATTTTGACAATTTTAAGAGAAGAATACAGAATTAAAAGACAACCAAGTGAACAAAAAGCTGAAGTGAAGTTCTTGATCTGCTTTTATCCCAACAAAAATTTTATATATGGTTATGTTTGTATTTGTAAATTTTTCAATATCTCAAAATCATTATCTTTGTATAAAAAAAATATAGTTATATAATTATATAGATGTGACAATATATATTTTAGATAATTTAGAGTATATAATTTTTGTGTTGATAATCTTTATACAGCTTTGTAATGGCTTTTCAATATTCTGAAGAATTTTAGTCTGTAATACTCTATAGAACAATAATTTTAGAATATGTCAGAGTTTTGCTCCTTTATTTGTAATAAGTCAGGGACATTTTTTCTAATTTGTAGATTTTTCATTTATAAAATCATTTTCTGTACAGAAAATAAATTTGTAATCAAATACAAACATTTAAACTATTCAGTTGGTGCAAAAGTTTCCATCACTTTCAAACAAAAACTTTGTATAAATTCATGGCAAACAGCCAAAACTATTTTCCTTCATTTTATTTGACTTTTAATCCAACAATCATTGAGCTAAATTTGTGTTCATAAAAGACTGAATGATCTGGAGACTTCATTGAGAAATATGTGACATGTTATTTTGTTGGAATCAATGATCAGGCACAGAATGTTGCAAAATGGTTTGAAAAAACAAGTCTCTAGAATCTGTCCTATGTGCAAGAATCCAATTCCATGGTTTGCTGCTTCTTTGAGGAGAAGATAAATTGTCATTCAGCAAAATTATTAGTTAACTTCTTTGTTAAGAATAAGGTTTTTTTTCTATTCAAATGAGCCAACTGTTCACAGTCACATTCTACAGTAAAGTTTTTGGGTTTTAGCAATTTATAATAAAGAATTATCTGTGGATCTCAACAAAACAAAGAGAATTCCATTAACAGATTCTGTTTAGATAGAAATGTTGGAAGCAGGCCTGCATTTTAGCGTAATTTTATTCATTTTGAATTCTCATAAATCCATTTTTCATTGTTAGTAATTTTTTGTGGAAAAATGATAATTTTTCTCTATCAAGTATGGGAAAGGTAAATGGTGACCAATGTGAAACCATTTTTTCTAGCTTAAATTTTTTCCTAAGGTTTGTAAATGATACTGGCCTGATTTCACAGGTGATGAGATAAATGAACTTCAAAAGATACTTCCAAGATTTCCCCAATTTTAATATTGCCAGAAAATCTGAAATATTTAATAAAGTTATGTATAAATACAGTCATAAAAAGAAACATTATATCTCTTAAATGAAAAAAAAATTATGAATAATAGGAAAAAAGATAAACATATTTGACAAAAATGATTTCAGTTGAAACCCTGTTGGCATATCGTTCTGAGTATGTAATACAAACATACACACACACATATATATGTAGATATGAAATAGTAGAAAGAATTGTAAAAATTCTGTTATAAAAAGTAAGACATATAAAAAATTAAGATAAAGAAATGAGAGCAGACAAGACAGACATAGAAATGTATGAGCTGGATAGCTGGTTGCTTGAATGGGCACAAATCTTTTTAAAGCTTGTCAGTATATTCGTAGAGACTAAGTATTAATTCAAAGTTATGGTGAGGAACTTCTTTCAAGAATGCAGTTAAGAAAAATGAAGGCTTGTATTTATTTGATGAAAGCTGTCTGCTGCAAAACTCTCTACTTTTATAAATTCACTCATCAATATATATATATATATATATATATATATATATATATATATATATATACATACACACACACACGTGTGTATGTGTGTGTTTCATAACATTATACAAAAAATTTAGATATGATAAACTTAAGAATTTTGGGTGGGAGCATATTTGCAAGAATAAAAACATTTGTACGAACTTTATATTAATTTTGAATTAATATGCATGGTAATTTGTAAGAACAAATATCGAAATATAAACCTTATATTAAATAATGCCACTAAGATGCAAGGCACTACTGAGTGTGAAAGAGAATGAAGATGATTTTAGAAGGAACCAAAATCAAGGGATAAACCTATACTCCTGTTCAAAAAAAAATTTGGAATGAATGTAAATCAGATGATAGGAGATAACTCCATAATTTACGTTTAGATATACAAGCATGTGTTAACTCTATACAGATAACGTGCAGCAAGAAAAAACTAAAATGTATGAGCTGAAATTCTATTTTGCTATCTACACAGAAACGATCACATGTTAATATCTTGTTTTAAAAATTGATTCTGAGTAGGGTTAATATCAGTATATTTGCAAGATTATAAAATATATAAATTTGCAGTCATATTTTATAGGTGGGTGCTCACCTGACCTGATCAAATGTATACAGTTATACCAGTGGTTCCCAAATTTTTTTTTCTCTGGGCTGTATTTTCAGAATGAAAATTTGCTCACACCTCAAATTATTTTGTGATAAAAAGTACACTTAAAAAAAAGAGAGAAAGAGAGAGAGAGAGAGAGAGAGAGAGAGAGAGAGAGATTAGAGTTAATCCCTCGGTCTCAGGGCTAAGATCAAAGTGTAGTATCTGTTCGCAGATTACTCACTGAATGATCGCCTATGGGGCCGGGATTCCCTCTCCGATACGGGCCGGCGGCGGGGATTCGTCCCTGCGCTGGTGGTATCGTGGCTACGTCTGACTAGCTATGACCAGCTCTGACAAGCTATGACCAGCTAAGACCAGCCAAGACCAGCTATGACTAGCTAAAGCCAAAGCACTGCGACCCGGGTGAAAACTCGGGTCCATTCCCCCTCCCCTTCCCACGTTAAACCCCGACCTTGTGTCACAACCTGGCCCTGTGGGAGGTCAAGTAAATCCCGAGAGATTAGAGTTAAAGGGAGATAACCGTAAATTTGAAGGCAGAACTTTATCATGGATAACTCTTCTCCAATTAGTACATTCTTAATACTTGATATAATCCAAAAAATATCAATGATAAAGTCAGTCAATTATTTATAACTATTTATACTGGGACTCATGCATGCAATTACAAGTAATTCATAATATTTTAAATTTTTAAATCATATTTATTTTTGGCATATGAATTTTTTAAACCTGTTTCTAAATTTTTTATTGTCTTTCAATCATGCTATCCTCTTCCGCCACACGAGGCATGTTACCCTGTTTGGGAACCACTGAGTTATACACGCGCACACGCACACACACACACACGTTTGTACATATTAATATGTATAATGACATAATAATTGCTAATGTGTAGAGAAAGAGATAGATATGGATATAGACATTCTATTAAATATTTATAAGAATGAATACTTATCATGGTGATAATATATTTTAACTTCTGAGTTAGTATTATCAGTTTTCTCAATGATTTTGCAAAGTCAAAAGCCTTTTGTTGCTATACATAATCTTTAATATACAATCATTCATATTAAAAAAAAACTGGACTACCAAACCTGGAAAGAATGCTGAACACAATGTTATCTCCTTTGTACATATTCTGGTTAAGAGAAAAAATCATTTGGCATACAGGGCTGACATTTCTTTTGCAACTGAACAGAGAAACTACTTAGCATATAATTTATAAACTATTTTAGATTAGGTAGAAAAAAAAATGGAGAGAGTCCTAAACTGCTACCTAATCTCCTATAAGGCAGTTGGTAAACTCTTTACAAATAAAGTAACAGAGATGTGATTTTATAAATGAATATTGAGAATCTCATTAACAGTGTATGTGAGAAACAAAGAAGTTTTAAGGAGAGAATAAGGAACTACAAGGAAACTGCTGTTGACAACCAGAAAGAAGCAGATGAATATTTTTGAAAATAAAAAATAAAAATGTAGAGAATTTAACCCTCCCAAGGTATATTAAATACAGTGAGTAACCTCTGACTGAATTTCTGGGATGAGAAATGTGCTAATGATCGAGACATTGTGATAACAACAAAGATGAGGACATTAGTTTGAATGCATATAATGAATAAGCTGTTTGATATTTCAGTAAAAGGATTGTAAAACAAGTACCAAAAAGGACAAAGAGCAGTTGTAAAGGAACAAGAATTACTTAGCATAGCAAAAAAGTGGAAGTTATGGAGAGCCATGATTACTGAAAGGATATAGAAAATAGTGAAAAAATATAGGTTTTGGTCTATAATTCTTCAGAAATATAATCTTTGAAATTGAGACAAAAAAAAAGGAAAACGTATCTTAATTATTAATCATTATCCAAAACTGAGGTAAAAAAATGATTTGACGATTAAGATGGGTGTTGTGATTGCATCTTCAATTTCTGGATAATCTGTAGAATAAGCTGGTGAATTCAAGTCTCAATAAAATGGTGGCTTTAATTTGCTAGCTTATTTAAAATATATCTCTTTTTCAAAGTTTTACATTTCTTTGGCTCATATAACTGCTATGGATTTTATTAGGAGGAGAGTGTAAAGAAAAATGACCATGAAAATGAAAGCCCCATGATTAAAAAAATATATAAAAAAGTAATGCATTTTATAATTTTTGTGAAAATGCTTAAAATATAACATTAACTTTTATATTACATAATCTAAATTTACATCCAAAGCTAAAGACAGACACAACACTCTTCATAATAATCAATATAAGCCTCATATATATATATATATATATATATATATATATATATATATATATATATAAAAACACATCACAAATCATCTTATCTCAGCAGATCTGATTATGAAACACTGGATAGGAGACAGAATATTTGAAATGCATAAGTTGGTCTTGTATGAATAAATTAAGAGTTTTCTTGGAGTTAAAACAAAGATTATTATAAGTAAAATATCTATTTGTCCATTTGGTCTCTAGCAGTAAAATGATTAATGTGTTTTATCTGAAATCTTTTGACAGGTTATTAGACTACTTATGATATATATTTTTTCTTCAAATATTCAAAGGATTTTGGACAAAGGTATGAATTTATTAAATTATTTTCTCTTATCTAAGATACATTGCACTTTATCCCCAACCAAAGAGCAAGTAAGAATGTTTCGCACAGCACTATTAAGGGTGCCAAATCTAAAATATATTAATGCCTCAAATTATTTTACTATTCACCCTACAGATGTAGACTCGACATTGTAATATGTCATGCCCTGGACTAAAATACACCTATTTTTATATTCCACCACCATTTCAATTACTTTTTGAAAAAAACTGTTACACACACATACACACATTCTTATACAAATGATAATTTGAGGCATGACACTGAGCAACTGTTGATTTCATGCCCACACTACATATATTTGCTAATGCTTTATCTCTGATATTAAACATTCTTCCTCCATAAATATTGCAAATTTGGAATCACAAAGAATTCTGACCTCCCCTACCCATGTTATTTTCATCTGTGTGTGTGTATGTTATTTTCATCTGTGTGTGTGTGTGTACGTTATTTTCATCTGTGTATGTGTATGTTATTTTCATCTGTGTGTGTGTATGTTATTTTCATCTGTGTATGTGTATGTTATTTTCATCTGTGTGTGTGTGTGTGTATGTCATTTTCATCTGTGTGTGTGTATGTTATGCTGGTTGACAAAGAAAAGAGCGGCAGGTAAGAAAAAACTTGAACAAAACATTTTTTTTATAACAATCTTATATGCTGGACAATCTCCTCATAGATGTAGAAGTGACTTGCAGCAACAAAAATGTAGTTCCACAGAAAGATGCTAAGAATACCATAGACCAAGCAACAAGAAAGTTTTAGACAAAATGGAAGCAAAAAAGGACGCTTATACTTAATATCAGGAAGAGATAATTGAAATTTCTAGGACACAATGAGGAAAAAGAGCTTGGAAAATTTGATACTCACTGGACAGATTGAAGGCAAGAGGGACAGAGGAAAACAATGCATAACCTACCTAGCAAACTTGAGTAGATCGATGGCAGAACAGGGTTTAGAAGAGATAACAAAAAGACAAAATTTGTGAAGAGTCTTGATTGCCAATGTCCTGAAGGGACACAACACATAAAAGGTATGCTGTTACTCCTGGAGTTAACTATAATACGTTCAATGAATTAAGTTCTAATAACATTACAAAGGACATATGAGCAGGTGATTTCTCTTTTTCTGTTATTCTTGACTATAATTCTTAGTATTATTTTGTATGACATTGGCTTAAACTACCTGAATATTTTTCAGGAAACCATTTCTGCTTACATTTTGCAAGAGAAAATTGCACAGATGTACAAACATTAATTTAAAATGGTCATCATAACTCAGATAACAATATTTACTTCTACATTAAAAATATGCAGCGCTAGTCTTAGGATACAAGTTTGATTAACTGGTAAGCTCTTTCATAAGAAACTGAAATATATTCATATAATATTTAACCTACTCTCAATAAGTGATTATCTATAATAGGTAATGGGAATTTTGAATATGTATTAAAATAAATTTATTTCAAATTCATGACTTTTGACTTAGACATCAATAATAATTTTGGCTCGCACACTGCTTGGTCAAGATTGTTCATATCTGAAACTAGAATCTGTTCCACTTACCAAATATTGTAACAAAAAGTCAAAACCCAAATCAAACTAAAATAATTTGTTCCTTTTGTATATAGCTTTTGACCTATCAATATACATTTAAGTTAGAACCAAGAATTATATCTTCCTTATAAAATAATATCTTAATTTTTATTAACTAGTATGTTAAGAAACACTTAGCACCTTTTAATTAATGAAAGTATTCAAACCTGAATGTATATGGTAATATTAGCCATTTCCCTGCAAAGAAACATTTGCATTCCTTCATCGAGCTGCCTGTATTGTTTTCAGTTACAATTTATAAATTTCTCTTGAAACAATGCTGTGTTCACTTTCCTTTTCTCTTATACTAATTTTGTTATAACTGATCCATAGACTAGGGTATTTGAAGTGTTCAGTATTTACTAATTCCACAACAAATACTTATATAAATAGGTTTTAGGCAGATTTAAGCTAGAGTTGGTTCTTTTTATCAAATAGTCACTGACATGGTCAGGAGTAAATTAATGAGGCAAAAAATTAAGATTTTCATTTTTTTTAAGAATGAATCAAAATGCTGGTAGTAAAATTAAGCTTTATATTTGATTTTGAACAGATATGTTAATGTTTCCATAGATCAGATTAATTGCATATGTTCACAAACTAGCAAACTTATCAGAAGACCTGCATTTTCTTATAAAATCCACTTTTATATATTCTGTGTTATTTTTCTAAGTTTTCTACTAAATATTTGAAGCTTTGCTAACCTTATAAATCTACATAAAAGATGAACTTTTCTGTTTATCAGATAACATATAAATGCAACGAAAACTGGCCTGGAGAGGGTTGGGCTCCATCAGACTATCTTGACCAAGAAACACCACTTCTGCTGCGGCACATGGAGTGGCCCTACGACCCTGATGGGTCATGGAATTCGTGATTGTGATATAAGTGAAACAATATTTCTTTCAGAGGAATTCAGAATCCTTGCCTATTTCCTCTATACAGCCTATCAGATGTTTTCAAAAATTAAAATTAGCTATGTCTGTTTTATGATTTACTTAACAGTTTACTAATTAAGTGGATGCTAACAGCTTAAAAAAAAATAAAATTAAAATAATGCCTTTCATCAGGTCATATAATTTATATTATACAAGGTAATCAAAAAAGTTCTGTCCATTTTTAAAAGAAAAAAAGAAAATGCTTCACAGTATGTGTAACTTATATTTAGTCTTCAAAGTAATCGCCATTGGCATCCAGCACCTTCTGCCAATGTGTTTCCAGCTGTTCAATGCCCTTGTGGTAGAACTCGGGGGGTTTTGACGCAAAGAAGTCCGGAGGGCTTTGCGCAAGTCTGCTTCATTGGTGAAGGATTTCCCACGAAGATGATAATCCAGGGAGTGGAAGAGGTGGTAATCAGATGGCTCAAGGTCAGGTGAATAAGGTGGATGGCACAAAGTCTCCCACCCAAGTTGCTGTATGGTATCCCTGACCACTTGCGCAACATGCGGCCTGGCATTGTCATGGAGGAAAAGCACACCTTTGTGATTCACCAGAGCTGGCTCCTTCTGGTGCAATGCCTGTTGGACACATTTCAATTGCTGCGAGTATAGGTCTCCAGTGACCGTTTGGCCCATTGGTAGCAGTTCATACTGAACCACTTGACGACCTGTCCACCAGACACAAAGCATAATCTTGCGTGGGTGCATAGGCGGTCTTGCGGTGTGAGAGACAGCATCCTGAGGATACAACCAATGTCTGGAATGCTTGGGAGTTTCATACAGAACCCATTTTTCATTACTGGTAAGCACTAGATTGAATAAGGATGCGGTACGGTGGCGAGAAAGCAGCGATATGCAGGCTGCCACTCGTTGTCCCTTGTGGGCCTCCAACAGCATTTGCGGAACCCACTTGCTCAGTTTGTACATCTTACCTAGGCGGTGCAGGTGAAGTCTAACTGTTTCATCGGAAACGTTGAACTGTCTTGCAAGTTCACCATATGTTAGACTACTGTCCTCTTCAATGGCCGCCTTCAGGACTCCGTCATTCAAGACCTGTGGTCGTCAACTGCGAGGCTCATCATGGAGAGACAAATCTCCTGACTTGAATTTTCAAAACCAACGCCTTGCAGTACGTTCATCCACAGCACTATCCCCAAACGCTTGACATATGCGGCGACTTGATGCATCATGCACATGCTGCTGATAAGCCGACTTTGAAGTCGTAAAGCAAACAGCCCCGAACGAGATCTCTAGACACTTCCTTCTTTCTCACAGCTGTACATCTTTTAACTGATGGCCGGGCACGGTGCGTGTGTTTTTTATAACGTCTGATGTTCCTACTTCCGGCTGTCCGAATTTGAAAACAATTGCTACACGCATTTCGTATATATTTCAACTTCATTCAATGACTAATCAAACAACGGACAGAACTTTTTTGGTTACCTTGTATATTAATTATATATTTTTGTAATAGTAAATCGCCTTCATACACCAGTAAAATTTGGAAATAAAAAAATATTTTTCATAACAGGAATGATTTTTTTTCTTCCCTAAATTAATATACAAATATTTAAGTAGAGTGAAAAAAAATAATGAGAAATATATAGAAAAATTTATAGAAAAAAATTTCATGGAAACATGAATTGTTGTTAGATCACAAAAGGCATTTTCAGAATTATTCATAACTATATATATATATATATATATATATATATATATATATATATATATATATATATACTAGCAGCATGGCCCGGCGTTGCCTGTGCTTGATTCAAAAATCATACAACTCATACTACGCTATCACTTGACTTAAAATATTTTTGCCCTTCTTTGCCTTTAAAGGAGTGCCCTTTGCCATGCTGATGTTGCTACATGCCTTACTTCTTGCTTATCTCACACTGCAAATTTTTCCTAAGCTCTATACTAAACATTAAATCTGTTACGAAAAAAGAACTAAACAAAATGAACACAAAACGATCAGCTTTAAAAAGGACTTGTAACTGGAAAAACCGAAGGAAAAAAGAATGTTAATAACAAATACTTTTTCACACCCAAACCCAGTTCTGCGTAATCAGAATCAATGTTGAGTTTAAGCAAGCGAATGAGCCAACTGGAGTAAAGTGCCATGCAGATTTAAATTTTTTCCACTTGTGACGAATGCAGCTATCGATTTTTTTTGCATGCTAATTAACATTCATGTCAGTCAGTTGTTGGCTCTCACGCTGGCCAATAGAATCTTCCTGCTTATTCATGGCAGCCAGCTATAGGCTCTCACTCTGGCCAGTAGAAAATGGCCGCAAACTACATGAAAATTGTTTTTTCTTTACCAATGCCAACCCAGCCAGGAAGTCAGTCCCCTTAAGACAATCATGAACTGCCCTCCCAACAAACTATGAACAATACTGTGGAAGGACATATAAGTAGCCCACAAATGCTGCGTCGCTCCACTTGAGTCATAAACCCCCCTAATCGCTTAGACCTTTAAGGACACAACTTTATTTGCTTTGTAAATTTTGATGACATCACATTACACCCCACTTCTTTTCAATGTGGCAGTAATTGTGGTAAAATGATACTTATTTCAGAGTTGTCTGCCCTTTTCTAGGGGATTGTCCCCCTTTGTTTACATGTTCTCAGATCGCCATCTTGTATCTACCTCGTGCGTTCTTTAAATTGAATAAAACCTAAATTGCCTAAAGGTATTCTTTTCATTCTTATTATTCGCCACACAGATGTTAAGAGAAGGTCCCTGGAAAACAAAGTGGGGTAATGAAATTCAAATAAACTTTTAATCATTTGATGAATAGTGATGTCTGATTATTACTAGTTCTCTAAAAGTTATTTACTGAAAATTATAAAGTTAATGGTTTTTAGATGTTCTTGACAATTCTTTACATTAAACTCAAATATTCTCTAAGACAATTTTGAAAGAAAAAACAAATAAAACCAGGTAGAGAAAGAAATAATTTTGGTGGTGATAAAAGGACAAGTGACAAAAACTATCAAAACATACAGGAAAAGAAAAATAGATTTGGGAAAGAATGACAAATGAAGGGAAGAATAAGGACAAATACTGAACAGATTGTAAATAAAAGAAGAAGGGAGTAACCAAGAAAGATTGAAAAGAAAGAGTAAACTGGATAGAAAGAAATAAAGAAGAGAGAGCAAGAGAGATAAGAAAATTATCAGTAGAAGTTATAGAAAGGAGAAAAAAGACATCTAGATAGAGAATGTTGCATTGAAACTGGTGCTGACATCCAAAATACTATTTCAGCCATTAGAAAATATTTTGGCAATGAGAATACATGTAAAGAAATAAGAAATCCAAAAGCATTTAAAGTTATCCAACACTCGCCAACTTAATTTCCAGTAGATTTTAGATAAAGAGTAAAATATTGGCAAACTTCTCTTGGCTGACAGTTTAAAGAAGAAAAATATTAACAAACTAAAGTTGTTGCCAACACCCTATGTGAAAATATGAAAGTCTTTCATTTTTTGGTTAAGAATTTGCACAAGTGAAAGTAAAAAAAAGAATCTAAAACATCCCTTTCTCTCTTTTAGCCGTGTAAACATATTTACACATTGCACCTAAAATGGATCAAGGTTATCTATTCAGAACAAAATGGCCTATACCTTTACTGTTCTTGGAGTTTGAAGAAAATCAGAAGGAAGAAACAGGCTGCACATCACTTTATATTGAATTGGAGATGAAAATCCCATTAGTCAGAAAGACCAATGGCTGAGCTCAACACCTGGAGGTCAACAGTGCCGAGGAATGGAAACTTTGGGTGCCAGTTCAGCATGTTAATTCTATGGGAGATCAAAGTTGAAAAATGCATTAAGTGCTTGGTGTCTCAATGCATTTAGGATTGCAACAGACATTGAATCAGACTTGCCAAGTAAGTCATAAAATATAAAGCAAGCTACAAAAGAACTATAATTCTTTATAAGTTGCATTTTCCATTTTTTAAGTTTCTATGAGTTGAAAGCTCAAAAGTATGAAGGCTTTAGAAGTTGGCATGATATAAGTGTTGTGCTTTAATACATAAACAACTGTAAGAGATAGGTATTTGGAGTTAGCAACTGAAAAATATTAAAGATAAGATTGATATACCGGTGTCTTTAAGTTTTGAAATAAAAACTGTTGGTAATCTTTATTGTGATTAACTACACTTATGTAATAGATAATTTGTAAAAATGCACATCTAAAACTTATTATCTAAGTGAGCCATTTAAATCTGGGTAATTAACTATGCCCTTGGGAAAGGCATGGCTCTCCTATCCAATCATCTAGGGGTTAAGTAGCAGAATAAACTTGGCTCTTTAGCCTTCAGTGGTAACCAGTCTAAGAGAAGGAAAACTTTGAATTCCAGACCATGGACAAGACAATAGGAAACCACTCCACTATATTTCCTAAGAATTCATGGCAATTCACAGATAAAGAAAATGAATTTGTGAAGAGTTATGATCACTTATGTCCTGAAAAGACCTAGCATAAAAAAGGAAATTAACAGACAGTAGTAACCTAATAATATAAAGTAGAATATAAAATAAGTTTTATAAATAAAAACCACATGTTAAAAGAAATGAGAAGCTTGTAAAGAGAATAGAAGAGAGCTTATACAAAAAATGGTTGGGTCTACTACATGTTTTTTTTTGTTGTTTTTTAATAATCAGTTCCAAGTTTCTTTATTAAATCATCTACAAATACTGCTTTGATCAATAAATATCTATGAAGAGAGGTTGTCAAAGAGTGACAGATAAAAAATAGTGAATATTTAGTGTCTTTATAAGTCTTTATTTCATCTGGTTTGATTTAATTCTCTTATAAATCATAAATAAATGATTTTTAACATTTGAAAAGAATATTTTAACCAAAAGTCAATATTTATAAGAGTAGTCTATTCTAAGTAAGATGGCATTTATTCCTGGACTAATGCCTATATATGCCTTCTAGTGACTGTTATTTTAAATTTCATTATGCAAGTCAATGTTTTCACAGTAAAATTGGTATTAACCAACTGATGTTAATGTACTTATATGATAAATATACCATGTGAATTTCATCTTACCTGATTTCTTTAGAGATATTTACAATAACTTAATTAGTAGTGAGACGTTTTATTATGCAACTTGGTGGTTGTTCAATGTATTGTAAATTTTCACCTGTCTAGGTTCACTGCCGATGCCTTAAATGTTGTTATGCACAGAATCAGTGAAGTGCTTGATAATAAACCCATCATGAGAGAAATCACATTAGATATCATGAAGGCTATTGTTAAGCTGTGAAATGAATGAGACTTGCTACACAAACCCTCCAGCTATAACATTTCTGGAAGAGTCTTTACAATTATCAAGTCCTTCCTGTCAGGATGGTCCATGAAGGTCATTGTTATTGGCCAGTCCTCCAAAGCCCATGTCTCCCCAAGTTCTCTTCTCAGTCCTACCCTCTTTCTGCTTTATATTAACAACCTGCATAAGAACATTCTCAGATCACTACTAAATATAAATGCAAATGACACCATGGTTTATGGGAGCAACTCCAAAGATCTAGATGATCAGGGACTAGCAGGTGATCTCTTCTCTGACTTTGCTCGTACAATGAGAGAATGACTGGCTTGTGACATTCAATACCTCCAAAACCAAGCTAGTAACATTTCATTCTCACAGTGCAGATCCTGATTTTTCTCCATTCATAATGAGCAGTTTCAGTCTCAATGAAGCTCCTTACCTGGAACATTTATTAGGACAAACTTATTCCAGATCTCAAGTGGAACTTGTATATATGACCATTGCTAAAGATACTGAAAAAAATGGTTGGTTCCTTGTACCACTCCAGAAAGTACCTGACTCCTTCTGCTATAATTTTTACAAGAGCAAGATCAGATCAAAAATACAGTATTTCTGAGCTAGTACGACCCAATCTTCACTTTCCAGCCTTGATAGAGCTCAAAAGCATCTATGGTGCCTTGTGGGTAATAAATTATTTTCCATCCTACAATTACTTTCCAACAGACAAAATGTTAATTAATAGCCTCTCACTATTCTATCACTAAAATAGTAATAGAATAGTGAGAGGCTATTATGGTAGATAATATCATGATAGATGTTCAGACATCTACATTCCTTGGTCTCACCAGTTCAGACCTTCACAGAAAGGACCCCGCATTCCTTGTACATGGAGTCAACTCATCCTCATTGCATTTATATCCCATTGGTAAGAAGAGAGTTCTACTCAAATAGCAATAAATAAGAAAATCAAAGAACATATCAATCAAATTTACATTTATATATTGACAATATAATCGGTAAGAGAGTTTTAAGGAGAATGACAAAAGAATTTAACAAGTAAATGTTTTAGGCACTTAAATATAACTTGGTCAAATGAAAATTTAAATTATATTTTATTCACTTATGTTATTTTCAAATGCAATGTGTTTCTATTGAAGAATACTAAAAGGACATTGCTCTTTGTGAGGAGAGTAAAACACAAATGGAAATCGCCTCCCTCTTTTGAATATCACTGTAGTGAGCAATGACTTATAATCAGTATTCTGAAGAGCAAGATATTTTTGGGAGACGAAAATCTGGCCGTAAATGCAAATTATCTCAAGTTTTTCCATGTACAAGACAATATGTGAGAAGAATTCTAAATACATAGTTTAGAGAAAAGATATACTGTAGAAACAGTAAAATCTTGAGTAGCAATTACAGTGTTAGAAGCAACACAAGATCGAAATCCATTGTAAAAAAGGTGATTTTATAATGGAAATATAAATTGGAAAGAATATCAACATATACTCAATAATGGCATACCCTAAATATATGAAAATATGTGCATTTTTCAACAGGATAGTATAACTTTTTAGACTTTGAAATTAATTATAAATTATTTCAAAGAAAAGGGTATAATTAATATAAATAATTAGCTAAGCCACTCTCCTGACTAGATTGTTTCATAGAAATGTTGGAATGTACTAAAGAGAAAAGCGAAACATAATTGTGTAGGAACTATTGATCAGCTCAAGGAGATCATGAAGACTTTAGTAGGCAAATATTTCTTCTTTTATTATGAAATAATATTCTTCATTAACCAAAAGAACTTTGGCTGTTGAAATAATAAGAGTTAGTAAAATGTAATTATTATAATAATAGTATGTATTGTTTTTTGAAAAATTGCTTAATTTGATTATTTATTGATTATAAACTGGTTTTTTATTTTAAGATTATTGTAAGGATACAGAAGGTGCTTTTCTCTCTTTGGTGGAGATAAGTCATATATGTCACATGATGGCCACTTAATGATGTCCTTCTACACAGTGATGAAAAGGGACAGTCAAATTTGATTATTTATTGATTATAAACTTGTTTTTTAATTTAAGATTATTGTAAGGATACAGAAGGTGCTTTTCTCTCTTTGGTGGAGATAAGTCATATATGTCACATGATGGCCACTTAATGATGTCCTTCTACACAGTGATGAAAAGGGACAGTCAAATTTGATTATTTATTGATTATAAACTGGTTTTTTATTTTAAGATTATTGTAAGGATACATAAGGTGCTTTTCTCTCTTTGGTGGAGATAAGTCATATATGTCACATGATGGCCACTTAATGATGTCCTTCTACAGTGATGAAAAGGGACAGTCAAATTTCAGTTCAATTACAGCAACCAAATGGTAAGTTGCTTTCTTTAGCTCTCCAGCAGTTTACAAGTCCATGGTACCATTTCCCTTTGGGGATATATCTTTTCAAGATAGAGAATGAAACTCCAGCTTTCACTCCTCAATTTGGGAAAACCAAAGACTCACTGTTTCCTATTCGTGGACTATGTCCTAGCCTGGGACATAGATGAATCCAATCCGTTTGAATCTGGAGTCTTAAAAATGGCTCCTCCAGATCCAGAAGTATCTCCATATTATGTGTTATACCCTTCCTTTTTGTTTCTCCTTATACTCTGCTTTGCTGTGTAGATATGTCATATATTATTATCTATGTGAGACATGTGTATATATATATATATATATATATATATATATGGTTTTGTGTATGTCTTAGTATTATATAAGTCTCTCTGAGAACAAAGCAGGTTTGTTATGTTATTATATCATGGATATAATAATACTCGAAATGAGAGAAATGTAAATGGGAGAATAAATCTTTTTCCCAAATGCTCCCAAATATTTGTTCACTAAAACTTTTGTAATTCTTATTAAAATCTGTTTACCTTTTCTATGTTCAAAGTACATAGAAAACATTTAGATTAATATTTTCTTTGATTTGTTGCTTTGAGTAGATTGAATGATTCATTTTTATAAAAAAAGGATTTAAGAACAGTTATATTTTACATTGAAAAAGTATGTAAACTTACATTGTGCTTTCGTCTTGCCTTGAAATTCAGAAATCAAGATGCTTCTCAGTTAAATAAAGTGAAGATATTTTGCGTATTTTAGGCTCGCTTTGTTTTTCAGGAAGAAATAAAAATAGACTCACCTGAAAGAGAAGAAAAGAAAAGATTAAAATTAGATTAATTTAAAGAACAATAATATCATGAAGAATTTTTGATGAGGAAAAGAATAATTACAGGAAGACTAAGTAAACAAAAATGATAAAGCAGATTTTTCTTATTGAATCCGATTGAACTCTACAGATATTATGCAATCTTATGTCTTGAGTGGGCAGCCCAGTAACCTCATTTTGGAGAACAAAGAAATATGAATTGTTAACCTGTCAAAATGTCACAAAGGAATATGAAATAAATTGCTAATAAGAAATGTAAATTCAGATGCTCTAAATGCAAAACAAACTGTCATTAAAAGATTATTTTGGGCTGAGGAATTTATTTCAATAAAATTTTACTGGAATGTAGATTGATTTTAGAGATGACTTTTATATGAATGAAAGAATATTAGTGAAGAAGAGAGAGAAACAGAGAAAAACAGAAGATAGAAGATAATGACAGCAACTGAGTCCAGTCAGGAGTGGTTTAGGTAAAACGAGGACTTTTCAAAGATGCAGGAAAAATAACTTGACTTTCTTATGGTATTGCAAAGCAGTCTAAAACCAAGTATACTTCAATCCTAGGTATGGTGACTAGACCACATTAACCGGAAACACTGTAATATATTGTTCTACCTTCAGTAGTATACAGAAATGGGGAGCAGAGAGTGAAAAGTCCCCGGGCATCCATGTCTGGAGGGAATCCAATCAAAGAGTGAAATAAAAATTTAGTTTATATTTAATTTGAATAAAGTATTTATTTCATGTTTCATCTGTTTTTACATATTTAAAATGTCTTCCTTTATCACATTTCTTAGTACTAGTCACAAGGCCACTACTTGTCTTAGGGGCATACAATCAAGGATTTGATGAGCAAAACCAAGCCTCTGCACATCACTGTCTACCTATTTTGCTTCTTCTACTTTTCCATCAGACCTTTTTGAAGAAAACAAAGAATGACCCTTTTAAATATCCTCTCAAGGATTTTGCATAATCTGTATTGTTGTTATTGAATTTGGATTCTGATCCGTTAGATATTATAAAATACCATACCACCCATTCTGGATCCCTGAAAAGGTACAAGTCTTAATTTTGGACCACTAGAATACTAATACCATAATTACAATTTCATTTCAACTTTATATCTGGTATTCAAATAAAAATTGATAAAATTAGCCAACAATATTAATGAAAGTAATCTTAATCCTGATATATATTTATCTTTTGATGAATAAAATAGATACACAGTTTCTATTATATTTTTCAAATTGATAGATTCATTACCATCTATTAGGATTGAAGTCACTATTCATATCCATTTATTCAGTATTTTGAGCTCTTGACTGACTTCAGTCATTGTTAAGAATTCTATTCTAGTGATTAATTTGTATATATATATGATGCATTTGTTATTTTTAATTTTTGAATGTATTTGATGTCACATCTATTTTATTTAATAAAATAATAAGCATAATTTGTATATTTTATTTAACAAATTTAACATTTGTTTAAATGAATATTTGCTGGCTAAATAAATCAAATTAATGTATGTATGTATGTATGTATGTATGTATATATATATATATATATATATATATATATATATATATATATATATATATATATATATATAGCTTTAACTGACAAGGTCTGTCTGTTTAAATTTTTATTTTATTATTGTTTTTATTATGTCCTGCCATTTTTTTAATAACTTGTGATGTATCTTAATGAAAACTGTGGATAAACTGTCTAAAGTTAGTTTTTGTTCAAGTGCTTTTGATCATTTTGATCATTATCAAGAATTAAATGTTTCAGTATCATCGAGGAAAGTTTGTTACAAACGTTGTAACTGTTTTTGTAACATTACAAATTTAAATGTACCTGGGTTGGATAAATGACGTCAGATGTAGAAGAATTTCATTAACTTTGACAGCACAGGAAAAAGATTATATTAAATATTTTATACCTAATATAAATATTTTATTCACATTTTATAATGCTGTTTCCTGCAGTGAAAGATATTTTAATTCAAATTGTGATTTTGTTCAATAATAGCTTTAAGTATTTTGAGTTTTTCTTTACACTGAGTTCTGTATAGTATTTTGGTATTATCTACTAATGTGATCTGATCTTCAATACATTCATGAATTGCACTAACTTTTGATATAAGTGACAAATTAACCTATGAGAGAATGTGGTGCTTGTGTGACCTGTGGGAAAATGATAATAAATTGATAAATAAAATAATAATGAATAATAAAAAAAAAGAAAAAGAAATACATTTTCCCATGATGCTAAGAGTAAAGGACCTGTAAATATGATTACCCCCACTTGGTTTCTTCAAACGTAGTTAGGTGGTGCTGTTGAAGTTTATAAAAAGGAAATTATTTCCTGTCTCACTCTTTTTGTTCCTCTTGCTCCAAGATGTAGCACCATGTGGCAATTATGTTTATACTTATTTTCCCTAGTCCACTGATGAATGAAGTCTTTTCCCACTTTCCAATGCATGGCACTCACATGTATCTTCCAAAACCTCAGCCAATGAAGTAAGTCAAGCTTTCTCTTTGGTTGTTTCAACTCTGCACAAGACTGACTCAACCATTAATACAATGCTCATACTTACTTATCCTAATTCCTGAACCAAGAAGAAAACAGACATACTCAAGTGACACTGAGAACTTTGTTCCACTACAGTTTATATATATAAAAAAATAAAAGATCCATAGTAGAAACCCAAGTTTTATATGTTGCTGCTTTAATTGTTTACATATGAACATGTACCCACATGAAATATATACAAACATACAACCTTTTAACTCTCATGAACCCATGTAAGAATGTTTAAAATGTTTTTTTAGCAAATGATAAATCTAAGATATTTATTACTGGGTTAATCATGTATTTTTGTAGCTATTTTATATCTGTGTGGACATTCTACCGCAGAAAGAAATGGCAACCTCCTCTGGGAAAACCTCTACCTAGTCCATCATGAATCAAAAGAGACATGGTCACTCAAGCATACATCATGTGTGGCACTTAACTGACTGAGGACATTCACTTTTATAATTAAGACAACAGTTTTTGCTTGTGGTTATTTTTATACAGGGAAGTAGTAAAATTATGACAATAAAATCATGACTGTCCTGATGAATATCACTTAATGATTGCAACAAATACATAAGATTTGTCATTTGATAGTGTTAAAATAATAAAACCTCCTCTCTTGTTTAATCTCTCATTTTCTCTCCATTCTACATCCAAAAAAAGCAAGAATTTTCAACTATAAATTTAGAAACGTGAGTTGCAATTATTTTAGTAAAAAATGAAGAATCACAGGCCTTTTCAAAAACTTGTGTTATTACACAGATGCATTTGCATGAAAGACATTTTATTACAATATAAACACATAGATTACCATAATTCTCGATGTATAATATGCACACCTAAAATTGTGCTGTAAGTGTGGGGAAAATGCTTCTACTCACGCATAATACACAACCCTTGTTTGGTAATCAAACCCTATAAACTGTACCTTTCCACTTTCATTATGTCCAGCATTACCTACTCTTATTTAAAAAATGGTTTTATATATAGAATAATATTATTCTAATTTTGTTTTATGATAATTTAAAATTTATTTTATGGTAATTTTTTAAAGATTTTTTGTAGCAGTGCATAATATGCAATCCTGATTTTGCTTATTATTTTTTATAAAAATGCGTATTATACATGGGGAATTATGGTATATATATATACATGCCTATTGCAAAATGATGGTTCATGTGTTAGCCTTTCATCACTGGGTGCTTCATAAATTTGGCTTTGTGCATAAGTTAGCATTGTTTAATAATTATATTGCATTTTCATTATATAAGTAAGTGTATCTTAATACAAAGGCATTGTGTGTTACTTTTCCAAGATACAACTGTGATAGACGCACTTGTCACATTAGTGTATATGTGCATTACTACTCTCATTGAAGGAGACGGTACCAAGTAATTGGGACAACCCTTGTGTTGCTACAACAAAAGCATCATTTGTGTGGTACCATTTCTAGGATAAATCTTGTTTGAATGATCCAAATAGATGATAACCTGGAGAATTCTAATCCTGGTTATGTGGTGGATGCAGTCAAATGTCCCAGCCATATCACTGGAGCCACTCTTTTGTCAGGTTGGCTATATGTTAAGTGATATTGTGATGCAGCAGGATGACACCGTAGCATAAACATACTGGTCTTTTTTGACAACATAAACTGCACTCAATCTGTCCAGTATTGCATGAGATCTGACTGTGTTAACTTTGTGGCCATCAGTATATAGTCCCCTAGCAACACACTTTTGTGTCCCAAAACACAGTTGCTATCAATTTGTTTGCTAGCTGCTGAACATTGAAATTATTTTATGGTGAAGATAAATGTTTCCAGGTCATAGAATCAATCTTGGCTCTTTCAGATTATCATATCATTGAAACCGTTAAATTTCATTTATCTAGGAAGAAGTTTCTCACAGATCACACTATTGTTGCAGTGATGCAAGGGTGGGTCTAATCATTGGAAAGAAGGTATATATATGTTCAAGCACTGATGAGACAAGTGCATCGATTTACATAGCGATGTAGCATAGTAGTGCTGGTAAGATGCATAATATTTTAATTGTGTACTAATAATCATGTTGAATTAGTTTGAATTTAGTAAGTTACTCTTCAAAAATCCATATGAAGAAATACAGCTGCAGGTATAAAATGTCAGAGCTATGCTTTTATATATATATATATATATATATATATGTATGTATAAAGGTAAAAGACAATAGGAAAACTGTATTATTAGCCGACCTGTTTTGTCCAATGTGGACTTTTTGAAGGCAAAAAAACAAAATGAATTTATTGAAAACAAAGTAACTATTAACAACAAACAAAATGTCCTTGGCAAATAGAAGAATTTAGAAAACACTATTGTATTAATATTACCAACTGAAAATTACGTCAAGTACTTTCACATGTAGAAATATTGTTTTCATTGTTGTGTTGATGGATTCAACCATTTTCTTTTGATTTATTGATATAGTTGTGTACATCGGCTTGGGAGAGTAGTAATTCTGTTAGGAAAGGTGATGTTGGGAAAAAACCTGGGTGTAGATTAATATTTGGATAATATTCAATGGTGGCACTCTCGAGGATTTTCCTTCTGAGTGAGTTATTTTCTTTTTTTATGAGTGTAGCATTTTTAAAATCAAAATTGTGGTTGAATTTATTTCTATGTATGACTAGTGCATTAGTTAAGTTGTTTTTTGTGAGGTCTCATTTGTGCACATAGATGTGTTTTTTTAAATTTCTGTTTGTTTCTCTAATATATTGGGAGGAACAGTTTTGGCAATTTATTTTATATATGCCTGCTACAGAATTATTGCTATTATTAGTGTTTGAGGATCTGACTATATCCATAATGGTTTTGGAAGTGATTGTGATTATTTTAAGATTATTTAGATAAGATAGGTTGTTCTGGATAGTGGACATGACGGAGTTGGTCAGTAGTATTATTCATCTGTTTCTATGCAATTTATTATTACGGATTTATTATTATATAATATGTTATATGTAGGGGATTAATGGTCGGGCTGAGATACCTATTCAGTTACACGTGAGACAGTGCAGTGAGGTTGTGTGTGCTCCATATAGGTGAATTGTATTCTGCAAACAAAACGTAAAATTCTGTACGCAAGTTTCTAGCAGATGTTACTGTGTTTCTGTTGTTGTTTTTCTAAGCTCGTGGCTAATCTACTTATTGTTTACCCTAATATTTATTTCCATTCTTTCAGATCATGTCTGACTCAGCTACTTCTCGTCACAATTGCCTAAAGAGCCCTGATTACTTTTGTTATATCTGTGGCAGTTTCACCATTCCCAGTCAAAGTGCAAACATCAGCACATTTATCAAGTAAGCCTATTTTGCATATTTTAAAGTAAAGCTTGGTGATCAAGTCAAGTCTTGGGCTCCTCAAATGGTGTGCAAGCATTGTGTCGAGTGTTTACGAATGTGGATCAAGGGATAAATTGGCATTTGGTATACCTATAAATTGGTGAGAGCCAAGAGATCATTGCACAGACTGTTACTTTTGCTTAGTGAAAACTTCAGAAATATAACAAGAAAAACAAATACAAAATCGATTGTCCAAGTCTACCATTAGCTATACGTCCAGTACTTCATTCAACTGAAATTCCAGTGCCAGTTTTCACTCAACTACCCTCTCTTGATGATCTGGATCCTGATAAAGAACTCAGTGGCAGCCATGATGCAGATTTTGAAATTGAAGATGACAGTTCGTAAGGGATTCGATCGGAATGAGTTGAATTATTTGGCACAGGATCTGGGACTGTCAAAAAAGGCTTCAGAACTCCTAGCATTAAAATCGAATGAGGAAACCTTACTTTAAAAAGAACAAAGGTATCATAATTTCGATCTAGGGGAAGTTCATTACTGTAGTATTTTTGAAGTGACAGTACCTTTGTATATTGCCATAACATACAAGGTTTACTGCAGAAATTGGGAATTTTGATGTACAACTCAATTGAATGGCGACTGTTCATTGGCAGCTCAAAGTGTAGCTTAGTGTGTCCATCTCCACAATGGCAATTTATATGGTGTTGTCCCAATTGGCCATTCAGTGTGTCTTCATGAAGAACATGGAACCATAAAGGAAGTCATTGATTTGTTGCAATATCCCAAACATAATTGGATCATCTGTATTGACCGTAAAATGGCATACTTCCTTCTTGGTCAGCAATGCAGTTAGAGGAAGTATCCCTGCTTTCTATTTATGTCGGATAACAGAGCTCGAGAGAAGCATTGGGTGGAGAGGAATTGGCCTCCAAGACCTGACCTCAAACCTGGCATTCCCAACATTCTACATCAGCCACTCGGTGACAGAAAGAAAATTGTATTCCCACCTCTGCACATTAAACTGGGTTTAATGAAGCAATTTGTTAAAACATTGAAAACTGAAGGAGATTGTTTCAAGTACCTCATTTTGGCATTTCCTGGCCTGTCAATTGAAAAAGTCAAGAGTGGTGTGTTTGATGGTCCACAGATTTGGCAGCTCATTAAAGATGATCATTTTATTGGGACAATGTCAGAACTTGAAAAGAATGCTTGGTCATCATTCCAAGACCCTGTCAAGAATTTCTTTGCAAGTAAACATGAACAGAATTACATCAAAATTGTCCAGAAACTATTGGAGAGCTACAAAGCCCTCGGATGCAACATGAGCATCAAGTTGCATTTTCTGAGAGGCCATCTTCCTAACTTCCTAGAAAACCTTGGTAAAGTCAGTGATGAACAAGGTGAATGATTCCACCATGATCTGAAGGTCATGGAAGAATGGTATCAGGGTAGATAGGATGTAAATATGATGTCTGACTATTGTTGGAGCATAAAGCGAGATTGTCCACAAACTGTACACTTCAGGAAAAGGTATAAGTGTAAATATTTACCTTAAGTAATTGTGCACAATTTCTCTTACAGTAATAATATCCTTTGTATAAACAAAATATATTTGTACAAACATTACAGCCAAGCAATGCTCTATTATTTTCCATCATATGTAAATTTTAAACCATACAATAAAATGAGCCCAAATATACTAGATACAGTATCTTATATTTCTTTATACAAAGTGAGGGTATCCTGTAGCATGCAAACCTGATGTGATACAGAAAAACTGGGGTTATTTTTGGATTCAGAAGCCAAAAGTTAGTCACAATTGAGTGTCAAACCTCACTCAACAAAAATTGTATTTCCCAGTGTAATATATATATATATATATATATATATATATATATATATATATATATATATATGAATATATATCTACACAAGGAGATGTATAGTTATGAAAACATTACTTCAATGAACTAGTTTTCTGTTTGAGACAGAAAATGATGCAATTGTATATCATTGTAGTTCTTCTGAAAGCAATATCATAAAACAAGTACGTGATGCAACCAATTAATCAAAATACTTTGAAAGCTTTGTCATTGGAGTGAAGCAAATTACTAACAAGATGCAAACTTCCTGTCATTCTAACTAAAAATACAAACATCTGTCTTGAGAGTTACTAAAGGGAAATAACTGAAACTGAGATATCCAGAAAAGGCATGGCACCTGCAACTAGAACAATCTGCCCCAGTGGACGAAATGAAGGGTTCAGTTTGAAATTACAACATATATTACATGAAGAATGCTGAAGCATACAGCATTTGAAACATTGTGAATATGACAATAAAGATGAAGACAACCGTCCAAACAATGTAAATAGTGTAAATAAAAATTTACAGCAAGCTTCATCTGAGTTGAAGACAAAGTTCTTTTTGTTATATAAGTTTCCATTTCCCATTAAATGCCAAAAGAATTTATTATCTGAAAAAGTAGATGCAGTATAATTTTTTATATTGTCTGAGTAAATGTTTCAAAAAATGGTAGCCTAACTAAAAACCCTTCCTTGTTCAATGTAGTGTCTAATGATTCATGTAAGTCATATAGAAGTTTAATGGCATGAACAAATATTCCAATGAATTATAACTACAAAAATAAAATGAAGAAATAAGGTGGTAATGCATTAGGTATGCTAAAAATGACAGTTGCTAAAAATATAGATTTTGAATGTTGATTTTCAAGGCAGACACACACACATATATATATATATGAGAGAAATAGTAAATCAATAGCCTCATGAAATAATTTAAATGACAAAAAAGACAAATATGTAAACTCTCTTTTGTAATGGATAGAAGGTAGTTTTATTGCTTCCATCCCAATTGTAAAATTAAAGCACACACACGTATGTATGTATGTATGTATGTATGTATGTGTGTGTGTGTGTGTGTGTGTGTGTGTGTGTGTGTGTGTGTATATATATATATATATATATATATATATATATATATATATAAGGTAAGTTGACTAATAATAAAAGACCAAAAATATCCTGACCAAGATGTATAAAAAAAAAGATTTTTTCCCATGTATGGGAACTCCTGGATGCAAAACAATTAAAAAATATGTGTCTATTTCAGAAATATTATGTAGTGATTGTTGCTTACCAGAGTAGTTTTAATTTAGCATCAAAGATAATTTCCTTTTAAATTCTCAAAGTTTAATTTTCCTTTGAAAAATAGATTGAATAAAATTAATCATTTGTCTCTGTTTTAAAACTCTCTGATTAAACATGGAAGGTTTTTCATTTTCTCAAAGTGATCTACTCTGACACTAAATCAACAATAAACTTGATTTTCAAATAGATCCGGATTAGGATACATAAGAAAAAAAGTTTTCTTATCCATCTATCTTGGATATATTGATTTTAACTGAATTGAACTGACTTTTCACATGCTATGTATAGTATGCAAGTATTTCTCACTACACTCTAAATTCTTTATACTAGTATTAACTCCAAGGCCGGCTTGAAGTTATTTTGTGAAATCAAAAAAGTTTGATCAAGAAACACACATGATCATTACATTTTCAACTTTTTATTTAAAGGAAGGATTTTGATTATATGTATGTATATATATATATATATATATATATATATGTATGTGTGTGTGTGTGTGTGTGTGTGTGTGTGTGTGTGCACGTGCACTTAAGATGTTAGGCCAATTTTTATCTTACTTTATGAATGAAGGATGTTAAGTTTTTAAGCTTATAAGCAATTTCATATCACTGGCCTGAAAGAATATATGAAACCAAGAATTAGTTAAAATAATGATTTATTCCAAACATGGGCTTTGTAGATAAAAAAAGTTGATGTATGTTTTCAGGTATTAAGTGTTTCATCTTATCAAAGTTTAAAGTTAGTTTTGAGCAACTTGTAACTACTGTAAACCACCTTAATTCTTTTTCAGGGTCATAAAACTAACCATGAAACCTTAAAAAGTTGATGGCAGGATGGGTAATGACTGAAATTTACTCCTTGAAAGTACATGATAATCACTTGCGTAAATTAGCTGTGGATGAAGCTTTGGGCAATATGTCCAGAATATTAGAAGAGAAAAAAAAGAGGAAGTAAAAGTGAATGAGAAGAGAATGCAGAGCAGGTTTTATGGTACAAGAAGAAATTAGGAAAAAAATGTTCCTGCAACCAGTCAGAAATAAAATAATGCAAACTTACAAATTAATAACTCTGCTGTAACAATAACTGTCTGAGTTAAATACAAAATTTTTGTGGATTTTTATTATAATGGCATAAATAGCCTTTGGGGTCATATGTAGTGCTTGTGGTCGCATGGAAAGCAAAGAATGTCTAAAATAATGTTGTTCCTGACTAGCATTTTATTATGCTTGTGACAGATATGGTTTATGGAAATTCATATTAAAAAATCAGTTTTTGCTTGAGATTTATATGATTAGAGAATAGTCTATTTTATGGATAACACAGCTTAGAATAGTTCATTTTATGGGTGAGAAAGCTGTTAGTTTTTATTTGCATTTTGATAGTATCAAAGATTTTACAAGAACTTCTTTTTCATAGAGAGTTCTTTTTGATTAATTATTTGTTTGACACTTACATTTATTTAAAATTTTACAAGTCAAACACCAATGTCTGTTCTTGTGGCAAAATAAGAAAAGAAAAGTTCTCATTGCTTGCTTTACCAAAGCTTTATAGTACGAGCCTCCTCAAAAACTCATATTGGGTAGAATCTTAGATTGTTTAAGATAATCAATGTTTGCCAGCAGTTAGACAAACAAAGTAGAGGATGTGATTTCAATGTTAATTCCTTTCATATTTGTCTCACGGCTGCATTGACTATTTATCTCACTTAATGAAAAACGTGATTACTAACATACTTATTTTGAATGCTTTCACCTGATACAATCTCTTTTAATGTTCAAGAATTCTGGTCTAACAGGTCACAAATCATAAGTTTTAGCCTTTATGAGTTACATTAAAAAACAATATTATTCTGTAAACTTTGTGCTTGCAAACACATATTTATCTATCTATGCATTGCCATTAGTCTCATTGTAGTGCAGATGTATCCTTTTGACGCGATGAATTCATTTTTCTGGAAATTATTTTAAATGGATTTAGGTTTTACATTTTCTCTTTTTTTATCAATAAAATCATATTTTGGAGGGTAGAGTGGATTGAAATATATAGAAGAGATACTATTTAGACTACACACTTATCCAAGAATCTTACTGTTTATATAAATAGTGTCCTACTCTATGAAACAACTTCCCAAAGTTAGCATTTCAATAACCAAAACCTCAAATTGTTTTTTGACAGGCTAAAGAAACTTAAGAAATGATATGCCAAGTGTACTGAACTGTGAGGTAAATATGTGGAATAGTAGGGTTCTAGGTAATTCTTCCTGGTCAGGCTGAGAACTTTTCAGCATCCCCTTGTAGCAGTAGATAAAAATAATGAATATTTACTGACTATAAACTTTAAGATCATACAACAAAATATTAATTCAAAATATTGTATTTGTACTTTAAATATATTTACATACATTTACATTCTGTCTGAATTTCTGGGAAGGGGATTATCATTATTAACATTATGACTAATGACCTCATCTTTTTGTTATTATCCACCATTTTTTAGGTGTCTGTTTATCTAGGTAATGTTCAAGGAATTTCACCAAAGTGAAAAAATAACTGAGCAGTACTAAAAGAACAAGACAATATACCCATAGACTTGGACAATAGAATAAAAAGAATCTAACCCCATGGATTAAATAAAAGTGTTCAGTCTGAAACTTCCTGAAAGTTAGCTGAATTGACAGATATCTGAAGGAAGGACAGAGGGCACAATGAACAAAACATTGTGATAATAACAACAATGATGAGGATATTTTCCAAATGCAAATAATGTAATTTATTGTTTTGAAAAAAATATTCTTTTTCATTTATTAACTTTTCTGGAGCTAAAAAGATTGTTTAACCTAAAAAGTCTGCATGTTGAAGATCTACCATTATCATTACCTATTTTTGAGACTCACCAGGCTTACAGCCGTGACCCCGTTAGATTCACTAACCTATACTTCCAGAGTATTCTAATGCCTCATCTCTATTTTTGCATTTTCTTTTAAAATGATATCATCTTTGTTAATATCATGAAGTTTATCACTGTTATTTCTCGTACTGAAAAATGAAAAGAACAAACTAAGATGAAAGCTAGAAGGAATGTCAACTCGTGTGTTACTTATACCCTGTGGCCTCTCAGTAACATTGATTTACAAATCAAAATAAACTCATTATAGAATACTCTGAATGTCCATCTTGGCACAGTCAACTGCCAATAACTATTTCCAATAATGCCAACACCTTAATGTAGCTGACCATATTGGCCTCATGGTGGTACAGGAAGGAAGAAGGAATTATTTAAAGATTTGTTTCTTTTTTCTTGTTATAAAACTGAGCTAATGAAATTAACTTTTTATTCAGCAAAAGATTATCTTCATTATTTCACAGCTTTACAAGTATAATACAGAATGCGTTGCTATGACTTGGATAAAATAAGTCCTTTGTAAAACCAACTCCCAAAGTATACTTACCTTTGAATGATCAATCTCTTTACTGCTTACATTAAGCATAACCCTAACTTATAGTAACCATTCAGAAGTGGGATACCAAGAACTGTAGCATTGTTACTTTTGCTATTTTGTGGGTGATTTCAGCATTCAAATTCAATCTCTGAGATTTATTTATAATAGTTATATAAACTGCATGAAAAATTGAATGATAAAGATTCTTTTTTAATTTATGTATACTAGAAAATGTTTATTAAAATTTCACATTTTTATTTTTACAATTTATTATCTATTGCTTTTATTCGTATTGTGTATTATTATGTGCTTCATTTGATTAAACTGCATTTTTCCTTTGAATTTACAATAGCAGAACTTATTAGAATATTCTCTTTTAATAATATTTCACATGTACTCCAGTTAAAATTAAATTTTTTCCCTTTTATGCAAATATTATTCAGTCAGATAAATCACAATGGTGAGTTTATTAATTTTTATAAATTCACCAACCAATCCAGTCTTCTTTGATTTCCATGATAATGTTTCAAGTATTGTTGATGTCAGTGTATTTATATTTGAAGTAAAAAATAACTGATACTGAGATATCCAGAAAAGGCATGGCACGTGGAATTAGAACAATCTGTGGACAAAATCTAGAACAATCGGAGGACAAAATAAATGGTTCAGCTTGAAATTCTAATCACCTGAAGGAGGCCAGAGTCTACAATGGCTAAAGTGTCATGAATATGGCAACAAAGATGTGGATAACTGTCTGAACATTGTAAATAATTACAATACCTCATCTCAGAAATATAGACATATAAAAACTGTCTAACATATATATTCATATTGAATGTTGGTATATGTTTCAGGACTTCTATTCCTTTCATCAGTCAAAGACTTGCCTTGATTTAATTTTTAAGTTCAAATGCCATAGTACAATAATACGGACTTGTAACTGACAATAATTTAAAATTCTTAGGAATTCTAAGAGAAGACAGACAAATAAGAGGGGTTAGCACAACATACACTTCTTTGGTAATTCTACAAAATTACTTTTACTTCCTCAATGCTGTCCTATCAGATTTAACTTGTTTATTTAAATATAGCTGCCATTTAGCAATTCAGAATCCTTCTTTAATAGTCAATTGGTATCGTGTGTCCATCATGTCGGTAGAAAAACAAAATTATACATTTGTGTACAATGATCATCATTTGACAGACGTAAACTGAAGACTTTTATCTGCAGCCAGATGTTCCATAGCAGGTTCGTGGAAATAGTGACATGTTTCACCAATATAACTAACTTATAGTTAGCATATTCAAATTCATATATGACCTGTACTATTGAATAAATTGGTATTTAATCTTTATCTGAAAACAAAGAATTCATTTTCTAACTTGGGAAAATAATCTTTAACACAAAACCATCTCTACAAAGATTTTTTGGCCACATTATTAATTTTAAATTATTAATTATTATTTATTAAATTTATTAATTTTAAATTGAACAGTTTCGAAATAGTCTCCCAAGTATGGAAGTTTAAAAAATGTATTTTTTTATTTCAATTAATCTTATCATTCACGGAATTATATTTTTGTATATGCCAGTTAATAATATCCTGGATGAAAATTAATGGAAAGCAGTGTTTTTGTAATGATTTTTTACATAATTTAAATCATTATTTTTTCCACATTCAGTGTTGTTAATTTTCAATAGAAAATCTGTAAGAGTTTTAATTGTAACTGTTTTATAAATTTCAGAAATAAAGCTTGTGAACTTAATAAATAGACTCCTATTAGTTATTTTCCAAAAAGTACCAGTTTTAAATAAATTGTTGTTTTTAGTAATTATGGTGTCTAATAATGATAAAGAATTGTTTTTGATACTGTGAACTTTATATTTTAATGTTCAGAATTTAAATAATTTAAAAAGGGCTGAGCTTCTTTTTCTTTTAAAAGTAAAAAAGATATCTATATTTTGTGATAAAGTATTGACAATGGTCTATCATGCTTATCTAAGCAAACTTCTTGCCCATGAATAAATTAGCACGAATTGGTGCCAAAGGAGATCTCATTGCAACTCCATCAATTTGGTCATGATATTCTCCAGGCTAAAATATTTTCTGCTGATAAATTTATTATCTTATCTAGTGGAATATTGGTGAATAAACTAATTATATCAAAAGATACTAAGTCTTCCATCTTTTAAGAACTTTTTACTTCATTTACTATTGAAATGGAATCTAACACAATGCTTAATACATGGTTCTAATAAATCATAGATATTTAACAAGATGATAGTTGAAGGAATCAATCCAGCCCATAATAGTTCTTTATTGGAGTATTTTATCATTATCCTTAATTTTATGCATTTTGAGAAGCCTATACAAATTTGCTGGAATCAATCCTCTTAGGTAAAATTTTTTTAAAGTTTCATGTTCAATAGGATTTTTATTTTCAATAATAACCAGAATCACTGTAGTGATTTCATCTATTTTATTTCTTTTAGGCAACTTTTTTTATTACTAATAATCAAATCATATAATAATTATCAATGTGTATTTATTTATATATTTCCTGTCCAGTTTGTAGTAGGAAGAGGTAAATCAACTTAAGTTAGTCAACTTAAGAATGATTACTTCCCTTAGTCATTTTAATAATCTATAAGAATAAAATATTTATCAGCATTTAGACATATATTAGTTCCTGTGAAAAAATGAATCCATTCCTTTACTCCTAGGTTTCTCAGATTGCAGTCTTATTTGTTCAGGCCTTTCATCCAAGGCACTCTGATACCTTTGTCTATTAAGTAATCATTGTGCTTCAACTTGGTCATGAAACAGGCTTTGTCTTTGCCATCTTTGTCATTCTGTTGTTAATCTTTTCTTCTTAGAGATATTTCCATTTCACTGTTAAACACACAAAATTTTCAGCATGAAAAGATATTGAGGAAAAAGCGATTTATATAATACTAGGAGTAATCAATGAGTCATAAATATCACTGAACATCTAAAAAATATAAGGAGAATGGATTAATTAAATGGTTCATTGGCCTCTATTTTAGTTGTGAATTCTATATCTTCACTTTATTGAATCTGATTATATTGTTTAAAAGTTTTTGTTTCATTGCATCTCACAATTAAAACTTTCTAATAATTACTGCATTTTTTACAGTATGGGTATAATATACTAGTATATACTAGTATATACTAGTATATTTAATAATCCTTGATAGTAATCATTTCTGCTATTTCTTTTGTGTGATTTTGATATCACATTATCTTTATTTTTCTTTTGTTTTCAAATGGTGTGTTACTTAAGAGTGCTGTTTATTGGTTTAGATGAAGAAACATAGAGATTTGGATCATCAATATCTAATTCAGTTGTTGACCCAGATACAAATATCATTTTGTTGTAATTCAATAATAACATTGTTCTATTTTAGTTGTTTATAACAATTTTAGATTTATTATTTATTAACTTTAATTTCCAACTGCTTCATACTTAAGTAATGTTAACATTTATGAACAGACCTTATTCTATCTGAAGGTATTTATGTCATGTATCTCAAAATTACATGATTGATGTGGATCATTAACATAAACATTTTTTAATAATAAGTAAGGAGTGTTGTAAATTGAGTTGATTGTATGTAAGTTAGAAACACCAAAAGGATATTAGGGAAACAGTCTGACAACAAAAATTTTAAGAAATAAGTATGTAAAACTCAAATCATATCCATTAAGATAAAAACAAACATTTTCAAATTTCATGTGGCGAATGCATGTTAGTATGGACATAAAAGAGGCCTTGGATCACATGCAAGCATGTTTGTCAACACCAGTTACATTCAGGTTTTTTCTGTTAGCACCGACACAGTTTGGCAACTGGTCAAGATCTGAGTCTTTGTAAGATGCCTTGAAAAAGCAGTGGGGGAAACCAGCAGTTGTCAAGATGCAGTGTCTTGTGAAGTCAGTCTGTAGGCATTTTGTTCCAAAAGTTGCTGTGGTTTCTAAGGCAGTGTTATTTTTGTTATTGCTCATTGCTTTCCCCTCTCTTCCATTTACCCACCCCATAATGGTTGGGTGAGAAATTGGTTAGGTGTTTCTCCCAATCTCAATACACTCTTGCCATACATTACAACATTTTATAAAACTAAAGGCAAAATAGAAAAAAGATAAATTAATAGAATGCCAAAAATGAAAATTTGGTCACTCTACAAGTGCTCCTGGTACCATGTAACCCAGTATACCTGCTGCATAGTGACTAAACTGATTTGGCTTTTCTAGAGGGTAGTTAGACACCCAGCAGAATTAAAAACAAGATTTGTCCCCTAGCTATGTACACTTACTGTCATAATGACATGGCATTATGCTGGGTGAAGGCTTCCTAGACTGATATCAATGACCACTTAACCCTGACCATGTCTAGCCTTCTAGTTAGGGGACATCAGATGTGGCTTGAGAGAGATAGGTCTACTTAGCCGAGACATGCTATGCATGAATGAACACCTCACCAGATTTCAACCCAGATATGTAGGGGGAACTGGTCAAATGCTCAGTTGCACAGCAACTCTATGACCACACTCAATCATGGGACTAATGATGAAGATGATGATGAAGATGAAGATGATGATGATGATGATGATGATGATGATGATGATGATGATGATGATGATGATGATGATGATGATGATGATGATGATGATGAAAAATGTATAATGAAAACTTTCTGCAAATTTGCATGAATCTTGCAACTTGTCTTGAGCTAATCTTTTAAATAAGGTAGTTTGCTTTCAATTAGTTTCTATCTTACTCCCAATTTTTGTTAGTCATTCTATTTTATTAACTATCATTAAATTATAAACTCAAGAGCTTTTCTGAATTAATCTTAACTTTCACTCTAATGATTTACTTTGAAGGTATTTGTAATAAAGTCATAATTCCATAGGAACAGCAGATTAAACGGTCTTAAGGATTTAAGGAGTTTATCATTTTGGAGAGTACACTTATCCAAATATTGCAAAATTTGGATCCTCTAACTTCAACCATATCATCTGATGAAAATTGGAGTTTAATACATTTTGATAATTTTAAAGGCTAACTAATCTGTATCAGCATTTTGAATTCTATAAGCAGGACTTGTAGGCATTCCATAGTGTATCTTTTCAATTTAAATATAGAACATGAAAGTTTCATATACTATTTTAATATAAAGAAAAATAAATATATAGAATTTTAAATATTAGTTTATCTACTTACAGATTTATAATCATGATAAAAACAGCATTATTTTTACTTTTCAAATATTTTACAAAAGTTATTATTCTACATGAATATTTACCTTCTTCTGTCTTGAGTAAAATATTTTATACCATTTGATTGATTTTTATTTTTATAGCTTATCAACCTTTTGTGGATCATTTTAAGTGGAAGCATAATTTGAATTGTAAGAATAATTCTTGTTTGTTTTTTTGTGAGGGTATATTGCATTAACAGATTTTTGAGAATAATAATAATTTTTCCAGATACAAGTACTGTTATTTAATCTATAACTGGGGAAGAAATGCATTCATACCTTTCCTAAGGGTATTTGTGGGTAAGTTAATCTTAGTCTCAGATTTCTTATTCTGAGCATCCATTGCACCACTCACACTTCCTTATACCATATGAAATAAACAACTTTTAATTATGTAAATTATATTACATGTACTTTATTTGAAATATATTTGAAACACACAAGTTAAAATCATGGATTACTCTTTCAGTCTAAGTTGATCAAAACTTGTTACCAAATACTAAGCATAAGAATAAGCCCAAGTTTTAAAACCAGAGGAAAGGATTTTTTTTCAACAGTTAATACACAATGCTGTAATTGTTAAAATTTCTTGTTAAATTTTCCTTCATTTACTGAAGTTACTTTGGAATTATTTTGCTACTATTAGAGCATCCATAACTATTCAAATTTTGACAGCGGTGTTGCAGGATTATATGTTGTACAGTGTTTGATATAAATGTATGGATATTTTATAGCAAATATTTATGGGCTCCTGGAACATTTGTCCCACAAACAATATTTGCAGACTCATATTAGTCCAGGTAAAAAAAAGGAACACAAACTGTGGAATTTAAAACAAATGGCAATTATATACATGTATTAACAAAGGTAATTGCATGTGTACACAATTGAAATGAAAGAAAAAGACATTGAAACTATCTATAAGAATGTGTTTCTTGTGTGTGTGTGTGTGTATATATGTGTGTGTGAAATAAGTGTGATAGTGGTGTGTGTGTGTGTGTGTGAGTGCGTGTGTGTGTGAAATAAGTGTGATAGTGTTGTGTGTGTGTGTGTGTGTGTGTGTGTGTGTGTGTGTGTGTGTGTGTGTGTGTGTGTGTGAATTCAGTTAACAGAGGACCAAGGAAGCGAATGCACTCCAGCGGCAGTTTTCCTTTATCTATGTTCAGCTACATCTGAAAGCAATAGGGAAAAAGTGGAAGCGAGAGAATATGCTTGCTTTTTTCAAGAGTACACCCTAATGAGTGTTTTTGGCAAAGTCAAGTGGGATAAACCACAGAGGTATTAGTTACTGAACTGAATCTGGTATATTACAGCATTTAAATAAAAAAAATAGTCAAGGAAATATCTCTTAAAGAAAATGGTATGAGCAGTTTGCAAAATTCATTTGATACAACACATGAAGAATAATCAACATATTAAAGTCAGAAAAGGTACTCATTAGAATAGAAAGAAATATTTATCTATAAATTGCTTTTACTCTTGTGAATATGATGAACATTTTGACTTATGAAGACTTAGAAAAAGTCATAGCTTGCTGTCTGAAATCTAATGAATACACTAAGTTCACTGTACTATCAAGAATATCACATTAAATACAAAGTATGCATCTGAGATCATATGAAGTAATATTTGAACAGCTCTTTGGGTGGATCTCCTGTTTCTTTGACAGGACCAGGCACCTCATACCATCTCTCTTTTCTCTGGTTCATTTTCTACAAGTTGATTAATACGGATTACTGTCACAATTGCTACCTTTGGAAGCTATGATATTATTAGAGTATTTTGACTTATTCCCCTGGGGACATTATAAGAAGATACTGAACACTAATACCTTGTGACAGGTGAATCAACTTTACTTAGTTTCAGCCTGTTTGCAGTTCACCTGACTTGGACACTGCTGGTTTAAAACTGTTCCGATTAAAGGAGAAACAATTAAATTTACTTTTCATCGGATAAGGTATAACCTTTCAAAAGGCATGGAAAACAGGCATAGCAGAAACTGTTTGGATATTACATATTTTTAATTCCAACTGTTGGGCAAACTATTAAACTGGCCAATGCATTCTATGGCCTTCATTCTTCTCTGCTCTCTGGAATGAGGTCCAAATAATAAAAAGTAGTGCTTGTTGATGAAAACAATTGAAGAATGTGGCGCATATATTAGTGTTGTTGATAAATATGACTCATGCAACTATGAATTTCTTTGCACAGCAAGAAAAGGATTTCCAAGTATAAAAATATTGAATAGTTTATGTTATGTAGACTGGGAATGGAATAACCTGTATTACGTATTGTCCTGTGCATAGTTTGGTCTTATTAGTATATTTACCATCACTTTCTCCTGTTTGTCCTCAGATACACCCATTCTGGGATTATGTTAGTGAGTTGATAGCTTGTATCGATCCTGAACATTTTGTGTTCATCGATCTCACATACATGTGCAATAATATGTCACTTCCATGTTCTGGGGTGAAATGGATGGTGTTTCTGAAGCTGCTCGCTGTGGCAAGGATGATACTGTGGATGGTGAGAATTTTATGATACAAACATTATTCTCATCAGGATTTGATTCTTTGGTCATCGGCTTAGAATGAAGATCAGAACTGATAGAAAGTGTTTATTAGCAGATCTCAGCAAAAGATGGGTGAAAGTTTCAAGCCTGTTTCACATGAATGGGGACAGCCTTGATTTCCTTTTCTAGTCTCCTTTAGATACAACAGGGAAGTTTCCTGATGAACCCCTCCCCTGGTTAAGTGAGACTCTTTTAAGTGTTGTTTACAGCCTGTGCCTGGCAGTCTCTTTTTTAATGATCCAGGTTAAGATTCCCAACCTCCCCAGTTTGATTTTTGTCCCCTTTTTATCTTGGCTGGATCAGCCTTTGACTTTCCCATTCCATAATCTATTTTATCTCTCCCTTGCCTCTGGTGAGTGAGCTGCATTATTCTGCTTAGTGACAGATTACAATGGCCACTTTTATTTTTTTTCTGTGATGTGGCCGTGTCCTACTAACATATTTTATTCATTTTAGTTTGAATGTTTGGTCATACTTTATTTTCATTATTGGGTTCATCCCCTCCCCACTCATTTCAAGCCATAATAAGACAGTTTGTATATTATCAAATTTTTATGTCATGGATATTTTAGTAGGATCTTTGTGAATATGTGGTATTTTGGTATATGTTGGATCAAATGGTAATGAATGAGATCTTGTGGTGATAATAAATTGTAATGAATGAATGAATCGTGAATCGGATTAGCTAGGTTTAGGATAGTCAGTGTTGACCACCCTCACCCCTACCCCCCCTTCAGCCGTGTGTCAAAATTGTAATTATATTGCAATAAATAATAATTTCTGGTTTCACTACTAAGAAAGAAGATAGTCTATCATCTATTCATACAAATCTTAAAGAAAGCTGTAGAATGTGACTAACTTTTATTTTGAAAACTATCCACAGAATTTCAAGTGTTCAGAAGTTCTGTAAAATTTTAAAATATCTATAAAGTATTTCTCATGCAACACCTGCTCAAGAATGGTATAGAACTGTGGTAAGAAAATTTATCTTAGACTTCAGGTGAAAACTTGGTAAATGACTGTAGCAAACAGTAGATCAAAAGAAGAATAATAAAAATAACAATAATAACTTTTCTTATTTACATATTTTTTTCAGTAACTACAGTATGCTTGCTCAGTGTTAACTGGTCGTTTTATTTTAGGAAGACGTATACAGTGCAGAATTCAATTCTTTTGAGATTTTATTTTTGGTGTTTTAAATATAAAAATTGTCTGTATTTGTTTTCTTGTTGACTTCATACAAGTCTGTTGTAATGGTGACAACAATATTATCTTTTTGACATACATTACTTGGAAAGTAAATATAAGAACGTCTTTTTTTAAGTGTTCACAGGTCAGCACACTTACCAAAATTCAAACAAGAAGAAAACAAATATCAGAAACCAAATAAACAAAGAGAAATATCATGCATAGTAGCAAAAGTTATTTTTTGAAAAAAAATTATATCAGGTGCTTACTAAAGAAGCTTTACTTGATAAAATTTCTTAAATATATCCTTTTCGTTTATATTTTTTTCATAATTGCTCTTTTTACATAAGACCCTGGTAAGTAGTGAAAGCTAGGCACCTTGGTTTTACCAGAGCAGCATATACTTATGTTAGGAGTAACAGAGTAGAAGATAGAATAATTGCAAAATATAATGTGAGCTGAAATCTTAGAATGTAATGAATTAATGGTAAGTATACGTGAGGTAATAAAAATGAAAAAGTAAAATATAGATGGCATGTTTACTGTCTGAATTTCTGGGATGAGATGTTATCATTATTTATAATATATACATTTGACTAATATCTTCATCTTTGTTGTTGTTAACACAATGTTTTGGCTGTTGTACTCTCTGGCCTTCTTCAAGTGTCTGTTGATCTGGATAACCTCCAGGGAATTTCAAACTAAATCCATTATCTAATATCTGGGGATAAATTGTTTTTGTTTTGCTGTTCATGCCTATGGATATCTTGTCATGTTCTTCAGCACTGCTCAGTTTGTGTTTATACTACTTGGACCAGAACAACCAACTGTGAATAGCCTAGTGGATTATAGTGAATTAAAATGAATTTGCTGGCATAGTAATTGTGAGTTCAATCCCTGGGCTAGGTAGTACAGACTCAGACTAGGGGAAAACAAGGCAAGCAATAACTGAGTAGTGTCAAATAGACAAGATATCCCTAGACACGGGCACAATAGTTTGTTATATGTATGTTTTTGAACATGGACATAATATCTTGACCGTGTTTTGAAACAAAAAAATGAATCATTTTATAAAACATACATATAACAAACTATTTCTAATTCTAACAGTTGAAATATAATCCTTAAAAATGGCTAAATGTATAGCCGAAAGTGCTCGGATAAAAAGAACATTCGGACAGTTTTTATATAATTTATCATCTGAAAAGAAAAACTTTATTAGATCGCACAAGAAATTATATAAAAAACTAAATAAAAGCACCTTGTCAGTCGTTTTTAATGAAATGTGCATATATATATATATATATATATATATATATATATTTCTTCATATATATATATATATATATATATATATATATCTCAATCCAACTAAATATATATATATAATTAATATATATATAATCAATATATATATATATATATATATATATATATATATATATATATATATATATATATATATATATGCACATTTCCTTAAAAACGACTGACAAGGTGCTTTTATTTAGTTTTTTATACAATTTCTCATGCGATCTAATAATGTTTTTCTTTTCTGATGATAAATTATATAAAAACTGTCCGAATGTTCTTTTTATCCGAGCACTTTCGGCTCTACATATATATATATATATATATATATATATATATATATATATATGAAGAAATATAATCTTACGGTGTGATCTCACAGATGGAGAAGAGAACTAAAGTAACAATGATGAGCTTCTTTGAAAAACTGCTGAGAAAACCATAGACAGAAATGTTAGAAATAAGGAGGTTTTAAGGAGAATATGAACTACAAAGAAACTACTGTTTAAACTAAGCTAAAAGTTTTGAGACGCATAATGAGGAAAGGAGGCTTAAAGAATTTAACACTCACAGGGTATATTGAAAGCAAGAGAAGCATGGGAAACTTTGAATAACTTAGTCCAAATAAATAGATGGTAGAACAAGGACCACAAAGACAAAATGGTAAGAGTTACTTAAAGCAGCACAAAACGAGAAGTTGTGGAGAGGTATGATCACCCAAGTACTGATATGACATAGCACATATATGAACACATGATATCAGTTTGCTAGCTCAATTTGAATTAACGATACCTATAACAAAAGAATGGGTTAAAGAAATAGTTTATTTTATGAATCTAATAATTATTTTTGTGTGACAAAAATTTCCTTGCCATATAGCAGAAATAAAGGTTCAGTAATATCAAGAAGAATGTTTTAGTATCAGAAAATGGAACACACTGAACAAAAATAACTAAATATGAGTGTTCTTTTTTTTTGTTTTACTAAATTGAATTTTCTTTAAATAACATACAATAGTGATGATATTTTGCAGAGTTAGACAAATACAAATCTTGATAAGAAATGTTTGCCTGATAAAAAAAAATTGTGAGTGATAAAATAAAATTCAATTTCTATATTACTAAGCCTTTAGTTACATTCTAAATAAGTATATCATATTTCTAGTCATAAACTCTCTGAGCAAAAAATGAAAAGATATACAAAGACAAGCATAAATATTTTGCTTATTTTTCTTTTATCCTTGTTATATTGTTTTGTTTTGTTTGTATTGTACTTTTCTTTTCATTATGGAATTCTGGGTAAAAGCATGAAACTTTTTCTGCTCACTATTTTAGCCCTGAAAATCTTACTTTAGAGCTAGCAGTTTCAGGCATACTTCAACCTTTTATCAGATATTAATATTGGTCTTCTATGTGAAATGCATGAAGAATCAAAGAGCGGTTTGACTTCCTGTCAATGTATTTGGTGTTAATGGCAGTACTTCAAGAAAATTGTATAAGCCTAAAAAGAAATTTTGTGTAGATTGCAAACAATGCTAAGCTTGACTTTTTAACAAAATTATCTAGTTTAACCATGATTAAAATTCTTCAGGAAACCTTCATTGACATTTATTAGTTTATTTTGTCCCATCCAATTTTGCATAAGATTAAAACTGAAAAAAGTGGGAAATAAAAGAAGAGGTTTTGAGTAGCTGTCATGTTTAAAAGCTGCATTTTCAATTTTTATCTGAAACTAAAATTTAATTTTCATATTTCTTCCAAAACTCTTGTCTATTTAAATATGAACTATTCTAATAAATACAACACAAAATAACTTTCAGCTTTAGTTGTTCATTATGCTAAATAAATTAGCATAATTTTATTTAGAAAAACATGACCTAATTGTATGAGATTTAAGTTCTATTAACAACTTAAAACAAGAAGTAAACAGATGATAAATGACATTTTCTTCAGATAATAACAGACAGGAATATGTTTGAGCAACACAGATTTAATTCTCAATAGAAGCTTTGTTTGCCTATCTAGAAAATATATTCTGTTGATTTTAAAATAATTTGAATCTTAAAAAAAATTGTCTGGAAAAAGGATATTATAATTCTGATTGTTACTCTTTTAGTAACTTAGTTTACATGCGTATTATGCCCTGCCATTATCTCAGATAAATAATAAAACTATTGCATTTTCATTGCAAATAAAGACAGACAAAGAAGATATTTCTAGTGAGAAAAAGAAACGATGCATAAGAAGAAAGAAGAGATAGAGGAAGTGATAAGGCTCTCATACATTTAATTCTGCTTAAGAGTAAAACTAGTCAGTTTTGAATCTTTTCATTTGTACCCTCTTATTTCTTTAAATAATGAATGGCATTCATACTAATGATTGTTATTTAAATATTTGGTTAAAGTTGTTAAGCTTAAATATTTAACAATGCAGTCAAGTTAATTTCCATGGGTATTTTATAGGCTAATTTAAAAATTATGATTCATCAAAAAAGGAAAATAGGAAAAACCATGAAATGTTTCTTGGTACAGCTAGTATATAGTAATTAAACTGTTAAACTACAAAAAAGATCTTAAGGCAAATATATATATATATATATAATGTTTTTAATTGAATTAAAATGATATCATCTTGCAAGTTAAATATTTTTAAAACTTCTTTTCAAGATACTTAGACATATCTCAAATCAAATAAATTAGATTATCACAGCAATATTTCTTTTTATAGAGCAGTGTTTAAATTTTAAGAAGTTTTATCAAATGAGTAGATGTAGCAAGAATATAAAATTCCATTTAAAAAGAATTAAAAATAGGAAAACTGAACTCGATACATTTAAATTCTATGGATGATGACATTCATTCTTTCAGTCTTTTGGGCATCTTAACTGAAATAAACATGAAGTTGATAGCAATTCAGTTATTGAGAGAGTTCATGCAAGAGTATGACTTAAATGACCTATGAATTCATATGGTTTTAAGATCATTGATATACTCTTTGAATAAAGATGTAAAGAGATGCAATGATAAATAACCAAGTTACTTTGGTATTATAGACTTCCTTCATGATATGAACGTTCAGATACGAAGCAAGAGGTCAGAGAAGTGTTTTCCAAGGAATTTCTTTGTTGCTTATTGAATGAGGGTGAAGGGTAACTTCTACTACAATGATATATTCATAAATTCACACAAAATGGTGAACATTTTATGTGAATTTAGGAATTTTATGTAGAAGCAAAAATGGCGTACCTCCTGAAACAAAATGTGCTTCTACATGTCGCACATGCAAAATACTTGAAAGAAAATATGTCCAAAATCCAAAAGCTACAATTTAAGAACAACTTGATCTTGGAGCTCAGAGATTTTTTGAGACAAATTTGTGGCTTATGCAAATCTTCAAGCCTCAGTCACTTGATAAAATGAGAATGAGTGAGAAAACATTAGATAGACAACAGAGGCTGACTAGCTGAGTGGGCATGCTTTTGTGTGGAGTTTCATGGTACTTTCACCAGTTGGGTTTGAAAAGACAGGCTACAACTGGTACTTCAGTCAGCTGTACCTTTTTTGTTACATTTTAAACAAACCATGATTCTTGATATGGCTATTATATATATATATCTCCTTGAGAATTTCATATGATGAGAATGTAAGGTAGTAATTTTATTCATCATTAAAATGATAAAATATAATATGCACAAGTATACAATAAATTTCAAACATAAAACTAAAACACTTTTCAATTTTTATTGGAAGGTTTTCGGCTGTGTGGGTAGTATAATGGTTACTGGCTCAGAAAGAGAAATTGTTTGTTACATTCAGTTTCCTGCAAATACCTTTGAGAAAGGCATGAAGCTATCCGTCCTCTCCCCAGCTATGGGCTAAATAGCAAGGTGGACTAGACTCGCTAGCCATAGTTGGCACTCAGTCTAGGAGAAAGACAACTTTGTATTCAAACACATATGTAACCCTGGTAATGCACATATTACACAAGTAGAGAATGCAGTTCACAATTAACTGTAGTGTAGACTTATGGACTCCATGATATCAACTGAAGTCGAATAAAAAAAATTATAGGTTTAGTTTTCTTGTATAATAAAAACCCTTTCGTGATCCAACACTCCTTCAGTTTCAGAACTGACAGAGAGACAAGTATTGATAGTTTATATTACCAGGACAGACATCTCAAACCAGAACAGTCCCTACAAAACTGGAATGTTTGGTAAGCTTGAACTAGCAATATATTATCAATAGAGAAACAGAGAATTGTTTTCAAGAGAATATTGTGAGAGATAATATACTTTTGCATTCTCCTTATTCTACTTTGCTCATAAATTTATCTATTTACTGATAACATGGTTGTTCTTTCTCACCATTACTATTATACAGTTATAATATTCAAAAAGTTTATAGCAAAGATATTTATAGCTCATTTCAACATTTTCTTTTTTTACATTTTGTGATTAATACATTACTAAACCTTTCTATTGGCTATTAATTTGTGATCCAAGATTAATTCATGTACTTAGGAATGTTACTGCTAAGATTATTATAAGAAATGTTACTTAGCTCATGTTTAGCTCAAGAAAGAATGCATAGATAATTTCAAAAGATATTCTCGTAATTAGGGATTTATAAAATGACATAACTTAGAAATATAAATAGAAAAGGAATCATTTGTTATGGTAGATTCATAATTTCTTCTTTTTGCTTTTACTGTTTCATAAACATTTCTATCTAAATGGCTCCAATTTGCCCTGAAAATACTTTAACTTATCACACAGAAGCTATACATTATTAAGGTAGTTTATGAATGAAATCAGGCAATATATAATAGTTTTGGGATTAAACTTTGGGGTAGATTCTAAGAATACAAAGCTTGTAAGTAAATAACTTTCTTGTTGACATATTTATGAAGGAAACTTAAGCTGTCTCCTCTGTATGTTCAGTTTTTTAACATGTTCCCAAGCAAAAGAATATTTTTTCATAATGTTTTATGTCTTAAAATGACAGAATATGAAAGAAAAAAGAAAAAGGGCTGTAACAAAGGAGAAATATAGGTAGATACACTTAAGGAAAAGAAAATGACTTATCAAAGGAAAGAGAAAGATAAAAAATCAATAATGAATTAAGAAGCCGTTAAAATGAAGAAGAAAGCTAACAGTAATTGAGGGAAAGAAAAAAATATAATTTAAAAACATTTCTGAAAAGAGAGAAACAAAAAAGTAAATATGAATGGAAATGGAATGGAGGCAAGAAAAATAGAAAAAAAGGAAACAAAAGAAAAAACAGGAGGAAAATAAGAAAGAATTGAATAAAAAACATTGTAGAAAAGGAAAAGAAATTTAGGAGAAAAAAGAATGAAGATAAAGAAAAAGAATAGAGACAATTTATGAATACACTGTCAAATTTTATTATGCAAGTCAATATAATTGGTTTTTAACAACCAATATTGGTAAAAGTTTCAGTATATAAATACATTTATTTATATGAGCATTTTGTGTATTTGGGCCTATTCTATCAATTATTATAAAAAAAAACCCTGATAATTTATTTGTGGGATGTGGTGCTTTATGATGCATGTAAAATATGGGCAACATCAATTTTTGTAATAATTCCATAAGATATAAGCCATAGAAATATAGATTTCATTAACAAATTATTCAATATAAAAAAAATAAATTATTTTTATTATTAACTTGGGCTACTTCACATTCTGGAATCTTCATTAGTTATTCATTCATTGATTTTGTTATAATTTCTATTCTTTCAACTTTAACATTATTCATGGCAGTTTTTATCACTTCCAAGTTATCTTTGCTTCAATACTATTTTTCATTTACTTATAAATCTCTCTTAATGATAACTACAAGAATTCTATTGAATGAATATCTGGAGAGGCTGAGAGCCATTCAATTAATTTGGTATCTTTGAAACCTTTTTTTTCAAGGAGAACAAATGAGTTTTTCAGAATGTAAAGGATCATTGTCTTGTATGAATATACTCCTTAATTTAAAAATATTGAATTGAATATTGATGCAACATCTGATCTGGTGCTTCTGCTATGTATCTAGAGATTCTTGAGAAAATTCAAAGAAAAATCTGAAATAATATTGGTTCAAACCTGGTATCTCTGATTCAGTCACTTTCCCACCATTGTAACATAGCTTCACTGTGTTTTTTCTATAAATATTTTTAATTGTTCTGATTTTAATTGTTCTGTTTTAATTCCTATCTTACTAGGCCAAGACATAATTCTACCTTCTCCACTATTGTCTTATGAGACAAGTTGGTTTATTCCTTCCATAATGGACTCAATCTCTCTACTAGCTACCAGGTCCATCCAATATAGCTCTACCGTCATCATGAAAATTTCAATTTTCATGTACTTAACCCAAATGAGATATTCCCCTCTGCGATGTTTATTTAAAAGTGGTTACTTTCATATATTTAGCCAATGTTCCTAATATTCTGTTTTTTTTTCTCTCTGTTTATCTTCACAAACATCAGCTTCTATAAATATTTTTGTGCTGGTCAATCTACATATATTGCTTTTAATTTTAATCATATTTCTTTTTATGATATTCTAAAAAAACATTTTTTTTCTATTTTTCTTAGCTTGTTTATGTTTTAAATTTCATTTTTTATTGTTCTGTTCTGTTTAAATTTTATACAATGTTTAACATTACTCAATAACTTTATTATATCTTGCTTTTCTTTTCAGTTTATATCTTTATAATGATTCATAACAATGTTTATATATCTTAAATTTTAAAATACATACCAGTATTGACAATGTGATAAACAAAACTTTAATTTGCATGATAAAATCTCATGCTACTAAATAAGTTACTGTAACTATTTTTAAATATAAACAGATATTACAAAGGTGAAATTCCCATGGTATATTTATCATGTAAATATACCTTGAAAAAATTACTAACATTGATTGTTTAATATTAATTTTGTTGTGAAAACATTGACTTGTATAATAAGATTTGCTGTAGAAAGGAATTGATGAATGTCAAAAATCATATGTATACATAGCCAGGGCTGAAGTAAGGAACTCATGCCCCACCTCAAATCTATGTTACAGCCCCCACCCCCGAAGTACCCCACAATTTTCTTAAGGTAGTATTCATATAAAATAGAAATTTTATTGTAACCTAATTATGTACAATAATAGATCATATGCAATACTGGTGAACAATTCAACTAGAAAAATTGAAAATTAAGACAATGTATCTAAATACAAATTAGAGACATGTCATAATATATAATTTTATCTTAAATAAATCAATGTTTTGTGGCAATTTTTAACATCAACTTGAGATTTTTCTTGTTAAAAAGTTGAATAATTTAACACATTCAACATTATGGATAAAAAATAGTGGATTTTATATTCCGTGTTTTTTTGAGACTTAACATGAGTAAACCAAATTCATGGATCTGCATGGAAAAAAAGACCCTCAAATAATGTCAAAATCCATTCAAAGTTTTAATCCTTTAATAGTCAATTGTGCTTAGATTAATTTATAACATATATAAATGTAGGTAAAAAAAGGAAAATGTTGATAAGATAGCAAGGGTCACAAAGCACTGCCTGAAGCCCCCCCCCTCCAATCAGGCTCCCTCTTCAGGCTGGTTAATTCGGAGGTAATATGCACTGGCTCTGTTTGTATGTATGCATCATATCATTTGAATTCAAGTGAAAAAAACAGAAATTCATGATAACCAATTATACTTATTTAAAAGAAAAAAACACAAAGTTATTGTCCTGTGGTCCCAGGATTAAATTGTTGGTTTGGTAATTTGGTAGCATAGTGACTGTGAGTTCAATCTCTTGTCCTGGTAGTACAAACTCAGTGGAAACAGGACCAACAAATACTGAGCAGTACTAAAAAGATAAGATATCCCTAGACATGAACAGGAACAATTTATTCTAGATTAAATAAACCCTGAAAAAACATGCTAATCACAATAAAACAAAGATATTTGTCTGAATGTAAATAATATTTTGTTCTGGAAATTCAGACAGAATTTAAAAGATATAATTAGAGAATGGCAGATGGTGAATCAGAAATAAATATATAAACTCAGAACCTTTATAGCTTATCATGATATATGTTATGGAACCACCTATAAGCTAATTATATACACCTTGACATCAGCAGGGAAATGATTTAAAACTATGAGAGACCATTAATTAAATAAAGTGTTCCATAGTTACCTGGGAATGTATTGTGGCTCACAGTTTTAGTTCTGTAGATTTCATTTGAAAAAAATAATTTCATTTTAACTTCTTAAGAGGATCAAAGAAGCATGTTGAATGTACTGATTTTATCAGTCAAAGGCATGTCAATTTGCCAAGATTTTTTTGCTCATTTACAGACATGTTTTAGTATGAATGTAATATGGAAGATCATTTGCCATTCTTCTATATTCTTATTGTTACTGAAACATAGAGAAATTAATAAATCTATAACCTAATGATAAAAAAGCATTTGGTTTAAACAACAAATATTTTCATCATAATCTCTCCCGTCAATGCATTATCCTTAGTATTACTTCATTAATCCCATAGATCTAATAGAAAAAAGTGAAATTTTCAGAGAAAAATTTGACTCCTGTCAGACTACATACTTATAGAACCATTCTCATAGATATTCTAGCCAAGGATAGTGTTTTCCTTTTCAATATTATCATGCTGTCTACTAATGAACACAGCATTTTATGACACATTTTCTGAACATTTCCCTCTGCAACTAATACCTCTATGTGCCATGTGCCTTCAGGATATTGGGGATCATAGCTTACCACAATTTCCTGTCCTTTCTAGCTCTTAAAACATTCTGTCTTTTTATTATCTCTCCTAAACCTAGTTCTGCCATCCGTCTACTCAAGCTTACTATTTTATGCATTGTTTTCCTCTGTCCCTCTTGCCTTCAGTCTTTCCTGTGAGTATCAAATTTTCCAAACTCTCTTTCCTCATTATTTGCCCTAGATGTTTCAACTCTCTCTCTTCCTGATGTTAAGTAGAAGTGTCCTTTTTGTTTCCATTCTCTCTGAAACTTTGTCATTGCTCACAGGTTCAGTTCATGGTATTCTCAACATCCTTCTGTTGGGCCACATTTCTGTTCTTACAAGTCTGTTCTTCATCTGTGTGGAGATCGTCTGGTATTCACTGCCATATAGGAAAACTGATATCATGTAACAGTTCAGTACTCTTATTTATAACAGAATTAATTGCCATTTATCTTGTCTTTTTTATACAGTTTCTTACGTTCAAAATAGTTTCTGAAAATGGGATTTCATATTAACATCTCAACTATTGCTTTACAGCCATCAATATACATATAAAGTTTGTTTTCAGCTCAAAACTGTGAGCAAGTGTCTGGAGTTCATATAAATCATATTTATTGAAATACAAGTTAAAAAATATTAGCAATAGGTTTACCAGAAAATCTGTTATCATGAAATTGATGGAATACTCAACAGAAATCAGCATCTCTTATCTATCTTAGAATTCTCTCAATTTACAAGAAAATGCATGTGTCAGTCATGCGTGTGTCAGCTGTATCAGTCTATATTCATGACTTTATAAATGAACTCTCACTTCTTATGTTCTTGTTCGAATCCCAAGTAGCTTAAAAGAAAAGAAAAAAATCATAAAGAATGAAGAGGCAAATATTTGTACAAAATGGAAGGGATTAACAGATAGACAGACAATGATAGTTATGGTTTAAGACTATTGCAGATTTTACTACTACAGAATTAGTTGAAGATTGAAATTTTTAGAAAAATGAGTCACAAAATTCTGTGTCATAGCATTAGTTGATTAATAGATAACATGATAATATTGAAAGAGGAAAAAAGAATATCCTTGGCTAGAATAAGTAAACCCTAGTAAGTTATACAAAACAATTGTTATTTATAGCTTGTTGGGACATAATGGTTAACAAGCTTATCTCATGTCACATCAGGAGTCTCATAAGCCATTAAGACCATAAGGTAAGCACATGTACTGCTGCCATAGCAGTAGTGGTGTGTCTAAGACAAGATATTCTGAATGAGCTTCTTACTCTTCAGGCTGGTTTTGAATTAAGTTTTCCAAGATTGGTTGGTATGGGAGCCCAGTTAGCTCTGCTATTTAACCCATAACTAAGAGGAGAAGAGATGGAATCATATCTTTCCAAGGGCATTTGTGCAAAGGTGAACATAGCAAACCTTGCTGGAATTCAAACTTAGCCAATTTCTCTTTCTGACTTGCTCATTTTTACACACCCTGTAAATCTAAGCTTATCTCAATTGAATGCTCAACATTTGCAGCCTTATGCCAACCCTAATCTAAGCATATTAAAAAAAAGCTTTCCTGGACACAAGCACTCATTACAGACTATACAAACTTAATCAAGCATACTTTATTCTCATCCAAATCTTTGTTCTCTGGAATATTGTGTAGTATCAGTCTCTTGAAAGGTAACTATTTAACTCTTAAAACTGTTTTCTATTTAATTGATATTCATTTTGTCTTGTTGGTAAAAAACAGATACAGTGAACAATTCACATATTTTTTATAATTACTGTAAAGATAAGTGTGGCACAAAACAGCTATAGTTACTGCAAAGTTAGGACCATAATTTTAAAAAGGTCTTTTTGAAAAATAGTAAAATAACCTTTTTATAAGAAACTGTTTCCATAAGATATGTTTCATAAAAAATATTTCAGTCATTCATAAGATTTAAGTATTATACACAGGTAATAAAAGGATTTTCTGTCCAAGATTTATACTGATGTAGAGTTAAATGACGTGAATCACTGTATGTGAAGAAAGAACAATAACTTTATAGGGGATAAATCTCTATCTGTTTGGGAAAGAGAAAAGGTGGATAGATGAATAAACATGAGTACTAATATTTACAACAGTCTTATTTATTCTATCGTTTGCTTTGATTGAAAACTTGTTTTGTACTTTCAGTGGATCAGTATGTCTAAATAATATTTCTGTAGCACACAAACTGCCTTTATATTTCAAATTGCATTATGGGTGCTGGAAAGTTCTTAGCTCAATCAAGAAGCTCATCTCTGAAAATTTTGATGTTTGGCTGATCAGATTTTGAGAAATGTGTCATGCTGAGATCATTCAGCACCTCTCCATATACCTTTCATGTGCTTCAAAAAGATAATTTTTTTCTTTATTTTTATATAAAAAATGATCAATTACAAAAAGTTATGTATCATGGATACAGTTTTAATTTGTGGAATTATTAATATCCAGAAATATTTGAACCTGTTCTGTAACAACATGGACATAATAATCAGATTTTAGTACTTGTTCTCCTTTTAGTATTTATTAACTGCATTTTCAACATCACGAGTTTACATTCTATTGAGAAGAATTTTATACAGAAGTTGTTCTCATCATTTGTGTATAAATGCTTTGTGTATTTACTTTATCCAATTTAAATTTCTGGTGTTCAAAATAATGTAATCCTTATACAGCAAAATTGATGTTTCATTTGGAGATAGGTGGATATCATCAGTGGATGTCTCATTTGGAGACAGGTGAATATCGTCAATTGATGTTTCAAACTTTTTTCCAATGATACAGGCATCATTCATTCAAGATTCAAGTTTAAATAATAGGTAACTGTAGGATTCAGGAAATTGTCATTTCCTGGAGTATTTTCCTGAAAGAAGCCAAAGACAGTGCTATGTCTGTATGCCTATATCATGAAGAGTAAAGAGGTAAAAATGGAATGTGACATCTTGGTACAAAGAATGGCCAATTCCTTTATGTATGGACTGCTTCTTGGTATATCATACTGTTAAAAGTATTAAATTTACAAACCTGACATTTTTATAGTTTTTGTATGTAATTAAGGTGAAAGTAAGCATAAAAATAATCATTTAAAAAGTGAATTTTCTCATTTTTTAACCCATTTGGTATTCACATTCATGCAGCCTTTTCCTTCCATTTAAGGATTAAAGACCATATTTTGTAAAGAATAAGTTTCTGATATCAAAATATAAAAACTGAAGCTTGATAGTTGAACAGATTAAAAAGCTAACCACATACTCTGTATTTTCATTTAATCTTTATCTGAATGCATACAATAAGTGGAGGATGTTGAACCTCAAATGTAAACTTCTTAATAATGCCTGAGAGCAGTTTTCCTTGTAAAAGTTAATCAAACACTTACTGGAGTTACTAGTGTACTGACTACAATTCTAACTTTGATCATATCATAAAAAGCAAACAAATCATTGTCACTTCCTGTGTTGCACCACGCAAAGCAATGATTTTTGTCTTTCCTCCATTCTGGAATTATCCATAGACTCCATCAGTGTTTACAGTAATTGCAAATTTTTACAGGACCAAGGTGCAAAAATGTTTAATTGCTTTTTCAAGGGTAAAGTACCCTAACTACCCTGCTATATACCCATAGTTGAAGTAGAAGTGGATTCATGCCTTTCCCAAGAGCCTTAGTGTAAAGGGAACACAAACAGGTCTATCTGGAGTTTGAACTTGGCACAACTGTTTCATTTTCCATTGAACTATTAGGTCATCAGCACATTCTTTGGTATATATCAAAGTTATCTACAAGTTCACAGAAAGGATTATATATATATATAGCCATCAGCTATCTACAAATCCACAGAAAGGATTATATATATATATATATATATATATATATATATATATATATATATATATATAGCCACCAGCCCTCGTATCAGAGAGGGCAAACTCTGACATCAAAACCCTTATGTATATTATGTGGTACACCATGCACTACCCAATGTATTTAAGGTCCTGGGGAGGTCAAACTCTGTAAGAATATAACATGTGATTATCACAAACACTTAACATGTGACACACAGTGCACCTGTATGAGCTATGTTGTTTTGATGGAGATGCACAAGCAGCTGACCACTTTAAACAAATCTTAGTGCAGGTTGATCAGTAGCTGGATGGCTAATAGTTCAACACAAATACTTGCAGGACAGAAATCCCATGGCGTGGAAGAGATAGTGACAAGGACAAATGGAGGATGCTACTGACAGTTTTTAGTTTGAATTTCACACATGGGTGGTGAGAGGTAGATGGCCATTGTGCAGCACAAAATCAGACATTGTTGCACTTCATGTCCTCCTCTCATAACAAAGCCGCCCTATTTAGGGATTGCACTGCTTTCCTCTTATGAGAAAGGGTCAATAAAAGGCGACCTAAAAATTGCATGTCCGAGCATGACCCTGTCATAAGGTGCGTATGGCTGGGCATCCAAATTGTGCATCTGAAATTTCAGGAAATCAAAACTTAATGAAACAAACATGTTCATAGCATCTTGGAATGTAAGGACTTTTCAGGACAATAAGAAAAACCCTTAATGCAGAACAGAAATTCTTGCATGAGTACTTAAACAGAACAACATCAATATTGCTGCTCTATCAGAAACCAGACTTCCAGACAGAGAGCAACTTAAAGAAGTGGAAGGTGGCTACACCTTCTTCTGGGTAGGATGACCTGAATCTGCAAAAAGAGAATCTGGCATAGGATTTGCTTTCAGTTGGTATTTCTGATGGGCTAATGTCTCTTCATTTACCTATCAGTAGTAATAAGCATGCCGCTTTACTTAGTTGTTATGCGCCTACCATGGACTCTACTGAGGAGGTAAAAGAATCCTTTTACTGCAGCTTTTGTGAACTTCTAAGGAAGATGTCATTTTGTGACAAATTTTATGTGATGGGGGACTTCAATGCTCATGTTGGATGTGACACACTATCCTGGGGTAAAGTTGTTGGAAAACATGGCATTGGTAAAACAAATTCTAATGGGGTATTGTTTCTGTCCCTTTGCAATGAATTCCATCTTGTAATCATCAGCACAATTTTCCAACAACCAACTAATTTCAAAACTACATGGGGACATCCTAGGTCAAGGCACAGCCATCTCATTGACTACATCATCGTTCATGGTTGTGATCACCATGACATAAACCTTATGTGACCACTAGCAATCAGTCAATGTTGGTCAGATCACAAAAGTGTTTGCTCACATACAGCAATGTATTTGATGAGGCCTGTTAGAAACAATCAAGCAAAACTGCCAAAGAAGGTAGATATAACAAAGTTGAAAGACAGGGAAACAGACTCTTTCCAAACATTGTGTGACTCAAAACTTTCATCTTTTGATGTAGGTAATGAAGTTGAATTGGCATGGTCTACCTTACAAATCATACTGTATGACTTGGCATAAGAATCACTCAGGTATATTCAGTGAAAACCTCAAGACTGGTTTGATTCAAACGATCCTGAAATTAAATCTCTCTTTGAAAACATGCAAAATGTCATCAGGTCTGGATGGCACACAAAGCATGCCTATCAAAGAAATAGGCGTTTAAATTGGCCATGGGAAAGTCTCAAGCAAAATTGAGGGAGATGAATAATGGCTGGTGGACAGCTAATGTACCAGGCAATCTATCTCTCACAAATCCTTCCATCTTCATTGATGGTATGGCATTAAAAACTGTTGAGACGTTCACATATCTTGGATCAACAGTCTCTTCTGGTGGAAAAATGGATAGAGAAATCCAATCCAGAATAGCCAAAGCCAGTACAACATTCAATAATCTTAAACATAGGTTATGGAACACCAAAGACATATCTCTCAGAGTAAAGATTGACATATACAGATCAGTCATTCTCTCAATCCTTCTGTATGATGTGGAAACTTGGACCCTGTACCACAAGCACAAGGCTGGACTAATATTGCACTTAAGAAAGCATAAATGAAATATATCTTTCCCCTACCTGATATTCTCCACAATAGCCCCTGCTAGCATGTAGAAATGTAAAACTAAAGGCACCATCCACTGCTGACCCTCATTTATCATTCACAATAGGAGAGTCCACTATATATATATATATATATATATATATATATATATATATATATATATACACACATCAGGGTGTATCAAAAATACTTTTACAAACACTGGGGGTAGGTTCCTCAAACCAAAACAAGGACAAAAGTTCATATGAATATATATCCATAAATCCTTTGTTTTTGAGTTATTAAGTTTAAAGTATGCCTACAGTAGATGGTGCTGTATTGTCATGTAAAACATTTGTCATTCATGTATATTTGTGGCTAGTCTGTCTTCAATGATTAATCTGTGTAGTAGTGAGTTAACTGAGAAGTGTTCCGTTTAACAATGGCAGGACAGTCATATCGTGAGTGGGCAGATGTGATTTTTTACATATGGCCACACAAGCAGTTATGGATGCAAGGCTGCATGGATGTATCAGATTGTGCTTCCAGGCTGAAGGCAGCTGAATCATCCAACCTTTGCTGTTGTCTATTGTCACATTGCTGAGGCAGGATCTGTGGTACCACAAACTATAGATTGGGGAAGACTGAGAGCTGCTCGTATACCTGACTACAAAGAACACATTCTACATGGCCTTTTGGACATATATTTATATGGACATTATTACCTTGTTTTGGTGTCCTGAACCCACCGACAAAGTTTGTAAAAGTATTTTTGATACACTCTGTATATATATATGCAAAAGCAAATAAATTTTGTGAACTAACAAATCTATTTGTGGGTAAATAAATGACAAATCAGTTAGGTTCTCACAAGAAATATCATGGTTAGTAAGTTCATCTTGTAGTTCAGTTTTCTATTCATGTCTTTAATCCTCATAGGGACTCACTTTTGCAACCTTATGCCAGAAAATTATGGTTAATGGTTAGTAAATATCTGCGGCAGAAGTATCATTGTTTTAAATTTTATGATTCACTGAGAAAAACAGGAAATTTTGTGAGAAACAAAGAAAAGTCTTCAACTACTATGTAATATCAATCTTCCTACATGACAGTGCTGGGCAATTTCCTCTCAGATGAAGAGGAGACTTGAAGAATTAGAGGTGTAGTTTTATAGAAGGATGTTAAGAAGAATTTGAACAGAACAAATTGAGCAATGAGGAAGTTTTAAGGAAATTGAGAACAAAACGGAAATTTGTCTTTAGAATCAGATACAATTGAAATTTCTGGGACACATTCTAAGGAAAGAGGACTTGGAGAATTTGGTATTCACAGGATATAATGAAGACAAGATGGTCTTCATTATCTCTCTAACAAAGTTGTATAAATGGATGGCAGATCATGAACTGGGAGGGATAGTAAAAGGATAATCATTATTTGGAACTACAATGCCTAGAAAGTTGTGGAGAGCCATTATCCCCTAAATTCTGAAGAGATATAAAAGAAGAGGCTTCTGTTAAATCTTGGGAGTGTATATTAACTCCTTGTATATTCATCAAGTGCTTGACAGTTTCTTGTAAACCTACTGCACTTCAGATATACAAAATTAGTAGAAAACTAATAAATTTTCCTAAACTTAATCCAACCCAAAGAGTAACTAAAATGTACATGTAAAATCCATGTTCGATAATCAAACTTTAAATTAAAATTTCTCTAGTCTATAATAAGTTAACTCTTCTATTTTATATGACAAAGAATTTGAACAAATGCATTCAGAAACAAATTAAAACTTTTTCTTTTTGTAAATCTATACAGAGTTTTATTAATGATTTGACTTATTTGTTACTTTCATAATGAGTCTAGTATTGGTCTATTGAATTTACAACTACCAATCGAAAAGAAGGAAGTCAGTACATTGTTCATGTCTTACATTTGTAAGTACACAATTGCATTCTTATTCAAATTGGAATTGCTGCAATTCCTATTGAAAATGTTTTTTTTTTGTTTTACACTTTCATGTAATAAGTCATTTCAGTGGATGACTGCTTTTGTATAGTATTATTCACAGTAATTTTACTAAAATTGGAATTCCTGAGATGAGGAATTAGTATTATTATATAGTTTTCTGTTCAAATTAGTATCCTTATCTTGGTTGTCATGCTTACATTTTGACTATTGTACTCACCATCCTTCTTCAGGTGTCTATCTCAAAACTCAGTATTTTTTTAGGGATTTTGAATCAAACCTTTTATTTAATCCATTGAGAGTAGATTGCTCTCATTACATTTTACATCCTTAGGGGGAGATAACTCCTATCAGCTAATTCTCTTTAGTACAGTAGAAGAAAAGGACAAGTGGTACAAAGGTGCATATAATTCTGAACAATCATATGAATTTTCCACTTTAAGATTGTATAATATTAATTCTTATTTTACCTCATATTTAACAGCTGTCACTATTTTTTAATTTATCTAATTGTTTTGTACATTTATTTAAAGAGAAGAGTCTAATATTCTCACCATATTATTAAATTTAAAAAAAAATCAATTTCTGGTTGTCTTCAGGCATTAAGCTACAACATAGTGATTAAAAAAAAAGAAATCACTGCTACTGTTTGCATAATGACAGTTGTTTTAATAGCTGAAATGTTCAACTATTCAAATGGCTCCTAAAAGATAAGAGACGTAATTTAAAAGAAAAAATAAAGTTGCATAATTTTCAACATTATCTTAAACTTCACATATGGCAGAAAAGATAAAAATATTTTCTCTTTTAATGTTTTGTTTCATTATATAAAGTTTTTTTTTGTTCAGTTTGACTTGTAAACTCATTCACTGAATTTGATATATTCAACATTTAAGCTAGCTATTCACAGAAATGCATCAAAGAGTGATATTGAGTAAAGAGCATAAGAAGGCAAGTCATATAAAAGGAATTGGTTATTTTTGGTTTTCATGTTTCAATTTAATATCATTTCAGACAATAGATATGCTTTATACTGCCAGGTATAAAAATAAATGGTTTCTTGAAATGTATAAACTTTAAACTATTCTTATGCTATAAAATTATTTCATAACAGCTAAACTATCCAGAACACACTTGGAATAAGATATAAAATTTTAGCGAAATTAACCATCATTGTCCATGTTAATATATCTTCAGGATCAATACAAAAATATTTCATTTCACTATATTTAATTTTAACATGAATGTAAGGAGGAGATATAAATTATTTGGGGTATTTTTAGGAAATTTTTCACTGAATATTTTTATCAGGCAGATGTTTTTAAAGTTTTATTTCATAAATTAGTAGGAAAAAGAATATAATTCATTTCAAACTGTTGTCATGTCCATAAAAAAATAAATAAAAATTAATTATAGTGTCAAAAATAATTATAATAAAATAATCATATCAATTATAATTATCATTAATTCACTCATTCTAAACCAATGAGAATCAATGCCACATATACATGTGACATTCTCACTATCAGACAAGCAGTTCACATGGACAGGTTGTTAACACATGTGTCAACAAAAATTTAATTTCCTTTTCTTTTAAGGCTATAATAGTAACATTTATCTTTTAACACACAACAAAAATTTGAGGTAATAAAACTCAAGACACTTGTATTTTTCCAATTAACTTATCTGGACACTCATTAGAACACATCTATAGAAAGAAAGCATACAAGGAAGACTGTGTACACTTTACTTATTCTTTATCTTATTATTCTGTTGGATTCTGATCCATATTTGATCTACATTTGAACCCAAACTCAAAATTTTACTCAGTATTACCGTCTCTCGTTTCTCCAACACTGCATATCAACCAGATAATGAATAATACTTGTTTTGCTGTTTCCACGTCTTGCTGTTTCTCATTTATATATAACTCCCCTACACTGTTAACAAGAAATGCCACCAAATCTTATACAATATTTTTTTTTCATAAGACTTGCATTGTATTCACTGAAATAAGTCATAACCTCTGTATTGATAAAGTCGTTTCAGTCACACAAATACTTCCATTACTCTTAAATAAGTACTTCCAACCTCTAAAAAAATGCAATGCCTAAAGTTTAAAAGTATTTTAAAAAAATGAAAAATCTTTCTTGAAGATTTAATTTTAGTTTTAATACAAATCTAAATGATTAAATAAAAAAAAATACTTTGCTATATTTCAAGCCAAATTTAAACTGATTGGAATTTTTTTTTCTACTTATCCATAAATAAATCAATAAATTGTCCATATTGATATATTTATCAACACAAAATAATTCTCTTTATTAAAAAATCTATCCAAAATAAAATATACTTTTCTGAAACATTGATAAAAATTAGCTGATTTAAATTTTTAATTAATCTGAATTGGAACAAATATTACTTGCTTTTCTGAGATATTTTAAACTAAAAGTATCATTTTTAAGATAGGTGGGTATTTTCTTGATGTGTTGAGTGATTTATTGATAGCCACATTGAGAAATTTAACTAAGAAGGACAATAACTAGAAACATTATATGATGAATACAACATGAATGTCATTTATATATACATATATATTTTATATATTCTAATATTTTATTGTTTTTAGGTACTTTGGCATTATAGATTTCCTTATGAAAAGATTTGTTGGCAAAATGTTAGAAAAATACAAATAAATTATAAATTTACAGTAGTTACCTCTCTTATTTATGTTGTGTATGAACATCAATATTTACAAAAATTAACATGTTTATATCTAGATGAAAAAAATTCAAAATACTTTTGGGTGCCATTTTTTATTTGTGATCAGTAAATATAGTTTTAATCTGATTATCTTAGCTGCTACAAATTAATACAGAATTTTAAAAGATTTAAAAGTTTATAAATTATTCTAATTCAAATTTTAAAAAATGCAAAACAATTCTTGTAAAAATTTATTATTCATAAAAAAGATTTCCTTAAGACACTAGTGTTCATAATATATTTTATTTAAAAAAGCAATTAAAGGTTTTTCTAATTAAATAAGTTAGTTTTATTGCATTTCAGAGCAATTTTTCTGTAATACTGGTTCCCATATTATATTAATTTCTATGCTTGGCTGACTTAGGAGATTTTTGTGGCCTAGCATATGTGCTGATTCTTTAAGTTTTCATATTTTCCAGTGATGTGCTCTGCCTATTATTTCAACCTCATCCCACAGGGGGGGGGTGATCTTCCTTTTCCCTCCATATGTGGTCAGCTACGCCTAATTTTTCTGTTTCCCCTCATGTTACAGCTTTATGATGAGTCTTATCTTAAAGGGACAGTCTGTTTCTCCTTTATATTTCTTACGACAACTGCACAGGATAGTGTACACACAATCCTTAGTCATGTTCTTCTTTATGTGGGGGTCTTACTCAGAAGAGGTGTCTGTGAAGTGTAAAACCACTTTTGAAGGTCATCCTGATTCTGACACAGATCTTTTGTATTTTCTCTAATAATCCCTTCACAGAGGGTAGGCAGACTGAAGCTGCTTTCTTAGTGTTGCTATCCTTTTGTACCCTTCTATCCCAGTTTGTTGGAGCTGCTACCATGTACCCAGGGTAATTGTTACATTGTAGTGTACTGTTTATACTGACCAACAACATTGATCAAAAGTCATAAGTGCTGACCCAGAGATGTATGAACAAAAAATGGCCAGTATAAGCAGTCACGGCTGTTTAAAACGCTTGTTTTTGTCATAGGAAAATCCAACATGGCGCGTAAACGAAATATTCGGTGAAAAATCCCATTCGTCAGTAACATTTTAAACACCTCATAGAATGTAAAGTTCTTAAAGCAAACCTGTGCCACACTGTTTTCCTGAATCCTTGATGCCTTGGCTGTCCGAAAGTGACAATATCAAGATGAAATAATGGAAACTGACTGTGAAAAACACAATTGTGCACAACAAGTTTTCGATCAATCAGTAAACTTCTGGACCTTTTCAGGTGACGTTATAGGATCCAGACTGCTATTGTTTGCACATGGAATTATTCACTGGAAATAATTTTGCTGTGGAAAATGTCACTCGACAGTTAGCATTAAGAAATTATGCCCAATTTTCTAAAAAATAATGCTAAGTATCGTTGTCATCACCCGGGTCACAGGGTGTTAAAAACAAAACAAAACACATGAAGCCATTGTTCAAACATAGGTTTGAAAAAAAAAAACACCTTATATCAAGCCCTACCAATGTTGACCCTTTTTTTTCACTCTTTGCTCTTATCTGGGAGTGGTGGGTTTTATTACAAGCTGAGGACAACTTGTTCTAAACGTTTATTGCTGGCTGGCTGACCTTTGACCCAGATATGTCAAAGTCAATTTGGTTTAATTTTCCTTATCGCTTCTATTTTTTTGAAAAAAAAAAACTCGAAAACTTTTGGTTTCTGGTGGTCAGGAATTGCAGATAAGTCTTTCACCTTTTACTGAAGATTTCCGTGGCTGGGTGTCAACTTTTTTTAACTCTTGGCAGTCATATAATTGAAAATTACCAAATGGACGTTGTCGCATTTTGACCCCCTAGGTATGTTGATTTCCGTCAAAACTCAATTTTATGCCTGAAATAGTTTGATTTATGATTTAGGTTTTCTGATTTTCTAAAAAAATGGTTAATTTCCCATTAATGAGGAAAATTTTTGTTTACAACTAGTAAAAATGCAAATTTTTCACTATTTTTTCACATTTTTAACCCCTGAACAAAAAAATTTGAGTCATTTACACCAGCCAACTTTACGTTTAAATGAAAGAATATATCCTTTGCTTTCAGAAAATACCTAGCGTCATGGGGTTCAGATCAAAAGTTTCCTTGATATTTGTTTAGATGATGATAAAACAGTCATTTTTCAATATTTTACCCCTATAAACGTATGAAAATCCATTTTTTGAGAGAAAATAAGCTGTGACAAAATGACTTTTGCCATTTTTGTGATGATAGAAAATTTTTACCATAGCAAACCTGAATTGATTTTATTTAAGTTCAGTGGGGCTCTATCGTTTTTATTATGTTTTGGGCATTTTTTTCATCATGTACTCTCTTTTTTTGCAAATTTTTGAAGCACGTACTCTTAAGTGGAAGAAATAAACATATTTACTTATTTTATGTGGAACATGAAAAACAGTTATATGTCTTGGTTGCTTTACCTCTATACATAACAATCACATAAATCACTTTCTCATCTTAATGAACTAATATGCCAAAAACTTTTTTCTTATCGAGGGTATATTTTGATACAATTCCTGTTTTTCACCAAGTGATGCATAAGATGAGCATTGAAGTAAATAACAGACTCAGTCAGCAGCAAAAAGGATGAGACAGGCAAAATCAAAATTGATTTAATGAAAGCAATGATGTTTAGGATTTGTGACAAGCCAATTTCAGAAATGTTAATCAATCATACTGCTTTCAAATTAGTTTAATCTCCAACTTGTATTGTAGAAAATAAACATTTCATAAGTAGTACAGTTATCAATAGGCCTAAACAATGCAGTAATACAATAACATTTTTTGTATACATATTATAGAAACATACCAATTTAAAAATGAAAAAAGAAAGTTTGTTTTTCTCATGGAAATATATATATATATATATGTATATGAGACAAGATAAATAATTCTTTGGGGGTAATTTTTAAAAGCACCTCTCTCACTTGATATATGTAGTAGGAGGATATATATGTATATGAGGTTGACACCAAGTAGCAATAGTATGTTCCATGCTTGAATGCAATCTTCAGGCCATGAGTAGTTGGTAATGGTTATGTTTCAAATTATCCAAGAGGCTAAGTAAGAATAATTGTAGATCTGAATGTGGTTATTTGTAGCTATTTTATAGTGCTAACATTTTACTTGTTACTTATTATTGATGTCTTATTTTTGGTTGATTATTATTACATTTACTTGTGTTTCTGAGAGCATTCCTAATTTGTTAATTTGTTCATATATTCTTTCTTAAGCTTTCTTAAGCCAGTACCATAAACTAAACAAATAAGATACCCCCCCGAGAAAAAATAAAATAAACAAAAAATCTAAATAAATAAATAACTGACAAGGTCTATTTAACTTTTTATATTGTCTTTCCAAATTCTGACAGGTGTTTTACATCAGGATTGAACATTTTAAACTATCTAAAGTTCTTTTTTTATAAATTCAAGTACTTTTGACTGTCACTACAGTTGTTATCAAGAATTGCTAGTGATCATTATGTCAGAATGTATTATATGAGTCTATGTGTGTATAATCAGATTAGTATTAACCAACTGATGTTGGTAACATTTTAAGAATATACTTTTCAGTTTATAATATTTATCTTTTATTATAAGAATTGACTATAAATTATTTTGAGAGTGTCTGATTTTATTATGCAAATAAAGTAAATGTTGTGTATATGTATTCTGGTTATCTCCCTTGAATCCAACTCTCCAGTGGAGAGTAAGAGAACTTTCATGGTGTCATTGTAGTAAATACCTGTGTCACAGTATTCTCCTCATTTGTCTTCTATCATGTCTCTCTATGTCCAGGAATATTCTCTCCACAGGTCTACAACTCTCATTAGAATAACCCACAACTACATCACAAATGTGACATAATTATTTTATTGTTTTACATGTTAATATGGGCTCCCTGAAATTTTGTAACTTTAATCTGTCTTTCCTATGTTGATTTTTTCTTCTATTGTTTTGATGTTAACATAGCTTTCGGTAGTTTTTATTGCTTCTCAAATCTTTATTTGAATATTGTTTTCAATTCTTGTATACATTTCTTTTAGAAGGGGTACAAGTCTTCTATTAGATGGAGTGCTAATTGTTAGTGTCTGATGAAGATAGGAACCATTAACTGTGTGTTTGAAACCTTTCTTGGTAAAGTGGGCAATATTAAGCTTTATCTTGCATGAATATATTCTTGGTTATGACTTGTACCACTCAAAAATCATCTTGTCTAAAAGCTTAGAATAACTTCTGCATTTATCCTGATATTATCATTAATTTTGAAAGGGCCTATAATTTTACTGCCTGCTTAAAACATTACTCCCCATTGTTGTCTTCTAAATTAAGTTGATAGACTATTTCTTTGTATTTGAAATCCTTGTTCTAACATCTATTTATACAAACCCATCAAGTATGCTACTCAGTGTCCCCCCTTGCTTCTCTTGCCTTCAGTCTTTTTTGCGTCTTTATATGTCATAAAAATTTAAGCTGGTTCTGAGTAGCAGTTTCTTTGTACTTCCTATTCTCTTTAAAACTTAGTCATTTTTTGCATGCATTTCCCATGGTATTATCAGCATTCATCAAATAACTACATCTTTTACAACTGTTTGATTTTGACATATTGAATATGTACTTAGGCTCTTTTGCTGATAACCAGATTTTCTGTTTATGATTAGTCTGTTGTTGGTAGGTTAAGTGTCATGTGTTGAACAAAACTAAGTGTTGAGTTAATTGAGTAAATAGACAAGCAAAAGAGTAAAACAAAACAAAACATAAATATTTATTCTATTGGGAACATCTTTTGTATAGAGAAAATTTCAAGGACTGTTCTGAATAGTATCTGTAAAGAATGAAGGAAAAGTTGAACTTACTCTGCTGGTGAATTAGTGAGTGATGTGTATAGTCTAAGCCATATGTGTCTATTGCTTGGAGTTCTAATTGTTAGTGTCCGCTACTGATATCTGCTTGTTTTCACCCCAAGCAAGGCGAGGAGCCACTAGTACGCAAAGGGTTACAGAGGATTTGGAGTGAGAGCAGATAGGAGTGATAGAGGAAAGGATAGTGGATAGATCAAGGCTACTGGAGATGTCGATTGACATTGACATTACATTTGAATAGTTGGAGATTATAGCTATCAGGGAAACAGGAACAGGGAAGGGAGTTCCACAGTCGAGAGGTGCGAGATATGAAGCTATTGGAGTAGAAGAGACGGCTACATTTAACAGTTTCAACAGTGAAAGAGTGAGAGAGGAATGCCAGCCTCGTAGGACGCTTAAATTCATGAACTCTGTGAACTAGCGCAAACAGCTCATCGGAGCAATTATCATGAAAGTATTTGTAAAAAAGACAGAGAGAGGTGATAGCATGTCTGTGAGAGAGCAACTGCAGATGAGATGCCAGATCAGGGCCAATTACATTGCATATCCGTCTCTGGATCTTATCAAGAACCCCGAGGCAAACAGAAGGAGCTCCAGACCATATATGGCAGCAATACGCCATTCAAGGGTGAATGGTTGATTTGTAGATTTGGAGGATCGATTCCGGGGAGAAAAATTTCCTGGCACAGAGAGCTAACTTTCCTAGCAGTGGACGAAGCAATTGACTCAATGTATCTGTTCCATCTCAGGTCAGCAGACAACATGATACCTAGCAGCCACAGAGAGGTGCTCTTGAAAAGTTGAGCGTCAGACATTCTAGTGGGGGGCAGTGAAGGATCTCTGTGGTGATTAATAGAGAGCAGTTTTGTTTTTGAGGCGTTAAACTTAACCAGCCAATTCCTGCCCCAGTTCACAATTGATTGGAGGTCCTTTTCGAGACGAACGGCCAGGTTAGTTTTGTCAGTGACACTAGATTTGTTTCTGAGGCAGGAGTAAATTGTAGTATCATCCGCGTAGATGCCAACTTGGGAATCTATGGTGTCAGGAAGATTGTTGATGAAGGTAAGGAACAGAGTAGGGCCTAGGATGGAGCCTTGGGGAACACCTGTGTTCGTGGGATAGGAGCTGGAGGAGAATCTGTTGAGAATGACCTTCAATTCATGGTTTGACAGGAATGATTGCATTAAGTCAAACAATCGACCTGTAATACCATAACCCTGGAGCTTGCGAAGAAGGCCGGCATGCCAAACCTTATCAAAAACTTTGGAGATGTCTAGGGCCATGGCACGAGTTTCTCCGTTATTTTGAAGAGCTTGGTAGACAATTTCAGTGATGGCTGTAAGCACATCAGCTGTAGATCGGGCAAAGTGGAAACCATATTGCTTGTCTGAGAGCAGATCGTGGGATGTAAGGTGGTTAACAAATTCGAAGGCTTTGAAGACTTTGCTGAAGAGGGGTAGGAGACTGATAGGATGGTAATTAGAAGGGTCAGAGGGGTCGTCAGAGTTCTTAATGACAGGAACAATCAATGAGGACTTACATCAATCTGGAAAGCAAGATTCCTTGGGCAGTAGTTATATAATTTGAAGAGGGCGGGCGCCAGTTCAGGCGCACATTTCTTCAAGACAATGGCTGATATCCTATCTCCACCACTAGCCTTGTGGGAGTCTAAATTAGAGATGATGCCCAATACCAATGATGGGGTTATGTGCAACCCGCTCTATAGGGCCTCAGTTCTAAGAGGGAAATCGGGTACGAGTACACCGGACGAGTTGAGGGTTGAATTAGATGAAAACTTGTCGGCAGAGGAGGTCAGGCCCTCAAACTAGTTGAACAAAGGAGGTATAGAGGGTTTGCTATTATTAAGTACACTCTTGCAGAGACGCCAATAATCCTTGGAGCCGAATTTGCGAGATGCAATACATTCCTTCATTTGAGCAACAAATATTGACTTTGCTTCATTGAGTACATGCTTACACTCATTACAGGCAGAGGCAAAGAGACATCTATTGCATTCGGACATGTTACTACGATATAGGTGGAAGAAGTGGTTCCTATGGGCAATGGCGGCTGAGAAAGCAGCGGAGAACCAAGGGGATGAGCGTGATTTGGCCTTAAATTTCCTTGAGGGGATGAAAGCGTTGATTCCAGCTTTAACCCAGAAGGAGACCTCAGAAGCACATTCTTGAACGGGGAGTGTAAAGAGGTAAAGACAACATTCCAGGCGACATCATGGAGGAAATCACAGAATGATTCCCAGTCAACTCGTTGATAGCACAACGAGGTTCTAGTGGTAGGAGGTTCTTTGCAGGGGTTGGAGTTGAAGGAGATGTCAACAGACACTATGGCATGATCGGAGTTACCAAGAGGGCAGAGCTGCGTCGCAGTACAAGACTCGGGGATCGAGGTAAAACACAGATCGAGAAGAGAGGCCTTACCGTCCCGGTTGAAGGCAAAACTCGTGGGGAAGTCAACTATCTGTGTGAGGGATTGAGAAACTGAAAAATTAAGTGTTTGAATGCCTGCAAGGTCAGTAATAGCATTCTTAAGCCACTTGGTATGATGGGCGTTAAAATCGCCAAACACTAATATGTGGGCAAACAGATGGAGAGAGAGAGCTTTGTCTATGCTGTCAGAAATGCTATCGATTATTCCAGTCTTGAAAGGATGTAGAGTGGTAAAGGAAAAGCGATAGCTTACAGCATTGAGAAGAGATAGATATGTAAGAATAGTCTGGCGATTCGAGAGACAACTCTCTAGTCAGTGGGAGATGGTCCTTGACGTAAACACCAAGACCATGCATGCGAGTTTGAGAGTCTTTTCTAAGGAGAGGAAGGTAGCTGGGGATTGAGTGATTAGAAGAGGGGATAGACGAGTCAAGGTCAGTCTCACGCAGAGCCAGTATATCCAGGCAGTTTGCAGTGAGGAAGGATTCCACACTGCAGAAATTGGTTCTAATGCCTCGGATGTTGGAGAATGAGATGTTGAAGGGTTTAGGCGATTTTTGAAGGGCTGGTTTAGATTTACTTTTTCAATCTTTGAAATCATGAAGTTGGAAGATGAGAAGGCCTGAAGTAAAAGAAGCAGACAGTTATTGACCATGACGTGGGCAGAGAGAAGTTGGCACAGCCTGCGTCATAATGTGGCCTCAGGGTTGCCCACCGGAGATGACTGCAGGGACACCTTTCCATGCATGACATGGCACTACAGACACTCGGTATTATACAACTGTTGATCAGAGTCGCCGCTCAAGATGCTATGCAAGCTTGCAGTGAAAATGAAGTAGCCTCTACCGATTTCAAGCACACATGCTCCCAGTTTAATTCTTTTTATACATGTGCAATAGCTGAATAGGGGTTACCCTTGGTGATCGGGTTTTCCATGCATGCTTTTCTGGCAAAAAAAATTTACCATCTGCTGCTATAAGTCCTATGCTATTGATGTAAACAATTTCATTTAATTAGTTTCAGGTATAATATAGTTCATTTATCATTTTAGTAATCTTATCACTCCCCAAATCATATAAGGCTGTCATCATCTCTATTATAATACTGTTTCATTCCTATTCATCTTGGCTAGTGTTACCTTAGATTTTGATATAGATCCTTCCATGTTTTTATTTACTGTAGGCTTCTCTCCTTTGTTGTCATGGAAAATATATTCATTCCATCTCTGTAGTACATTTTCTTATTGCTTTATAACCCTTTTAGTTTTTCTCAAATTTATTTTTTGTCATACTTAAAACCATTGTTTTCTTGTCTTGCCAATAATTAAATTTCTTTTTTTTAATTGTTCTATAGTTTCTCTTCAACTTTTTCTCAATTTCCAATGTTGTGTTCCTATCAATCAATAACTTTACAATATCTTGGTTTTCTTTTCAACTTATATTTTTCTTACAGTCCCTGACAATCTTCAGAACATACCACCAAATAGTTTCTTATAAATATTTCTAATAAAACAGAAATTATAAGCTGGAATTTACATTTTATATCTGTCATATAATTATAAGTATATTCTAAAAGTTTTATAAACATCAATTGCTTAATACCAGTTTATTATAAAAAATATTGACTTGCATGAAAAAGGTCTGATATTGTGTATATACAGGGTGCGATTGGTAAATTATTGCTATTTTATATTTTTAATTTTGTGCATGAGCTTTGTTTTTGATTTTGTTGACTGCACAATATAGTAGGGTCAGTTGGGCACCATCTGAGAGAAAAAGATCACCATGAATTAATTCACACCACCAGAAATTTGGAAATGGCATTCTGTACTGATTGGCATTCATGCCAGAAGCTCCAATATGAACATTTCAGTGTTTGGGTGTCAATCTGAGGATAGTGCAAAGTATTCAGAAAGAGTTGGATGATATATCCAGTCAACATCATGGTGTTTGGAGTGATCACTCATGATGGCAAAATTATACTTCCATTCATCTTCGCACAGGGTCTCAGACTCAACACGGAATGTCTTGAGGAGGTAGTGCTGCCTGGGTCAAGAGGGTGGCTGCTGAAAGACCCTATGTCTGGCATCAGGATTCTGCACCATGCTACACAAGCAGGAGAACCCAGTCATGGTTGTCAGATAATTTCTGCAACAACATCACCCCTTACATCTGGCCACCTAAGTCCCCAGACTGCAACCCTTTTGACTATTATGCATGGGGCGCAGTTGAATGAGAGGCCAACAAAACTCCTTGTAACACCAACGATGAACTGAAGGCAGGGATTATGGCAGTATTCACCAACTTAAACAACGAGACTGTCCAGAAGTGTTGCAGGAGATTCTGAAGTCATCTAGAAGCCATAGTTGACACCAGTGGCAATTTTGTATTGAATAAATTTACTCTTTAGTATTTTAAGATATTTTTGTGTAATTTTGGTAAATATATCTGCTAATATGAGATGTCAGTGTTATTTTCATTTTCATCGCATCCTGTATATGTGTATATGTATTTTTTAACATCTCATATAAAAATCTAGTATTATATATTATTTATGCACAATAAATACCTGTATGTATATATGTATGTATGTATGTGTGTGTGAAAATATATACTTAGATAAGCAGAAATGCACATATATATATATATATATATATATATATATATATATATATATTAAAAAAATGTACACATGTGTTTTTATAACCTCATTTTAAACATTATTATAGCATTTTGATAAATTTCTTAAACCTGAGATTGTATAAAATTATCTATAAACTTTAAATTAATTTGGGGACTTCTGAAAGTAATTCCTTAGGTGAGATCAAAGAAAAGTAACAGAGGATTTTTTAAAATTTTTTACTATAACACTTACTACCACCCCTGGCAAAAATTATAGAATTATTACACTTTGAGTATGTTCATTTTTTTTTACTTTGCAGTAAACAAACAAATCAACTTTTTATTTATAATACAAAACAATGTCTGTTTCATCAGTGAACATTCTGGCTTCATGATATATACCTGAAACTAATTAAATGAAATTGTTTACATCAATAGCACATTTTTCTGTATTATTGAGAGGAGAAAATTATAAAATGACTCAATACTGAGGAAGAAAATTATGGAATTACCTTGTAATTTGTATTTCTCAGACAAATACCACCACACATTTAAGTATTGAAATTAGCAGTTTTAAGAGAATGTTTGCAATTCTTAATGATCAGTTGAACCTGGTTCATATAGGAGAGATGTTGATTGAATCAGTTGAAAGAAGTATAAAGCTTCTTTTGAAAGACAAATGGCCAGAAATAGGGGTCAATATTTGTGACAGAATTGTAAAGAATTGGCTGAATAAAATAGGATTTGTTCATAGAAAACTAAATGAAACCCAACACTAAGACTTAAGCAGAAGAAAATATGTTTACAGAATAACAATCATCGAGTGAGATTTTGGTAATAAATTATAATTCTGTACTGTATATCATTTTCATTCAGTTTGTTGAAACTTTTGCTGTTCTGATAAAACATAATAGATAATTGTAAGAAGTAAAGAAGCAGATTTATATTCTGATTTAATAACATGGTGTTCATGTAAAGTAAAGAACAATGGCAGATGACAATGATTACCTCTACAGTCAATACATAAGTAAACATTGACATTTTGAACACTTTCCTCAAATGATAATAATAAGTTTGGTGATGATGAAGACTCTTAAATCATTTCTAGAAAGTCCTATCAATGTCATGGCCTGCAAATGGTTTTTATTTCAGTCTGAGAGAGAATTTATAGGGAAATATAAAATATAGTCCCTGACTAAACTTCACCTTGTATAGCTGATCTGTAAAATGGAAAATATTGTTACCCACTTAGAGAAATCGACACCTTAAAAGATTCAGGGTTTCATAAAGCCCAAGGCAAAAGAACAAAATTATGTTGAATATTTTTTATGAGGATTCCCTAACTTATTCCATATTTGAAAGAACTTTATCAGTAACCTGAGGTTAATGTGCCTATTTTAGTAGGATTTAAGGAATAATAGGTGATATGAGCTAAGAATAAAAGGTATTTTTGAAGTACTTGATCTTTATAGTATAGTGGTATCACAGATTTGGCACTGGAGTAAAACAAAGAAAATATTGGAAAACATGTTAGAGAAATGAAGGCATAAAACCAAGAGAAAAGCAGATAGAAAGAAAAGTGAGCAACAGATATAGAGATTATATGTTGAAAGTGCACATGCTATGCTAATAATTGACCTTTGACAAAACAGTTTATAAATATAATGTAAATTCAGGAATTTATCATCTCTTGTACTACTTTTAACAGAGATGATTCAATTTACTGATTTTAGACTACCATACAATGCAATAGAAAAAAAATGAACAAAATAATGCAAATTATTTAAAGGAATTTAAGTTATTTAACTGGTCATATTAGCATAAATATAGTCATATGACAAATATGGCGACAAAGATGAGGACAATAGTCCGACTAATGTAAATACTGTACATAATACCTCATCTCAGAAATATAGACATAGTCATGTGAGTTCAGGCTTATGAGCAAGATGCAAATAAACTTGCGTTGTTCTCAATTCCAATCACATGTCATATTGACAAATACTTGTAAAATTCTGGAAGTGTTTGAGAAAGTTAGATTAATAGGAAGCAAAGGTAAAAAATAATATTATTCAGTGGGGGGGGGTCACACTAAAGCCAAACTGGAGGGAAGTAAGTTTGCTAGATTCAGCAATCAAAATTCTACTTTATTTATTTGAAAATTGAGATTTTACGAAAAATAAACAAATCAGCAAAAACCAAGTTTCCTTTTAGCAATATAAGGATAGATGCCTATTTCCCAAACTGTATATTATTTAAGAAAATTGTCAATATTTTTATTTGTTGGTGCTATTTAGAGTATAGTGATTGTAAAATTGAAAATTCATGATGTGAAGATAACTGAAAAAAAGGAGATGTAAGTGTTTGGAGCCATGTGGAAATAAGAGAAGAGGAGGAGGAAAAGGAAAGCTTTGGATTTCAGTTGGTTAATGAGATAGCAATGGTAGGCAGTGATTGAAAAATACATTTTGCAGGGTTCACTTATGAATGGTTTTAATGGAAAAGCTTGAGGCCAAAATAGAACTGGCAGTAAATTGAGAAGTAATAAAGCAGAGATTAAAACTGTGATACAAGTTTAGGAATATAAAGACAGCATTGGAATCTGTAAGGCATCTGTAATGGGTTAGTATTTTAAAATCTGGTGAAGAATAAATAAAGAGCAGGATTAGGATAGGGATGATATTTAAATGTTATAGCTAAAGGGGTTTACTGCTAATTTTAGTAATTCCTAAAATTATTATTATTTATAGCTTTATCCGGCTGTCTGAATGTATACATTCAAATTTTTTATTATATAAAAAGTCTGGTTAATAAATAATGAGTATTCTTTATTGAAGAATTTTACTTTTTCTAAACTTCAGACCAGTTACTTGGTTTCTGGTACATAATGACCTTTGGCTTTCCCTAAGCCATTGTGGCTGAGACTTTGTTTTTGTGCTATGTCGATTTAATCATCTTAAAATATTATGTCTTTGCATCTCATATCAGTTTTTACAATTATCGTGGCTTTATGTGACAGTTCATATTAACATCTCCTTTTTTTATTTTTGATATATATTTAGTATGTTTGTTCCTAAATTTGATAATATTATATTGATGTTAGATTGTTTATTTTTTATGTATAATGCTTCAAGTATTTGCAGTCATTTTTTACAATTTATATGATATGGTATTTCTGTGTTATTGGTGAGGATTTGTCAGATTGCATATTTTATTTGTATAGGTTGGTGATAAGCAATTTAAATGAACTATTACCAGATAAATGACATGTTAACTGGTAGAAAAATGTAGTGGCTGTAACACCAATGTATGTGTTGTTTGAATTAATATTACTAAAGAGATATTTTCCAAGTGGGTAAGTGAATTCATAGACAACATTGGTTTGATGAAGTTTATTTTTTGTGTATCATTTGTGGTGATAATGTTGGAGGCTTTTAGATTTTTGTAATATATAATAGAGAGTGAGGGAGATGAAAAAATGACACAACATTTTTCAAGAAAATAATAATTATTACTATTAACCTAAAACATGAATCTAGGATAGACTAAGTCCAAGAAATAATAGAAAATCATTTGTCTACACACAAACTTATTGACAAATACAACAGAAAGTTGTAATAGGAAAAACTATAAATGAATCAGTATGAAAATGGTCATTTGAGATTGGTTATATTGAAATTATTCATTTCCATGTTTCTGCTGACCAGTCATTTAATGCCATGCACCATAACTGACATCTCTGTATATTTTAATCAGTGCTTAAAGATCTGGTTGCTACATATGAAAGTTTTCACAACAGCAAAGTCAAAGAAGCTCTTTCACAATTTTTGAAGTGATTATTGGCCATCATACTTGTGAGATGGAATATCAAAAAAAATCTATAATGTACATCAATATGATTAGAACTCTCATTCAAGAATGGAAGGAACATGGCTTGACTACCATTCTGTGTTGGAAAGTATGTCCTAGTAAAGTAAATGAACAAACAGCTGGATCTATTGTCATTCACAGCCTCAGGAGAATTCCAGAAGGATATACAGGCAGCTGGTGCAGAATTGAGAAAGGGTACAATTAGCTGGACATTTCAGCAGATAGGACTGCATAGTTGGACTCCTAGAAAGAATCCTCTGTTTAAGTTCAGGCACTTGAAAACTAATTTATACCTTGCCCATCATCATCTTGAGAATCCTGCTTCATTCTGGGACAAAATATTATGGTCTGACGAGAGAAAATCAAAACTCTTTGTTGGAAACAGTCTGAGAAAGACAGTCATTTCATATAACTCCCAAAATACAATCTCAACAATTAAACATGGTGGTGGAAGCATTATGATTTAGGATTATTTTTTTTCTTTACTAGAAATGTCACACTACATTGGATAGTGCTACATATTATGAAATACTGGAAAATAATGATTCCATGTGAGAAATTACTGAAAATACCAAGAGGTTGGATTTTTGTAGTCAGATTTTTCTGGCTTGTAATAAATATCCAGAATCTGTTTCCTTCTAACAGCAGGCTAGTGGTATGAACTTAGGTCAAGAAATCCAACAACACTTGTCTCTTGTTTGCTACTGTAGTCACAATCCTCTCTGTTGCCTCTTTAAGCACTTTTTGTAGATTGAGTGACAATTAAAATTTGCATATGTCAAAATTTGCATATGTAAAATTTGCATTCTTGTGAAAGTCTATCTGATCCTAAGATCTATCTGTTTTAAAAATATGTCTTGTGAAGCTGCCATTTTCTTTTTGGGAATATTTTACATGTGAGACATGTCCAAATCTGTTTTCATCCAGGAAGTAAGCCATTTTCCCTAGTATTACAATTTGTTAGAAAGATAAGGATCTCAGAGGAAAAACTGGATTTTTAGAGTAGCTAAATCAATCACCTCAAATTTCATGTTCATGAAAGGCATATCCTAAATTTGAGTAATCTTAAGGTGATTTAACAACAGGACTTGAATAAAATTGGTGTTGAATTGTGCAAGAAGTACTTGAAAACTTTCCAAATGTCTGCCAACCATCATCTCAAATGATGGATACAGCATTAAATAGTGAACACTGTGACCAACAATTTGTGTGTTACTTTCTGTCATATTTGTTAAATAAATTTTTGCCTACATATAAATTTATTAATTTTTCATAATCCAAACGTATTATATATATATATATATATATATATATATATATATATATATATAGAGAGAGAGAGAGAGAGAGAGAGAGAGAGACAGGATATCTTCATTCAAACATCTTTCATTGAATAATATAGACATATTGTGTCTATTTATTTTATACTGATCCTTTCCAGTTCGAATCAGTTTCTTGATGTTAAGATGAAATTCATCAAGGAAGCTGCTGTAGTTTTTTACTACCCAAGTACTTTCCATCTCCTCCAAGATCATCCTTACAAATACAAAACATATTGTAATTGTGATAAAATCTGCATTTCATTGTGATGGTGATTTTGAAAATGCGTTCTGTCATAATTATTAAATTTTATCAATTGTAGCTATGGAATTTGTTACAAAACAATTCCTTATGAGTATAGCAGCAATGTGATGAAGTGCATATAACTAACATTTAATGCTATTTTGCATGTTATCAATTTCTGGTCAGCTCCCTTATATTAGGACACTTGTTTTACAATTAACAGAGATCAAAGAACAACTAAAAATAAATTGAAACCATTGGCAAGGTAAGAATAAGGAAAAAACTAGCTTTAACAATGTAAAAAATAGAGATTTGAGAAATATTTAAAGGGTAATAAACTATAAAATATTTAAAGAAGTTGGTTTCATGAATAAAAACAGAGAAAAATTCAGAATATTAAGAATATTGGCTAAAGACATGAAAGCAACCAAACTTGCAAATTTGAGTAAATACCACAAAGAAACGAATAAGTTAGGCAAAGAAGGATAAGAAAACTGAAGATACTAATTTTTAGTGATACAGGATGCAATGGGTAAATTGTTGCCATTTTATATTTTTAATTTTGTGCATCTGCGTTGTTTGTTTTTGATTTTGTTGACTGCACAGTATAGTAGGGTCAGTTGGGTACCATCTATGAGAAAAAGTGCACCATGGCACAATTCAATTTGCTAGAAATTTGGAAATGGCATGCTGAAGATGCTATGTCTGGCTACAGGATTCTTCACCATGTCACACAAGCAGGTGAAACCAGTCATGGCTGTCAGACAATTTCTGTGACGACATCACCCCTTACATCTGGCCACCTAACTCCCCAGACTGTAACCCCCTTGATTATTATATGTAGGACACAGTTGAGAAAGACAAAAAAACTCCTTGTAACACCAAAGGCAAGGATTATGGTAGCAGAAGTGTTGTAGAAGATTCCAAAGTCATCTGGAGGCTGTGATTGAAGCCAATGGTGATTCTATTGAATAAATTTACTCTTTAGTATTTTCAAAATATTTTTCTGTAATTATGGTAAATATTCTGTTAAAATGAGATGTCAGTGTTATTTTCATTTTTTTTTTTGCACAATTTAGACGACAATTTATCCATCGCACATTGTAAAGCTGCATTAGATGGAAAATTGCTGGGATAGAGTCTGGGTTCTTCATGGAAATAATCTGCCAACTCAATTTAGAAGACAACAATGACGAAGGTGAAGTAATATTTTAGGCTAGTATTGTAATCAGAAATATTATAGGTCACTTCAAAGTTGATGGTGCAAAGGTAAATGCAGTGAATTATTGAAAATTTCAGGACAAGATTGTTTTTGAGTAGTACAGGTCATAGCCAAAAGCTTTAAGATCAAGAGTATATTCATGCAAGACAATGGTAATGGTAATATAAGCCGTTTCCTTAAAGAAACATTTGGCATTCATTGACTACGCAGCTAGTACTACCATTGATTGAAATTTATAAAATCTTACTCTTAAAACAGTTTTTCAAGTAAACAGGCTTCTCAAATCCACTAGCAGCTACCACTTTTTCCAGTATTGATGAGGGCTTTCTTCCAAACCTTTTGTTGGAAATAGTGTGGAAACTTAACATTTTGATTGTCATTATTTTCTTTTCAAATTACATTTTCTATCCATTTTTGTTGTTGCTACTGTTGAAAGTCTTCAAGCAATGGGGTTTATGTTATTTGGTATCATTCTTTCTAATTCTGTAGCACCAGTCTACTTGGTTTGAAGAAGAATGATTCTCACCAAGGTTTCATTTGCTTGAAATCATTTTTAATCATTGATCTGAGAAAGCAGTTGTATACAGATAACAGTTTAAATATTTCTGAATGGGTTTGGTACCATGCATGATATCCATGTAAGAGTCTTCACATTTAAAAAAGCAATTACTGATCTTACTAAAAACTTTTCAGAGGTACCTAATTAATATCTCCCACCCTCTCCAGATATTAACCCAATAAAAGATTTGTGCTCCATCATGAAAAGAGATGAATATGAGAATGGAAGATATTCAAGTAAAGGTTTCTGAGAAGCAATAAAATCTACTGCAGCTGATGTTAACATCAAAACAATAGAAAAGTTAAGAAAATCAATGGAAGAGGACAAATAAAAAGAAAGTCAAGGATCTCATATTAACATGTAAAACAATAAAATAATGATTTGTCATACTTTGTTTGTTTGTATAATAAAACCTGATATCCCTGATAAACAAATTAGTAATATGTTTTAATAATTATTGTAACCAAAAACTATATAAGCAACTTGCATTATCATATAAATATATATATTGAAAATTATAGCAACTTTGTATGGTTAATATCAATTTTATTGTGAAAACATTGTCTTCTATAATAAAATATGACACTGTCATTTTAAATGTAAGAATTAAGTTTTGGAGCATTGCTTGTCAAAAAATGAATGTCATGGAATAGGAAAATTAAGCTTCAATTAAAAATTCTGCATTGACCATATACCAAATTTTCATATTTCTACTGTTAAAAATTACACATTTAAATATAATTTTTTAAAATTCAATATATAACTTTTGCAAGATCCTAATAGATTTTGGCATAAATTCTAATTAACAATTAATTCTAGAAATTCATCAAAAGTGTCCTGTAAGTCTTAGTGATGTTTTATAGTTTGATATATTTAAATCTGCACTATTTCAATAATGAAAGAACACAAGTATAGGAGATTGATGCAAAGATGTCAAAAAGATATTAAAAAATAAACCAACTTATATCCTATGAAGGAAAATGCACAAAAGCCTGACTTTCTTTAAAATGTAATTTTGTGGGGAAAAAATTAAATTATACACCAGTTTTGATATTATTCAATTCTATTATTCAGAGAAAAATATCAATATTTTTTTATATAAGAGAAGCATACAAGTTTTCTTTGGAAGAATGAAATCAAGAACAATTGCTTTTCTGTGGAAATTTTCTCAATTCTCTCTATTGTTAATTTTTTCCTATTTTATTATTTCGTTTTTTTCAGTCTTTCCTGAATCAAATTTAAGTGATTTTGTATCATGCCAATGTGCTCCGATTGTACACATTGTTAAAAGATTTGAGTATATCATTCTTTTCCAGTTTACTTACTCCTTAAAACTAATTTTCTTTTAACGTAAAAACATCTTTTTAGAAAAGAAGATATTTTATGGTTATAAAAATGTTCCATATGTGTCAAGCACATAAAAATGTATTTGTCAACAAATCAAGGCAATAATTTATTTTATTTTTACGGTGTCATTTAATCAAAAATCCAAAATAATACTTTTTTCTTTTTTTGTCTATGACTTTGAGATGAAACTTGTTAATATTTACTTGTTTGACTTTTCTCATCTGTATTACTCCTGTTTTCTTTACTTCACAATGTTTTGTCATGTCTATTCACTGACCTTCTTTCAGTGAATTGTCTCATGCAGATTGTTCTTGTTTTGCTTATTATCTGGTCTTTAGCTTAAATTATGATCATGCCTTATGTCAACTCATTCAATTTAACTGAGTACTCAAAATAATTCTGATTCTTGTAAGAAACCCTGTTTGTTGTATATTGTATACATATATCAAGCAATCAGTGTTTACATAGTCAGCTCCCTCAAACTCCATAAACAATGTTTATACAATTAACTCACTTGGGGTAAACAGTTTATACAATTAACTCACTGGGGGAAGAGAACAGGAAATAAAGATGTAGCTAGCAACACACACAAGTATTTGTTATCTATTTTACTGTATGTCTTACTTCCTTTCTCACGGGTCAAACAATTTAAAAAACCTTTATGTTGACATGTTTCACCAACTTAAAATTAAACCACACACTCAATGCATTTGTATGCCACCAGATCTTCCATTTCTCTTTATTCTTTCTATACCATACCTTTTCTATTGTTGCAAAGGACATAGTTGTGGGGGCTCTGATTTGCCTACCCATTAATGCCAAAGGGCTCAGTTTTCTTCCCACATGTGCAATAGATTTGTAACTGTGGAGCATTTTTGGGAGATAAGCTTTCATTAAATGGTGAGAATGCTTTTAATCCCATTTTTACCATTCTTTCAGCAATGCCATTAGATTGTGGGTAATCTGGTGGTGTCTTGTATGAGATGCATCCAATCTGTTTTAACCATGCACGTAAGTTCTCATTGCAAAATTCAGGTGCATTGTTGGTGACTTTTGTCTGGGGTACTCCATTCTTTGAGAATATAGTTCTTAGTACTTGCATTATTGTGGTGGCTTTTCTGTCTTTTACTCTGACAACCTCTGGCCATCCTGAATATGAGTCCATTAATACTAAAAACAATTCCCTATCTTTGATCCATGTGGGCCCTAACCTATGGCTCTGCTTCCTTGGACCATGAGTGAATTTTTGCTTGCTTGAAGTTTTTTATTTCCGCACATTTTGGGCTTCTCTTAACGTATTCCTCTACATCTTTTGAATACCCTGGCAACCAGGCTTGTAACTTTAGTCTTCTTTGTGTTGCTGTTATGCTACAATGCATGTCATCATATACTCATTTTACTATGTTAGTTTGTGCATCATTTCTTTAAAGGGTCACTCTGACATCAAACAATTGCACCATATATTATTTTTTACTCTCTCTACTATTCTGCTTAATATTGGGTCTTACTTTGTTTGTATTTTGAGTCTATTTAGAGGAAGAATGTCTGTTTCTACCCAGTGTATTATTTTATCTTCAGTATTTTCTCGTTTTTCTTCTGTTTCATTCTTGAACTGTAATCTTGATAAAGCATCTACTCGAGGGATAGTGTTCCTTTTTATGTATACTATGTCAAAATCAAATGCCATGATTTTCATTGCCCATCTTAAAATTCTTGATGATGTGACTTTTGGCAATTCTTTTCTTGGGTTAAATATGAATTTTAATGGTTAGTGGTCTGATTTTAATAAGAATTTTTTTCCTATCAAAAAGTTTTGTACCCTTTCCCTCCTCCATACAATCGCTAGTGCTTCTTTTCAATATTCGAGTAGTTAGTTTCTTCTGACTAACCTTCTTGATATGCACATGATTGGGTGTTCTTCTTGTGATAGAATAGCAACAATCACCTTTTCACTTGCGTTTGTGGTTAACATTACTTCATTTTGTGGATCAAAAATTTTTATTATTGGTTTGTTCCTCAGTATTTTCTTTAGTGTTTCAAAAGTGATAGTTTGCGTTTGTCTCCAGTTAAATTCATTGTTTTTTTTTTTTGTATAATTTTGCAAATGGCTTTATTATGTTGCTTATTATTAGCCCCGAAAAGGATTCTAATTCTTTTTTATTTGCTGGAGCAGTTATTTCTGTTATTTTCTTTGTTTGTCTATCATTGGGTGATATGCCTTATTTTGATATTTGATATCCTAAATATGATATCTTCTTACAGTCAAAATTACACTTGTCTTTGTTTACAGTCATGCCTGCCTTTTTTAATCTCACTAAAATTTGCTCTGTTTTATATTTTGATTCTTCTTTAGTTCTTGCCTCTACACATATATCGTCCTGATATATTATTATATTTTTTATTTTTCCTAGTTACTTTTTGAAAAATTTGGCTTGAAGTCTTTACCCCAAACAGTAGATGAGTCCATCTTAGAAAGCCTATAGTGGTATTTATAGTGGTGATTTCCTTGAATTACTCATCAATTTCTATTTGGTTGTATGCTAGCTGGAGATCAATTGCAAAGTGTTCCATTTTTGCTAACTTGTAGCTCACAGTTTCGATATTTGACAAAGAGTCTGAACATATCTGGTGATTTACTCCTATCTTGTAACCACCACATATCCTTAAATACCCATCAGGTTTCTTTATTGCTACTATTGGTGACACTCAATTGCTACCACCTTGAGTTAATCTTTCTGGTATGCCTTGTTGTATCATTTTGTTTAATTTGGCTACCAAAAGTAGGATATGAATTGGAATGTTTCTTGTCTCTATATATTTTTGGGCAATAATTTTCTTTTGTCAAATGTTTGCTTTATAGCCTTTCCATAATCCTATTTCATTTTCTTCTGCTTCCATGGAATTGATTAATCTTGCTGTATTTACTTTTAATACATCAATTCCTAATAATCTGGGATCTTTTTCGCATTCTACAACTGTAATGGGAATTATTTCAAAACTCTTGTTGATTTCAAAATGGCCTTGAAATGTACCCATTGTTTTTATAGTCATTCCATCAAATTGCTTTAATTGGATGCCACTTCTTTTTTTTTAACTTAGGTTGTACTAATTTTATCCAGAAATTTTTGGGTATCAATGTGACTTCACTGGCTGTATCAACTTGCATGTTAAATATTTGGCATTTATCGTTATTTTTTCTCGCCTTCTTTTTGTGTATTCATTGTAAATATTTCAGCTTCTTCTTCAGGGGTTTGTACCATTTGTACTCTTTCTATTTTCTATTTGTATTTGCATACGCTCTGAAAATGATCTCTTTTTTGCAATTTGAGCATATTTTTCCTGAAGCTGGACATTTGTACTTGTCTCTCTCGTGATTTTTTCTGCAATATCTAAATTTAATTATGGATTTGGCCGTGCTCATCCTATACATCTTGAATTCTTCTTATGGTTGATTAAATTCTCTAATTGTTGTAAAAGTTCAATGCTAGCTTCCAAACTCATGCTACTACTCTGTAGATATTCAAGTATTTTTCGTTTGCGGTTTTGGTCTTGCAAGCTTTCAGTTATTCTGAGAAGGATTAATTCATCTTCTATAGTCATTTTCCATGCTCCCAATTTTTCAAATTCACAATACTTGGCTTGTTCTTTTAATCTATGTAAGTATTGTATAATAGATTCATTGGGTGCTTGTCTTGTCTCTAAAAACTTGGTTCTTTCAGCAATGACCAATCTTTTCTTTGGTCTTATATTCTTTTTGATAATTTTAATACTTTCTTCAAATGTCATTTCTTCTAATTCGCTTGGGTAACACATTGTCAAAATTTTCTTCACAGCTTTGCACCCAGTGGTAGCAAGAAATAAATCCATTATCTCATTCTCTCCTCTGTTCGTTTTTGTGTCGCTTAATTTTTCATTCTTACAAATGCAGCAAAAGTTCTTATCCATGTTTCTATGTGTCCTGGGTTGTCCAGCAAATTTAACGATCCTATTGGTGATGCCATTATTATGTTTTGCATATCTCTCTGTGTAGTAATATTTGTAGTACAGTTCTCCGTGTCCTGAATAGCAACCAGGTTTGCTAGGCTTAGCCCCCATGTTTGCCAGTTGTTCTATTTATAATTTTCTATCTAATTTGCATATGATACTAAACTTGGGAAAACTGATACTAAGAGGGCAGATTGAAGTCAAGGGGGACAGAGGAAAACAACTCATAACCTACTTAGTGAGCTTCAGTAAATAGATGACTGAACAAGGTTTAGGAGAAATAACAAAAAGACAAAATTTATTAAGAGCTATGAATGACAGGGAATTGTAGAGAGCCATGATCACCTACACTCTGAAGGGACCTGGTACATTACATCTATAAGCATAAAAAAAACAGGTGACAAAACAACTATGGGACTGAGCTGAGAATAGTAGTGCTGTTGAAAACAGGCCCTTTGCCTGCACCAGGGAATGTAGTAAAGTGATTAATAGCAATAAACTGAGTAAAAGGTTTATAAATGTGGCAGTTGGCTAATAATTTGACCAGTTTCATAAACATAGAGGGTATGTAAGAAGAACTAGTGCAAGATGGTAATGGTAATAATAGCCATTTCCTTATATGGAAAACATTTGTTATTCACTGACTACTAAGTACTACTGTTGGTTAAAATTTATTAACTGTTTCTATTAAAACAGTTTTTCAGGAAAATAGATTTCTCAAGTTCATATTGATATATATATATATATATATAATATAAACATTGTTTTAGAAATGGCCTGTAGTACATAAATGATGGTATCGTGGTCAGTTTGATTGCCTTTCTATAGAATCTTTTGCAAGGAATGTCATAACCAATTATTTTTTAGTTAAAAGGTTTGAAGTTAGGATTTCAATTACCTTGTATCTGTAATATCCCAACTGCACTTCCTCATAATCAGCCTAAAAACTCCCTCACCACTTTCTTTTCTAATGGTGTAGCTGCTTTTGCTTTCAATGGATAAAAATAAATTTCACTCTCTCTTTTCATCACTTTCCTCCGTGCTCTCTTTTGTCAATTTCACATTGTATGACTTAACTGGAACGAAGGCTGAGAAAATTCAGTAACTGTTTAAGAATTTGCTTTTTGCCATTAGCTTTAGGGTTTTTCTTTTTTTTTATTCAGGACAATGCAAAGTGGATAGCTTTTCTTTTTTCTTTTCCATTTGGTGAACAAAAAGCTGATTTAAAAAGTATTTCCTATTCTGGAGTGAGTGAAAAAAAAGGAGACCTTCAAAATTTCTGACAATTTGTTACCATCTTTGGAGAGGGGGCATTTCTAATTGCCATCTCTATATTTTATAAATTATCCAGAATTATCAATCTTATTGAAAACCAGAATAAATTTTCATTTATTTTAGTGCCAATGTTCAAATTTGAGATATTTTTTCAAATGCTGGCATTTGTGGAAGAAGAAAAGATATCTGAAAGGTTCTAGTTTATATCTCAATAATCAGTTTGGTTAAGTGCATTGAAGTAAAGATAAATTAATTCTAATTTAAATTCTTTCAATGAAAAAAGTAATATTTTTTATAATTAATGTACATACCAGGTGAAATACAGTTTTTTTATTAAGTTGATATTGTTTGGTTCAGTTACCAGAATAATGGAGCAAAAATATATAAGGTTTCAAGTCTTAGACGAGTTTTTGCACCAATGCAGTTTATTATGACAGTCTTGAATTCAAAGAAAATAAAATTTGTAAAACAATAAAGTAAAAAGATATTCTTACTGCAAAAAGCCAAACAGTAGATGATTTTGTGCAATTTTGCATCCAAATGCTTTTTGTTCCATCAAAGGTTTTGCATTTTAAATGTCTGGTTATATTTCATATATATATATATATATATATATATATATATATATATATATATATATATATATGTCTGACTGAAACATTGAAATGGATAAATTCTGTATGAATTTTTTGACTGCTTTCAAAGTTATATTTTAAATTTTTAATTCCGACATTGGATTTTGTTGTGTAAGTTATATGCTCTGTTATAAAATATACATTGAGCTCTTTTTGTGGATCAGTTTTAATATTTGATATTACTAGGATCCACTTAGATTATCTACCAATGGATTTATTACCAGTACTATATATATATATATATATATATATATATATATATATATATATATATATATATATATATTTATATATAAACCTTACTTTCTATATATATACCTGATGTAACAACAAAATTGTCCAAATCGTGTAGCAGCATGAGATAATTGTCCATCCCACAAAATGTTTAATATCTAAAAAACCACTAAACTAATTGAGTTTCTTTTTTTACAGGTTTTCATATAAGCTATTTAGCCATACTAACACTATTTGTTGTAAGAATCACAGCGAAAAACCCTTTGAGTCATTCAGCTTAAAAGAAAAGTTAAAATCATTTTGTGTCAGCCCCACTATATCTTCCCAATGGTGAGAGGAAAAAGATCATTCAGGTCTTCAGTAATGGTACTGACATTCATACTCTGACTTCCATCTTTGAGATGTGTGTGTTAAGTGTATGTTATCTTTTAGTTTTTTGGGAGTGTGTGTGATGTGTGTATGTGTATATATTTGTGTGAGTGTGTATGTAAGTGTGAGACCACAACACCTCTGCAAGCATGTCTGTCTTGTGTGGATGAGAAATGTGAATAGGGCTTGATTTATGGGGTTATATATTAATTCTATCTGTGTTGTTAAATTTGTGGTTAAGTCCATCTGGACAAAGTGTTTTGAGGAGAAAAATCCATTTGTCTTCATGTTCCTCTAATATTTTTCTAAGGTTATCTTTTCTGTCTATTTCTATTTTTTCAATTATAGTGAATTTGGCATGGCTTTTAAAATCATGATTTTCTAGGCAGAAATGTTCTACAGGTTAGGGTTTCATGGGGAGCTGACTTGATCCGATTCCGATAATTATTAATTCTGTAGTGAAAGGGCCATTCAGATTTTCACACATATTGTTTCTGACATAGTATGCATTCAAATAGGTAAATTATGTTATGACTTCTACAGTTAGAGTTGTGGTAGATTTTGAAAGTAGATTTAGTGTCTGAGCTAGTGAACGAATTGGTATGTCTAATGTTGTTACAACATAGGCTTCCTTTTGTTGTTACATGGTTGAGAAAATCCTGTTGTTTTTATTTTTGGTCTATTACAGATTATTTTATCATCTGAAATTTGATTACTACCTATAATTTCCTTAAGTTTCTTAGGTCTATGATATGTTAGAAGGCTGGGTTCCTCAAACAAAGTTTTTAGGTCTGGTTTGAGATGTAGTATTTCCCAGCTACTTTTGATTATCTGAGATAGTGGAGGAAGAGTGGCATTGAAAGTGGTTACTAGAAGGATGTATTTGGATTTATTTTTAATTTTATACATTAGTGTGTGGAAAATTGCTTTATTTATTAGTTCCCTGATTAGGTGTTGTTTATAGCCATGTATTGTGAATTGATGCACAAGATTTTTAGTGTGTTTACTTCTTCATTGTTAGAACATATCCTTCTGAGTCTAAGTGCTTGGGAATAGGGAAGGTTTTCCTTGAGGTGCTTTGGGTGGGAAGACTTAAAATGTAGGTAGTTGTGGGTGTCAGTTATTTTAGTGTGTAGTATCATTTGTAGATTTTTGTTTATATTGATGTAGATGCAGGTATCTAAAAATGTTACCAATTTTGTTGATTTTTTGTGGTTGAACTTAATGGAGTCATGTATCGTGTTTAGAGTCATAAGGAATTCAGTGAGTTTCTCCTCACTGACTGTGTGTATGAAGAAGACATCATCGATATATCTTGCATAGAATATGCAGTTGTTACCAATGAAAGGATAAATATGGGTCTCCTCAAATTTTCCTATGAAGATTGTGGCATATGATGGAGCTGCAATGGTGCCCATGGCACATGCTCTTACTTGTAGTCAGTGTTTTCCATTGAAATTGAAAGTATTCAATGTAAGAATATGTTTCATAAGTTTTATGATTACTTCTGTGGAGGGGTCTTATTTTGTTCTTTTAGTAAGTGCTTCTTTAAGGGCAGTTAGTCCTTCAATGTGAATAAAGTTAGTCCTTTATGTGAATAAAGTGATCTTATGTCCATTGTTACTAGTGTTGCATTTTCTAGCACTGTTTGTATATGATTAATTCTGTTTAGTAGGTCTGTTGTGTCTCTGATGTAAGATTTTACTTCCTTAGCTATATGTAGTGGTCTATGTATTTGGAAAGTTTAATCATGTAGCAGTTAAATGATGAAATAACTAGCCTTCCTGGGTTGTTGTTTTTGTGTATTTTTGGGAAGAAGATAGAAGTAGGCAGATGTGATGTTTGTGGGTGTAAATGTTGTGCATATTTCCTTGTCAATTAGTTTGTTTTCAAGCATCATGTTTTGTGAGTTTGTTATTTTCTTTTTTGGTATTCAGAGAGAGGGTTTGTGGGTAGGATTTTGTAGGTGTTTTTGTCGGTTAGCTGATTGTTGGTGTCTTTAAGGTATTCTTTGATTCCCCAGATCATTGTGGCACCAACTTTGTCAGCCTGTGTAATGATTAGGTCATCTCTATGTGTCATATATTGTTATGTGGCAGCTTATGTACTGTTGTTTTCTTTATGTTATTTGTTACTGCCATTTCAAATGTCTGTATAGTGATATCTGTGTTTTGTTGGGTGAATGTAGAGTCCTTTTCTTTTAATGTTTCAAATATGGAAGGTGTGTATTTATTGTCTCCATAGTGGGCTTTTAGCTATATTCTTCTAAAGAAGGGTTTCAGGTTCTTTGCCAGGGTGTCCTTATCAAACTTTGGGGGAATAGGGCAAAAGCTTAATCATTTATTTAGTAATTTGAATGTGTGTCGGGAGAGAATTTACTGTTACCCAGATTTATAATTCATCCATATGGGTCATGTTTGTATCTGCAAGCAGGACAAAGTTCTTCCATAAACGCTCGAAAGCTTGCAACATGTCCCCTATTAGGGATGCTATACCCACTTCCAAGTGTCCTGGTTGGGGGCTTACTTCGATTTTTTGAAGGTTGAGTGTGTTTACTGTTGATTGTCTGCTAGGGGCTAATGTGGGTGGTCTGGGATGTTTGGTGGGGTTATGTGTTCTGTATAAGGGCTGCTGTGTTTTGGTTTGTGCATTTTTGTATAGTATCTTAAAGATGTCTGCATGAGTTTGTGGTTTGTTTTGTGTGTGTGTTCATCTTGATCTTCTAGCTATCATTGATCATGGTGATGTCCTTATTGTTGGTTATGGTGCTGATGGTTGTCTGTTGGTGTATGTGTGTAGTTTGTTTTGTGTTTGCATTTGGTGTGTTGTAGTTGGTGTTGTTTGCGGTGTGCTGTTGTTTTCTATTGTGGTATGGTCATTCATTTTTTTCTGAGTTAGGTTTGATTTCTCTTTTGTTCTTCTTATATATATATATATATATATATATATATATATATATAAGAGCCATCACCCAAAAAGCTATCTAAAATCCATCCCCTATTCCCTGGCATGTAGGATTTGCACTATAGTGACTGATAAGCACCTCCAAAAAAACCACCTTGAAGAATTATGTAAAACTCTCAAAAAATGAAGATACCCCACATGAAGGTCTTGAACTAAACAATCCAGAACTATTTAGAGAAATAACAAGAATCCTATAACTACAAGAATGATAAAAGATATGCTAAAAATGACCAAAATAATTAAAACATGCCACAAAAAAAATAAAATAAAATATGTATTAACCTCATCGAAATTTAGTCAACACACAATACAAGAGATCACAAAATTCAACAAGAAAAGATGTGGCATTTGTGATATAATTATAGAGGGAAACTCTAATATTTTTTAAACCCCACAAACAATAATGAAGAACTTAAATTTAACTACAAAAATGTAATTTATGCATCCCAGTGAATAAAATGCATCAAATCTTATGTGGGTATCACTCAAGCACTAAAAAACAGTCACCCTGCATAAATGAAATTACCAGACAACAGAAAACTTTTTGTGTCACAACACATCCACAAATGCAATAAAAGTAATTTGAAAATTATGCCAATATATCAAGCAGATGATTACTCTTACCTCCAAATAGAAGAAAGAAATTCATAGACAAATTTAAACCAGTACTAAACAAATCATAACCCAACACACATTAACATACATTACTATATATATATATATATATATATATATATATATATATATATATATAGGTTTCTTTGTAATAATGCAAAATATATGTATGGAGAACAAATATATATACAGACATACACATATATACCACACACATACACCATACAAAGTACATGTATATACTATATAGATTTCCTTACAATAATATAATATATATGTATGGAGAATGAATATATACACACATACTCGCAAAAGCAAACACACTAGATGGACCACACACACACATGAACCCTACACACACAATACAAAGTGTAGATATATGCTATATAAGTTTCCTTATAATAATGCTATATATATGTATGGAGAAAGAATATATATACACATACTGGCAAAAACACCCACACACAATACACAAGAATAGAAGAAGGAAGACACCACAAAAAGATACTGGTGGGGGTGCACAAAAAGATAAAAATGAAGATGTCCTCTCTCTTTCTTTAACCAAGTTTAATTACTTTATTACCCCTCAACCAGAAGAACATTTTTCAGTCCAGTGTATTTAGGCAGCAGTTTCTCTTTTATACAAGTTTCATTAAAAAAGACTGACAAGGTGCTGTGGTTAAGTTTTTTATATAATATTTCATGTGTTCTTATAATTCTTTTCTTTTTAGGACATAAATTATATAAAAATTGTCTGAATATTTCATTTTTAGCCATTATCAAGGATGAATCTTATTTTACTTTTAATTGAATATATGGAATGTTTTATGTATGTATCTAGAGTTGTAGGAATGTTTTATATTCCAAACACAGTCAACATATTTTGGCCATGTTCATAGTTGATATTATTGAGTGTTGGGTTTTTCTTTTTTATTAATAATGCTTCCATTATTTTTATTCTTTTTCTACATGTGGATGATACTATTATATTTGTGTTATCAATGTTATCGGTAGAGTTTGGTAGGTCTCCCCATGTTTTTAAATGAGACCTAAATGATCTATCATCAGAGAGATGTAACATGAGTCTTCTTGCTAAACACGTTGCAGCACATCCAATAAAATTATTTACAAATTTGGATTGGTTAGGAACATAGCATCTTAAGGAACATGTAAATTCATAAATAATATTGGTTCTCTGTAATGTAGATCTTGCAGGTGAATTACTACTTTTGACAATGAGCTTAGCAGTTTTAAATTTTTATAATAAATAATTCATTTAATTTTCTTGTTTTTGTCAACTGGAGTTGTGTATTTCTTTAGAATGTTTCTAAGTGAAGATTTGTCGGGCTTATAGTTACTATGCATTTTGATATTTGTAGAAAATGTTAATGTTATTTTTTTTTCAGTGTTTAAACTTTAAACTAGTTTAAATAAGAAACTAGAATCAAGGATAGAGACCTGCGAGACACCTGCATTAATACAATATAAAAAACATAATACCGCCCTACTAGAGATTCAACCTGATACAGGTTTTTTCAGATTGCATTTATGTGTATTTATTTTAGTATTCCCTGAAGATTTAGCATTTAACTGCCATGGAAATTGTTAACAGACCCACATGTATGTTCTACTTGGGTAGCATGTTCACCTATAAATATATTTTGGTATGTATGCATCCCAATTGTATTTTGGATCTTATATTTAATAACTGGGAAGTCTTAGGGAACATTAGTATTGCCAGTTCCTCTTCTTGGCATGGCTTACAGCTATATAACATTGAAACACGGGGGTTTTCATACAATCACCAAAGTTAAGCAACATTGAGCTTGGTCATTACCTTGATTGGGGACCACTTGCAAATACCAGGTGCTGTAAGCTTTGATGTGTGGGTAATGTAATGGATAATGGCATTGAATTGAAAATCCAATTCCAGTTGGGTTTGTTATATTCACTTACACACAAAAAAGGAAGAAAGTATGACTCCATCTTCTCCCACCAGCTATGGGTTAATTCGTATAACTTGTATCAATAAACCCTTAAACCATCTCCCCTAAAGTCTTACAATCTAAAATCTGGCTTTAAATAACCTGCAAAAAATCAAATCAGTTAAAATCCTCCTGGCACAGTCTGCAAAAAAATTGTTCCTCCAGTATAGCATCTACATTTTTTCACTATACTCCATTCTATATTCAGGCTAAAAATTTTCTTTCCTTTTATTTATGAAATCTATTTGGACAGTGTGGTGCTGTCATGATATTTACTCATGTTTGATATTTTATGATTGCCAATTCAAGCAGCAATATTACATTGTCAAATATATATATATATATATATATATATATATATATATATATATATATATATATATATATATATATACATATATATATATATATATTAAATATAGTATATTTAGGCAGCAATCCTTTGTTAAAGCATTTTTATTAAATAAAATGGACATGGACTTTATATTAAGCCTTTTGATGAGTTTCTTCTGGTGTTGAATAAGTTGTTTGATGTAGATGGAAACTTGTAAAAGAACATTCAGATATTGTGAGTAATGTTCTGCACACTTTCAACCATTGTTAGTCATGTTCAACACATCTCCACAAAAAACACTTTGCAAATAATTTATGTTGTATATGAATTCTCTTGTCCCTTGGGGAATGGTGTCTCCTTCAATAATAAAAAATAAACATTAACATATATTAGTCAAACCACAACATTTCTGCAATGCCATAATAAAACATTTAACACGAATCTATGGTATATCTTCTAATTACCATCAGATTATTAATACAGCAATACGCTGTCAATTAAAGAGCAAAAAGTGATAACAATTTTGAAAGCTCCTTACATCAAACAGAAGCTAACACCATCAATAAAATTTATTTTACTTTCTGTGCACAAGTATTAAAATGACTTTGAACCATTAAGGTCATGTGACACTAAAATCTATTCCATCACCATAGCATATGAACCAATGTTCATTTCAAACTGTGGGTCAGGGGAAAGATGAGGTGGGAACAGCATAAATCTTCCACTGCTTACCTTCTTCTACCTTCTTTCTTTGACTATTAGACCAATGATGGTCCAATAGTGCTCAGAACATTACACACTATTTCTGCAAGTTGCTTCATATGATTTCAAACAATTTGTTCCACACCAGAAGAAATTTCCCAAAAGGCTCAACTGACTGGCTCACACACACACACACACACACACACACACACACACACACACACACACACACACACACGCACAATGAACTGCTTATAGAATATAGAAAATTCTGTTGCAAATATGACCTGCTAGCACTTCTGGTGTTGAAGATGGAATTGCCAGATTTTACTTTAGTATAAAAAAATCTTATGACCTCCATCACCTCTGTTGAAATTGTTTGGTCATGATGGTTTGCTGCTATATAGTTGAATTGTAATAAAATGTAAATATTTATTTATTTTTTTGCTGTTTCTAGTACTTCTTCCCAGACTGTGCCCAAACCCCATCAATGTTAAAGTGAGGTATAACATGCTTGTCTCTAGCTCCAGTGGGAGGGATAGGATTAATCCCTGGCATCTGAATCCTCTCCAAAAGTAAAGAGACCATGAGCAAATCTTTTACTATTTCTGTGTACACATGGGGCTCTTACTTTAACTAGGCTTTGCATTAATTCCATTTGAGCTGATGTACAAATAAATACCATATTTTTGCTACTGCCACTGTTTGAACAAATTAGTGTTCTTTTCTGTAGGTTTTCATTTGAACATTCCCTCAAATAATCATAGAAAAACCAAAGCTTATACCACATAGTTTTCTACACACACACATACACACACACACACACACACACACACACACACACACACACATATGAGATGGGTCTGAAAAATTCTCAAACATACCAACTTTCATATATATATATATATATATATATATATATATATATATATATATATATATGTAGAGAGAGAGAGAGAGAGGGTGTGATGGGTAAATTTTCTGCATATTATATTTTTAATTTCATGCATGCACATTGTTTGTTTTTGATTTTATTGACTGCACAGTATAGTAGGGTCAGTTGGGCACTCTCTGTGAGGAAAAGAGCACCATGATGCAATTAACTCTGCCAGAAATTTGGAAATCACAAGTTGTACTGCTTGGCATTCATGCTGGAAGCTCCAGTATGAACATTTCAGAATGTTTGGGTGCCAATCTGTGGACAGTGTAAAGGATTCAGAAAGAGTTGGATGAGTCTAATGGTGATTACGAAGGTGTTTGGAGTGATTACTAGTGATGGCAACGTTATGCCTCCATTTTGCAAGCTCAGCATGAACGCCTACATCAAGTGCCTTGGGGAGGTAGGGCTGCCTTGGGTTAAGTGAGTGGCTGCTGGGAGACCCAGTGTCTGACAACACGACTTTGCACCATATTGCACAAGCAGGAGGGCGTAATCATGGCTGTCAGACAATTTCTGTGACCATATCACCCCCTACATTTGGCCACCTAACTCTCCAAACTGCAACTCCCTTGATTACTATGTGTGGGTGCAGTTGAGCGGGAGTTCAACAAAATTCCTTGTAACACCAAAGATGAACTGAAGGTAAGGATTATGGCAGCATTCACCAACATAAACAAGGAGAATATCAAGAAGAGTTGCAGGAGATTCTGAAGTCGTCTGGAGGCCATGGTTGAAGTCAGTTTTATTAAATTTACTCTTTAGTATTTCAAGATATTTTTCTGTAATTTTGGTAAATATATCTGTTAAAATGAGATATCAGTGTTATTTTTACACAATTTAGACGACAATTTATCCATCGCACCCTGTATATAATAACAAATAAAATTCAATGTTCATTTATCTATCTTTACTCTTAGCTTCGCAGGGATTACATCCATTTGCCATGTGGCTTGATAGTAAAATGTTTTTGTAAAACACAATCTTTATCATTTATATATATATATATATATATATATATATATATATATATATATATATATATACAGTGAGAGAGAGAGAGGAAAGAGAGAGAAAGAATAGTTGTGCGTATCTATATTTACAATTTTATGTATAAATAGTTACTATTTTTTTTTTTAACTTATAAATATTTTTGCAATATTTTCTTTTCAACCAATTGGGATTAAAAGTAAATAAATCAATATAGCTGAAAGATTCATCTTTCTTTTCCACCCCTTATTACCTATAAGCATATTTTCTTTATAAATATATTTTTCATTGTACTCGAGTTATTTTAAGGTAATGATTTTTGCAGAAGCAAAAATAAATATCTACTCTTTTCCCTTATAATTAAAATCAATAAAATATAATTTTATCATTATCTTTTGTAAATTATTTTGCCATCACCATGTGAGAGAGAATTGTTCATGTCCAACTGATTTTAAGTTTGAAAATCTAATGATGAAATTTTCTTATGAAGCAGGGAATATAATACACTGAAAATTTTGATTTCCTTTGTAAGTCTTAATTGTGAATTAATTTCAAAACTGCTACTTAACTTGTTTGGTTTCTTTCTTTCCTGTATTTGTGAAATTCCTTAACTGACATGTCCTTTCAGGATGTACATAGTCATGGCTCTCCACAGATACCTTTTCTTTATTATCTGTGAATTAGGAAAAGTAGTGGAGTAGATTCCAGTTGCCTTCTCCATGGTTTGGAAATCAGAGTTGTTCTTCTGTTAGATAGATTGTAAGCTCTGTCAATCCTGCTATTTAACTCATAAGTGGGGTGTAGAATAGATGGATTCATGCCTTTCCAAGGATATTAGTGCATAAATGAATGCAAATTTTGAGGTGCATAAGATATTTTCATTACTTTCTGTATTTTTCAGTTTGATGTCTTCATCATTGTTGTTGTTTTTTTAACACATTTGGGCAATATATTTTGGTATTAGAAGATTTACAAAAACGCTGGAATCATAATCGTGATATTAACCATAAGGGAACATTTGGCATTCAGTGACCAAGCAGCTTGTACTATTGTCAGTTGAAATTTATAAAATCTTTCTTATTAAACAATTTTTGTAAAATAGGTTTCTCAATTCCAGTAGCTCTTTCCATCACTGATGGAGGTTTCCTTCCTAACCTTTGATTTGAAGTAGTGTGGAATGTTAACATCTTGATTATGTCATTATTTTCTCTTTGAGTTACATATAATATCTAATTTAGCTGTTGTTGCATGTTGAAAGTCCTCAAGTGATGTGATTTCTCTTATTTGGTACAGTTCTTAGTTTGCGATTCTGTAGGGCCAGTCCACAAGGTTTGAAGAAGCCTGGTTTTTGCCAAGCCATTCACTTCACTCACTCAAAGCCATTTTTAGTCATTGATCAGAGAAAATGGTTGTATCAAGCTGAGAGTTTAGATATTTCTGAACAGGTTTAGTGCTGTGCATAACATCCATCTGAAAGTCTGGATCGGATGAGACTATTTAAGTACATGGGTGAGATGCAATACTTTTAATAATTAATGAGAATATGCAAAAAGGAAAATGGGACCAAACGAATTATCACTTTTTACAGTCTTTGCCAATAAATAGTATTACTATATTCTACTCCAGTTTTAACCTACCTAATTTTACCAGATTCTAAGTTTATAGACATTTAGTACAATTACCCCTTTCCCCTATAATTATATTTTCCAGAGGTTTTGAAACAAATGATAAAAAATGCCTTATAGAATAGGGTTAATTTTACCAGTTTCTTTGTCATAACTCAACGTTCCCTTCCTTAGATGTTACCAGTGTTCACATTCGAACATTCACTTGCATGTTATAGTAAAACCTGTCATATCAACACTTAATAACTGTCTTTCATGATTGCTGAATTTTTTCTTGTTTCTATGCAGCAATTAGATTTTCAATAATTGTATTTAAAAAAAGAATCAGAACAAATTTCAAAATGTGACAGTAATGAAGAAGGCATTAAAACGGATGGAAAAGGAGAAATTTAAAAAGAAAGCCAAAACTAGAAGGGCTATAAAAAAGCAAGAATAAATTATAAAATAAAAAAATAAATACTATACTGTTTAAAAAGAATTTAAAAGCCATTCTTTTATTCATTGTCTTAGAGTTTTCTTTCATTTCCTTCTTTCTTCATATAACTTTCTTCACTATTTCTTTTTTGCCTCATTCTTTCCTTTCTTCATCTCCTGTTTTCTTTCTATAATATTTCTTTCATACAGCCATTTCTGCTCTTTCCTTCCTCATTCCTTTTCTGTTACACAATTTCATTATTGCATTGGCATTTTTTTATCAAGTCATACAACTTAAATGAAACATAATTCGAAAATATGTTAGAAAATAGCAAAAAACTAAACATCAATGAAAATATTGTAAGAAAGCATTAATAGAATAAACTGAAATAAATTAAAAAATACAAGAATAAATCACAGTTAATAAATTGATTCATTTCCTTGCAAAATCAAAAGGGACAAAAAGAAACTGCATTATGGGTTATTTTTTGTAGTGAGTGTGGACTCATTGCAAAAATGATAGGCTTCTGTCATTTCCTGTTGAGAACTGAATTCTTCACTGACAATCAGAGGAACCAAGTACTGCAGCTAACAAAAAATGCACAAATGGCAAACACACACACACACACACACATCAGTGAATACAAAAATTGATTCAAAAAGGCTCTTCACAAATTTGAAACAACAAATAAATGTGTTAACTGAAACAGACATTTTGGATTATATTATTTCTTATTTTTAAAGATTAAAAAAAATTAATTATTTTTCTCTTGTAGTTTTCCAAGCTCTGTCTTTTGTTTTTTTGCTGATCTGAACTTATTTTTAAAAGGCTTTCAGTAATTTCTTTAAGAGAGAACATGACCAGTTGGAATGAATATGTAAGCACAAGATGCAAAGAAAATAGTCCTTGTCTCATAAAAAAAGGGAGAATCAAAAACTAAACTATTTAATTAATTGTTCATAGATGCTGATATTTATTCTGTTCACATTAACAATTCTCTAATCCTATCACATGATCTCTGGGAGCATGTGTAAGACTGTCCCTCTATATGTATGGATAGCAACAACACCACCCTCTTCTTAGTTACACTATATGTAAGCATTGACAAAATGAAAGATTTGCAATTTATCCTCTGGTGTATAGGGGGTAGAAAGATAGAAAAACTCAAGACCAGTCTAAAATATTGTAACAAACTTAACATTCATTCACTCCAGATACTGTTGCTAATTCAATCAGCGAATTTGTATACAGTTCAGATGAAGGGATAACTTTTCCAGCTTATAGAAGATACGAAGGGATCTTCAAAAGGGATTATTCACATTGGAATGATAAAAAGAAAGTTTGCTTATTATTAAGGAAATTGTCCCCTGCTGAACATGAAAAATATGTGAATTATATTTTGCCAAAAAAAAAACAGGTGAGATAAATTTTGCTGAAACTGTTGTAATACGACCAAACATTTTGGTGAGAGGAGCTCATTATTTAATACACGATGACAGCGTCTTAACTTAGTCCGTTGATGAAGATTTTGTCATTTATGTCAGAGTCGTGTCTGGATTTATTTAAATGCCTGATATTTGTACAGGGTTTAAGTTCTAAGAAGGATGCAGGGATAAGATCCAGGATACTTGCTAAATTAGAAATGGATTCCAAATTAAAATAGCGGAAGAGTGTCAATGTATTGTAAATCTAAAACTTGATACCGCAAGGATTGAGAAAAAAAAACATTTCAGAAGTACATAGCATCCGACCATCTAAGAGAAAAGACTATAGACGTTTTTCAACTCCTAACAGAACAGTAAAAAAAATAATAACCCCGCCACTCAGTACTTGCCATGGTTGTGGAGGTAAGTATTTCAAATGTAATTGTATTTTCAATAACAAAAAATGCTATGAATGTATGAGGGTAGGACACAAAAGTACTTGTTGCAGATACAAAAAAATTGTAGGAAAAATAAAATGTGTGAACTTAAGTACATGAAGTAAAGATAAGAAGCATAAAAGGAAAATTAACTTTGAGTGTGTCTTTAACTGAGTTAGAAACATCTCGAATGAGGAAACTTGTTTCTGTGAAAATTAATAAGGTAAAAATAAAATTACATCTGGATACAGAATCTAATATCACTATCATAAATGAACAGACATGGAGAAAAATGAGTAAACCCAGTTTATTGACTTCTAATAAAATTGTGCATGGAGTTTCAGGAAAGAGATTGAACTTTTTAGGTGAATTCACCTGTAACATTTCTTTTGTTGGAAAAACCAAGAAAGTAGTGGTGTTTGTATTAAAGAATATTGCTAATTTATTTGGAACAGACTGGATTGCATTATTTGATCTTTGGGACCTTCCAATTAACTCTTTTTGCAACAAAATAAATATATTGTTAGCTCCAGTTCTAATATGACAACTGAAAAAGAGTTTTCCATAAGTTTTCTCAGGTCTAGGGACATGCAAAAAACTAAAGCTAAATTTGAATTAAAAGAGAATGTAACACCAACATTTAAGCCAAAAAGGAGTGTACCTTTTGCAGTTTTAGAACCAATTAATAAGGAATTAGACAGACTAGAAAAATTAGGTGTGATCTCAAAAACAGACTATTCTGAATGAGTATTGACAACAGTTTATGCTAAAAAAAGAAATAATAAAATCTGCATATGTGTTGATTGTTCAACTAGGTTAAAAGAAAATTTAAAACAATATAACTTCCCATTACCAAGTCCAGAGGTAATGTTTGCCAAATTAAATGGTGGTAAATTTTTTTCTAAACTAGACCTGTCAGATGCTTACCTACAAGTACTATTCGACGAAGAGTGCTCAAAACTATTAACAGTTAACACTCATAGAGGGTTATCCAAATTTAACCAACTTCCTTTTGGTATAAAGGTAGCACCAAACATATTCCAACTGGTTATGGATACAATGATTGCTGGTTTGGATTGGGCACAGGCATATTTAGATGATGTACTTATCAAAAGTAAGATCCAAAAGCAACATATGGAAGATGTAAAAAAAAGTATTTGAGAGAATTAAGGAATATGGTTTTAAGATCAGTGAAGGAAAATGCAAATTATTTATGTCCAGACTTAAATATCTAGGACAAATTATTGATGAAAACAGTAGATGACTGGATCCTTCAAAGGTGAGCACAATAAAAGACATGCCTGCTCCAACAAATGTTACAAAGTTACAAGCATTTTTAGGGTTTACTAATTACTATCATAAATATATATATACATATATATATATATATATATATATATATATATATATATATATATATATATATATACAAAACATGCACAAATTAAGAGCACCCTTGAATAACCTGCTAAAGAAAGATGTGAAATGGAATTGGTCAGATAAATGTCAAAGTCCTAATGTCAGATTTGTCACTAGCTCATTTTGATGCAAGTGATTTGGGTATTGGAGCAGTGATGCAACACAAATATGAGGACAGAACAACTAAACCAATAGCTCATGCTTCAAGATCATTAATTGTAGCTGAAAAAAGCTACAAGCAGATTGAAAAGGAAGCATTGGCCATCATATTTGCTACAAAAAGTTTCACAAATTCATAGATGGTAGAGAATTCATACTACAGACAGACCATCATCCAGTATTGTCCATATATGGATCAAAAAGGGTGTTCCCACAAATAGACTGCAGCACTGGGGAACTATCCTATTGAACTATAATTATAAAATGAAGTTTCTACCATCCAAAAAATTAGGCCAAGCAAATGGACTAATACCAAAATTCTGCAAACCACTTGAGGACATAGTAATTGATAAGGGCCAAAAATGAAATTAATAATGTATTATAAAATACTGTAGGAGAACTGCCCATAACATTGGAGGAAATAAAAATTAAGTGTGAAAAAATGACTTTATAATGTAAGTGAAGAAGCAATTAAGATTTAAAGGAAAAAATATTGCTGAAAATAATGCATTTTCATTATGTAATAATGTACTTATGTACATAGAAAGAATTGTGATACCAGCATCGTTGCAAAAATGTATGCTAAAAGAATTTCACATCGGGCATCCAGGAATTTCTAGAATTAAATCTTTAATATTAACCAAAAATATATCAAGATATCGAAAATTTAATGAAATCATGCAGAGATTGTGCTCTGGCAGTGAAGTCACAGCCTAACAAAATTCAACCTTGGCCGAAAACTGATATGCCATGGTCCAGAATACATATAGACTTTGCAGGACTGTTAAATTGAGCATACTATCTAGTGGTAGTTAATAGTTATGCTAAATGGTTAGATATTAAAATGTAGAAGATCGACTACCACGGTAACAATAAACTTCCTACACGAGATTTTTGCAAGGTTTGTGTTCCTGACTCTATCATTTCAAATAACGTGACACAATTCACGTCTCGTGAATTTAAGGTTTTTTGTAAATCATTAGAAACAGAACATATCACCACTCCCCCCCCCTTATCACCAAAGATCAAACGGACAAGCGGAACAGTTTGTCGATGCGTTTAAAAGAGCACTAAAAAAGCTGGAGGGAGAGGAGTCAGATGAAGTAATGCTGCAACAGTTTCTGAGAGTTTACAGAATAACACCAAACCCGAACACCGTGCCTGGAATGTCGCCTGCAGAGTTACTGTTCACCAGGAAAATTAAATTATTACCAGAACATAAGGTGAGAGCATCAAGCAATGACAATATCAGTAAGTACTTCAAATCTGGAGATAAGGTATTTTTTAAAATGTATCAATGTGGAAAAGAATTCTAGGAAGATGGCATTATAAAAAAACGGATTGGCAAAATGACATACATGGTACAGGGACAAAGGTGGGAACATAAGCAACGCCTTAATCAGTCAAAACACAGATTCACTGATTTAAAAAGTCTTCCAATAGAGGTACCTATGGAAATTTTGTATGACACATTTGATGTACTCATGCCATCAGAAATTGTTGAACTAAGGTTTTATGGTAAGAGAGAAAGAATAGCAACAGAATTTCTAAATATTGAACCTAAGCTGAAGAAATATAGACCCAGAGGAAGTCATCTCAAAGGGGAGGTGTCATATAGGAATAAAGTATTGCTGCTGACACTTGGGTTTGAATATAGATCCCCAGAGCGAGCACAGTCAACCTCATCTTGAAATAATTAGATCATGTGATGGGCAAAGAAAAAATATATATTTGGGAATTAGCAGCGTCTGACCCAGTATTGTTTGAAGGCGTTACTATTATTGTATCTGTGATTTATAAAGTCTTTCCTACATATGAGTATTACAAAAATTTCACCCATATCAGCAATGGCTTTTCTAGGGATGGCGCCCATTCTTAGGCAGGTTATGAATTCAGATTCTCCTGGAATGGCTGCCATTTCAAGGCAAGAAAGTTCAGTTTGTTTATTTACCCAAAGAAGAGAGGGATTGATATATTTCCCAAAGTTATTTGTGTGGAAGTGATAAACTTGGATGGAATTCATTATGCAATAACAATGGTTAAAACAAAAACAAATATTTGAAAACTATTTTCAAATCAATCATAAGTTACCGATTTCTCATATGGGGAAAAGAATGCAGATGAACTAATTTGCAACTTGCTTGTTTTTCAAACTTTATTTTAAATGATTCAAATTATTTGTCAGTTGTGGCATAGTTTTTAGATTTTATGAAGAAAACTTTTGTTTCTAGTAGCAAACTGATAAGCTTCTTTTATTTACAAGGGAATATTATGAAGTCTAATAGTAGATTATTTGCTTTTAACATTTTATTATTTTTTTTTACTGTTTCAGGAATTATTTGTGCCAATTTCTTAAATTCCAAGATGACAAGAAATCAAATCTGTCAATTCTAATTGCAAAACTGGCAAAACTGGTAATCTCCAGCCATGCCACTAATCAGAAGGATTATTAGACAATAGAGAGAAAAGTCAAAATTTATCCAAGTCTCCACCAATTCTATAGATTTGGAACTAGCTTGCCTGTAAAAGCTGACCAATTATTTGTGTGCCAGAGAAATTATGGTAGAGTGCCAGTGATAAATGTGGATTGGCAATTTTGATTTGGACATAAGAAGTGAATTTTAATTTCCATTAATTCTAATTTTAAATTTATTTTTATTTAAAAGAATTTTGTTAAAATATGGCAACTTTGGGAATCTAATGTAATAGAATCATAACTGCTCAAACTAAACCTATCCTATTTTTTACCAATGACATAATTCACTAAGTTCATTGAGTTATACTGATTAGTTTCATAGTTTATCTAGTTTCCAAACTGGATTTCAACCACCAAAGGTAATATTTAATGAGCATATACAAGTAACTTTTTTTTAGAATGAAAACTTTTTAGAGATGATGATCATGATGATCATCTGTTCCATGACTGGATGTGGTCATAGGGTCACTGAAAACCTGATTAGTTCCTTCCAGATGTCTTGGTTGCAAGTCAGAGAGGTATTAATTCATGTGCATGATGCCTTGGATAACTAGAACTAGCAGAGTCCCCTCCTTTCTCAGACCACAGTCAGTGTCTCCCAAATTGAAGCCTTGTGTTGGCCATTAATTCTATCAGGGGAACTCTCCACCCTGACCACTGACTTCTTTGACAGAGAGTTTATCTTAAATAAAATATAGATTTTTTATTGATATTTATTAGAATTAGCTTAGTATGACACAAATATTAAATATGAATTGTTAAAAAATGGTTTTCATAGTTTTTTAGGCAAAATGATTGCAGTTCTTTATCTATATAATAATGATAATAAGGATAATAATAATAATAATAAAAACAAACTATATTCCTTATATGAGGAATATTATACTGAAATGAACACATAATGACTAATTGAGGGGATAAAAATAACAAGGTTGTTTTCCTGAAATCATTTTTCTTCTTTTGGGACATAAAGGATCATGTCTCTCCACAGATTTCTTTATTATCTGTGAATGACCATAACTTTTTGAGAAAGATACTGGTGTGGTTCTCCATTACCTCCTCCACAGTTTTGAATTCAGAGTTATTTTTCTCCTAGACTGGCTGCCAATCTACTCTACTCTTTAACATGCAGAGGTGGAGAGAAGAAATTGATTCATGCATTTCCAAAGGGCATTAATGCAAAGTAAACCCAATAAACTCTGCTGGAATTTGCATTTAGCACACCAATTCCAACTTCCACACTAATAACCCACATGTTCCTGAAATAATAATCCTGAAAATGCATTAGATTGTAAGGGTAAAGCAAAAACGAAAAACAAAAGAAAATAAATGATAAGAAAAAGCCATAATTCTATTTCTTGGAATACTTGGTAGAGGGTGTTGATTTTCCATTCAAGATATTTCTTATCCCAACTATGAATAACTTTTGTCATTGACAAAGAGCAAATCATTATCAGTACATTGGCCTCAGGAAGGAGAACAGGATCATTGTTTTCTGTTAGTAGATTCATTTCGGATTTTGTTCCCACGACCACTCTGACCTGGGGTGGTAGCACCTGTTAGGGTCCCAGCTAGGGGAAAATAGTGACCCCCCCCCCGCAAAAAAAAACAAAACACTATGAAAGTATATTTTTATATAAAAAATTACTAACAATACATTTTATAGAAAAATGATCAACTATACATTATTGTAGTTGAAGGCATACAGTTGTGTACAAAATATTTACATTTCAGCATTCAATAACCAACAGGGGTTGATATACCACAAAACAAAATCAAACAAACAACATGAAAGAACTCTTTCATGACATTCTACAAGGAATCAAACTTTATTCCAAAATATAACTTTAACGAAATTACAACATAAAACACACATATCACCGCCCTTGGTAATTATGTCCACACAAACATGTATATGCACAAAAGCTTAGTATCATCTACCATATATTCAACTGTGAAGGCAGAATAACATTTATCATATTTTTATTACTTCAAAACTCCCAAGAAAATTAAATTTCTGCATTAAATGGCCCATAAGGTGTTGATAAGCCATTAAAGAAACAAATCACTCAATCAGTATGAAGTTTGGAATGTTTCCATATTGGGATCCTCACCAGACATGTATGATTTTGTGGAATGATATAATTCCTCTATCAGTCTCTATTGATGGGGTCATAGGCTTCTGTGAGGTCAACATAGCAGGTATACAATTTGTTTGATGCCACATATGTCAACATTACACTCTTTACCAGAATGAAAACCAAACTGGGTTGTGGGGATTTGACTTTCATAAAATGAAGAGAGCCAAGTTAAGACAATATTCATTATTACTTTCACCACAGTACCGCAACAGTCCATTTAAGCAACTGGAAACTCTGATTTAAACTGTTATTGAAGTCTCCCCATGTTAGTTTAAATCTCATCCTTGTCACAACTGTTGTAATGTTTTCTTTGTTCACAACAGACAAGAATTTGGAAGGTGGTAGTTAGAGAGAGTATTGAAAGAACAGAAGACTAGGTAGGGAAACAAAGAAGAAGTTTATTAAATACTCATACATAGAACAGAAAAATGAGTAAATTGACTACTCCTCAAAATACTACTCTAATGTGGCTACTTGCCATATTTATAAGTAGGAGTAGTCCATTGTTATACAGTAGAAGGAAAGAGCAGGAAGTCTGCTGAGTCCTACTCTATAACAGCCTTGTAGTAATGGATCTCCTTAGCTGCAATCTGTTTAAGAGAAGCGAAATTTTCAGTACTAAAAAGCATATGATGAGGGTATAAATTAATGATTAGTATCTGGCATGAGTAAAACCACCTTATGGAGGTGGAAAGTAAGCTTCCCATCTCCATAAGGTGGGTTTACCTGCCTGTCTATAGATCTTTCCAGCCCTGAAAACTCTAATCCAGCAAAAAAAGAAGTGTAGGCTGATGAAACTAAGATGAAAATGTCAAACCAAAGATTTTTACACCAGAGCAGGCCACCTCTGAACCCTTACCATGTGAACAGGAGAGATGATTGGCAACCCCAGATTGACATGACAGTAACAATCAAGGGATCACTCCAACAGAATCATACTGGTGTATTATAGGTGACCATAAGAAAACTAAAATACTAAATTCTCTTCAAAGAGCTCAGCTATGAATGTCATAGCTGAGCTCTTTGAAGAGAATTTAGTACACATCCTACCATAGGTAGACATATTGAAAAGATGATCATCCTCTATGGTAAATACACATAATCCAATGGTTCTTCATTCATCATATATATTGAACATAATACAGTGAAAATATCAGATCAAAATTCAGTTAATAACTGTCAGGATATATATTTTTAGACATTAATTATAATAAGGATTTCCATACATTGCTTAAAGATTTAAAAAAAATTTATTTTCAGTTATCATTATAATTATTGTCATTAGCATCAATACCAATTTCATTATTTTTTTCTGTTTCTCTTTTTTATGCACCTCTTATTTTCTTTGCCATTATCAATATCATGATAATATTTCTTTGATTTTTGTAATTGTTGTTTTATGAAGAATTCCATTTATTATTTTTCTAATCATTATGAAGGGCTAATAAATAGTTCACTGCCCAATTCAATTCCTAATATATGATCAAATATCACAATTTATTTTGGAATTCTTTCTTAGTTGGGCTGACAACTTTACAGCAGCTTCATATCAATATTTTTTTTTTATCATCATCAACTTTCATTTATAATTTAACTTGCTTTCACATTTTTATTGTAATCCTGATTAAACATATTTTTATTTTCTTACCAATATTTTATGGATATTATTTTAATTTTTTCATAATTAATTTTCAACTTTATTAATATCAATATTGATTTTTATCTCTTAATATTATACATTTAATTAATATTTTATTTATTACTAATATCGTTATCATTTCTGCTATCCTTATTAATATTAACACTTATTTTCTTATAAGCAGTTTTACAAATCTTATCATTATCATCAATGATATTACCAAATTAAAAAAGAAGATTGCCAGAAGTATTATTCTATTTTCTACTTTGGAGTACATAATTTCTTCTTTTCTGAGTACAAAACCACTTGCATCACCCAAGCATTGCAAGGCAAGAAAAAGCTGGCTGCATCAGAGTCAGGCTAGGCCTGATATTGGCTAATAAGTTCCACATCCAACGACCTTATGCCCGCTGCAACTGACACCCAACTCATTGTTAGAACCTCTTGATCACTTCAAGGGCCAACTTGGAATTTTTTTTACCTTAAAAGAAGAAATGAAAAAAAAACAAAAAAAGACTATTTCTATTTAATTTCTATTTTTTCTACTTTTTTTCCTTCTCAATGCTTCATTTCAGTTTTTTTGTTGAGCTCTTCTTTGTCTAGAAATCATTTTTAGTGGCTCCTGTCATATCCGGCTGTAGCTGGTAGCCCGATGATTGGAGAAGAATGGTGGTGTTGGGTAAGAATATACATACACCCACACACTTTCATTTGGAAGCTTGATTCATAATAATATAAGAGTACATGCACACATACACGCATACTGCTAGTGGTTTATACTTATTCAAAAGTTTTTCTGTGTGTATATGAGAAATACAACTGAAAATTATGTGGTGGTGGCAGTTTTAATGATATGAATAGAAAGTTGCAGAAAAAGTAGGAGGGAGAAACAAAATGGATTGAATAAGAATAAACAAAGGAAAAAAGATATATATATATATATATATATATATATATATATATATATATATATATTGAGAGAGAGGCTAATAAAATAAAGTAAACTCAAGGAAGAAAGAATAAGGAGATGAATCATAATTTTAAAAAAGTTAAAAAGAGTGTTTAAGAGAAGAATAGGAGGAAGAAAAAGTCAAGAGAAAGAAAATAAAAGTAGGGACTAAGTAAGTAGAAGAGAGGAAGTAGAAATGGAAAATAAATGGTAAAAGGAAATAAATAAATTAATGAAAATGGGATAATAAAAGATGGGATGTTGATGGGCAAGAATGAAATGAAAATGAGATAAAATAATGAAAGGAATAGAAGAAAAGGAGTGAATATCCAGAAGAAATCAAAAACCGAAATGAAAGTGGCAGAAGAAGACGAAAATAAAAAGTTAAGAGAACATCAATGAAAGATGAAAGGTTTGGCAAAATAAAAGAAGAGTCAGAAGGAAGAGATAAAAAAGCAAAAAGCATTGGAAAAGTTTGTTTCTTGAATTATTATAGAAGTTTGAATACTGAACTTGATCAGGTCAGAAAATAAAAGCAGGAATATAATAAAGCACTACAGATGAAGAAGGACATTGCTCCAAATGAGAAATCTTTGTTATGTTCTCATCTGTTGTAAGGCAATGTACGTTTTAATAATGTATCATTAATACACTCTCAAGCTCTATCAAAACATTTTAACTTTATATTTTTTTCTATTTCCTGTCCTTAAAAAGAGAATAGAACTGATGTGTAAAAGAGAAAAAATGGTTTTAATTTTTGGCCAATTGGGCATTATGGAATTAATGTCAAATATTGAAATGAATAAAAGTGTAAAATGCAGAAGAGATAATTGCAGTATTTCAACAGTAAGCCAATTTCATGGGGCAATTACAAAAAGAACAAAGTTGTTATGCTTGATTTGCTAACCATTCTGCTACAACAACAGTACCAACTATACTGGGCCTGTAATAAAACAGAGAATTAAAGTGATTGCTACAACTGTGTTCTTGTAGCTTATGCTATAGTAGATTTTTTTTATCCAAATCAATATTTTCACAATAAAAATGACATTAACCAAACAATGCTTGTAAAATTACAGTATATAATAAGATTTATATGATAATTATGCTATGTGAATTTTAGATAGTAATAATAATATCTATTTTTATATTTACAATGGTTTATTTGGTGGTGGGAGATTTTAATATACAAATTGAGAGTTTTTACTCATAGTGTAAATAAAAATCTATAATAGTATAGTTATTGATAATTATTTTTAAATTTTAGATATATAAACATTGCCATGGGTTGTAAAAAGAATCTAACTTCAAAAGAAAGATGAGCTATTATAAAGTTACAGAGTGATGAGATCACAAAATTGGAAATTGGGAATAAATTGAACAGAGATCAGAGAACAATCAGAAAAGAAATTGAAATTATTGACAAGATAAAAAAAAAGAAAAAAATGTCTTTAAGACTGTTACAAAAAGAGATTTGAGAAAAATCAGAAGAATAATAAGCAAGAAAATTGAATTTGCCAGAAAGAAAATATTTAAAGCTGGTTTTATGAATGTAAACAAAGAGAAAAGAAGTAGAAGATAAAATCATCAGCTCTTGACATAACACAACAAGAGCAACTAAATTACAACCTTCAAGTAAATATTGCAAAATGAAACATGTAAGTCGGGTAAAGGGGTACATGAAAAATGATATCTCTGGAGTAATTTTTAATGATGGATGTAGAGCTACATTGGATAGTTCAAAGGATTGGGTGAGAAATTGGGCCTTCAGCCAATACAGCTTAAAAGATAGCAGGAAGAAGATGGAGTAATGTTCTGGGTTAGTATTGTAGGTATTAAAATTATTATATAATAATAATTTCAAAACTAATGATAGTGTCAAGAAAATCGTAAATAATTATTTAAGTTCTTGAACATTTTTAAGTGGTTCATATCACAACCAATAAATTTGAAACTATATATTCATGCAAAACAAAGCTCCTTCATACTCTGCAATGCGGACTATTGCTCATCTTGCCAAAAGGTTTTCAAAGACATCCCATTCATGGAATGACCTCCAATCTCTTGAGGTATTAATGCAATAGGGAACTTGTAATCTGACATTAAAACAGGTGTAAGCAAAGCTTTCTGGGAAGTAATGAAACCTGTTTATATGTTAAAGCCGAGAAAGGTAGAAAAATTAATAAAATTAATGGATAAAAGACCAATGAAAATTATAGAATATCAATGATCCTATACTGATATGTAAAATAAAAAAATAATTTATGTATATTAGATATCATGTTAATCAAATATGTTTTTATGGCATGTTTTGGGTTTATTTATAAATAAAAATTTATGTTGCAATTTGTTTGCATAATAAAACCTCATACCTTCAAATATGTTATCATCAATATTTTTTTATCCATATTAAAAATAGCTAAAAATCATGATATATTTCTTCTATAAATATAAATAAATCCTAAAAATTTTAGCATCATTGCTTGCTTAATACTAATTTTGTTGTTAATAATAACAAAACAAAAGTCATTGAAACAAAGCAAGTTCAGTCGACCATTGATGACAATTCCAGAACAACGTAACTATAAACAATTTTTTCTATCCTCTGCAAGCCGCAATGATGGAGATAGCATTACCTTGAACCATCGCCAGTGAGACACACTGCAAGAGCCACTCAGTTTCGCGAGGCTCGTTCCTTAATCGAGACGCAATTGCACCAATCCTCCAAAGGAACGTCATCAAACGAGGGCCAATAACCCCTGAAGTTTCCACTGCCACAGGAGTAAAAAAAAATCTATCAGCAAGAGAAGTGTATTTAATTATTTTTTTTCATCTCTGCGTCTCAGGCGACGGACCCCGGCTCAACCGCGGACCTGATCAAATTACCAGCCGAAAATGTATCTGCACAGGTTGCATCCCAAATCAACGACTTACCCATTTTAAAAGGGAAGATGGTAATGCCATCTGGCCACTTTCCATCACCACGGTCGAAGCCTATGGGTTTGATTTGGGAAGGGAACCCAGCTGCATCCAAACCTCTTTTGATGATGTCATTAATTGTCGCATGCCGTGGAAAGCGGCCAGCACTATGACAACAGGAGAGAGGATGCAAACCAAACTCATCAATGGAGGCTCCAAATCTGCATCTGTGACGCTCACATAATTTGAGTCCAAGATGGATCGCGACTCTGACCCGAGTGCACTCATCATCTAGAAGGGTACCGGTAGATGAAGAGGGCACTGCGTTGAGCCAGGCACCACTACTTGGTTGTGATCAGATAGTAGACAGGCGACGCGATGCTGATCCAGAGACACATTGACCTGCCGATTTCATCTAGCATGAAACAGACTGTCGCCTCTAAGTGTTGACTTCAATATATTAGGTTGGAGAGAAAGTCCCGTCACATTTAAAGAAACAAATGCTTCATTGGTTTTAATATTTAATCATGATATTTCTTTTTGTTATTGAGAGCATAAATATATCAATTTTGGGAAATTGTTGATTCCTCAGGCATAAATTTCTTCAGGCCAAGAAATATCAATTTTAACATTTTACAAATAAAATACACTAATTTCCACCTAAAAGATTTTGCCATGATTTGAAAAGATGATTGTCAGTTTGGAACAAGTTCAACAGAGTAAAAGGAAAATGAGGTGCAGCTTTCACATTTTGTGCCCTAGTCTTTTCCTGAGTCACTTAGGTAATATGCGGTTTTGTATTATTGAGAAAGAGCAATGCATGTTTATGATTAAATAATGACGAGTGCTTTTTCTGCAAGTTTTCTGCAATGATTTCAACTGATAAAACTACTTTGCATTTAATAGTTTGATTTTGTGATAAACGACACCCACCATATCCTGGCAAGCACATCATCTTTTCAGGTGTAGTCCTGATTTGGGGATGGGTTCTCCTTTGTCCCTGGGTGCTAACTATTGTTTTCTAATTGGATATGATAACAGTGAACCCAATTTTCCTGACTGAAATGACAAACAGCTGAGAAACACCAGGATAATGTGGGACTCGTTGACCAAGTTTAGACATTTCCTAATTCATAAAATCATGAAGGTGTTTTATGATTGAAGTGTGTGACTTGTGTTTTGAACTCTTTTGACCGCTCTTTCTCATGCATTTTGGTCAGGATTTCTTTCAAATTCTACTATGGTATACAAAAACTCAATATTGGCGGAACTTAGCTATCAAGATGGAAGAGAATCTTTGAAAGAAACATTTCCTAGCTGAAACTTGCCTAACCATAGTTGGTATAGGTAAAAATCAATACAATATTCAACCACTCTGATATTAAGCAATGTGTAAAGTAAGGAAAGATATTAGAAAAATGATTAAGGGTTATTTTACTGAAATATGGGCATAGTGCTCAATACTGGGGATAGGGCATTTGTCACTATGGACTGAAGACCTAGATATCAACACTGAATATCAATTTCACATCTTAAGTGATCATCTGACACACAAACACACATACACATTTATATATGTGGCGGGTGTGACTATATGATTATTTAAATAGTAAATCTGCTTTACAAATTATTAAAATAGAATCTGAAAATATTATTGACAGAATAACAACCTATCTGAGTGATTGTATGCTAGCACCAATTTCTGTCTGAATTTATGGGATGAGGATTTATTATTTTTTACATGTCGACTATTATCCTCATCTTGCCAATAACAATTAGAATTTGGTTAATTGGGAAAAAGGATACTTAGTTGAATGAACATTTATAAATGTTTATGAAGATTTTATGGGTGTGAAACTAGTAGAGATGGAAGTTTTTATGCATAAAAATAAAGGTAAATTTAACCATTATGTAAATTCTAAAAATCTAAAAATTTTCAAACATTGAGAGAACACTTAATAAAACTTTAATTCAAAAATTTGTAAATGTAGTTTTGGGTTTACCAAATATATGTGGCCAGTCAATATTACCTGCTGTAGCTATGGATATTTACCTAAACATTTAAAACAAAAAAATCAACATGGCTAGGGAGAAATTGGAAGAACCTAAAGAGAAAATGGTAACAAAGTATAGAAATCTGTTAAATGACTTCTCCCTGACCTTGAAAAGGAAATTTAGCAAATATTACAAAAGTCTGTCCTTAGAAATCCAGCATATCATGTTGCTAAAGTTTTTCCTCATGTTTCTGGAAAACATCTTCTCTTCATGGCAAAAAAAACTCTTCACTGTCCAGACTAGGGCATCACTGACTAGCTGTTAAGGGTTACTTAACCAGCCAAGCATTGTGTATATTATTTAGAGAAGCAGAAGGAAAGTTAACCCAACAACAATAATCTTTTTATTGTCCTGTCAGCAGTTGGTCTGTGTCATTAATTTAGTTTCATTATTAAGAAGTAGAAATTAAAAAAGAAAACTTATCACTATAGAAAAGCAAAGATGTTTCAAAACTAAATAAAAGGAGAAAGATTTTACTTTTTTTCTCCTTTAAAATTGTCTTTGTGATTAATTTGCCATAACACATATTGGTGACTTTACATTGTATTTTGAATTTATTTGATATTTGTCTACTCTTTAAGCACTAACTGAAATCTGAAAATATGAGATTAAGGAAGACACTGCCAGCAGGCTTATAGAAATGTCCAGCAATAGATAACAACTGAATTCATGAAAGGAGAAATCATTTTATTTTAAGCTCTGTTTTGATATATATTAAGACAAATCAAATTTGTCTGATAAGTCATTGAAGTTAATGCAAAGTTACAAACTAATATTCTAAATTCTCTTGGATTTTAGTTTTTATAAATAGATTTAAATATATGTGTAAAAAGAAGATTAAATTAGATTTTTATAAAACTTTGTATTTCTCTTTTTAGAAAATAATATAAGAAATGGAGAATCTTAATTTCCTGATATCTTCTATTACCAGAAAAATGCAATCTCTTTAAATAATTGATGAATTTCTGTCTTTTCTATTGTATCTTTTCAAGCTTAAATAATAATAATAATGAAGACACTAGCAAGGTTATTTGCTGTTATCCTGGTGTAAGAGGATTTGTGAATTATCTGATTTCACAAGTATAATTCTATTTTTTTTAAATTTGAGAGAACAGTTAAGTATAATGGTAATAGGAATGACAACACTGATTTACCTAGAGTTATCTTGCTATCGTCAAAGTGTAGTATCTGTTCTTGTATTATGTGTTAACTATCCTTTGATTATCCTATGAATTAGATAAAGATAAAAAAAATATGAGATGTGAGATAATAGATAATAGTTATATAGAGTTAAAATATGCCTGAGTAAGGTTTTTCTAAAGTGTATCAAGAAAGGAAAATCTGTTTGTCTAGCAGTGTCTCAACTCCTTATGGGTCACATTTCATGCCAAATATTTTTCTTGTGAGCTTTGGTAATTTTTTTCAAAAAATTTATTGCAGATAATTTTTATTTTTTATTTTTTTACTATGAAAATGTATTGCTGTTTCTAACATATTTCTATATTTTCATGTTTTGCCCCCAATTTGGGGGTTCACTCTTTGCCCGTAACTAGGACCCTAACAGGTGTCATTGGACCTGGGAACTACAGTAATTAAGCAGTGGTTCCATGCTCCTCAAAATCTGCTGATCAGAGGCCTTGCTGTCGGATGTAGTTTATCATCATGGCATAAGAAAGGAAAATGAAATCAGCTAGATATAAAGGGTGTTCCAATAATTTGGACTGGTTTTAATGTGAATTAAGTTTAAGCATCTAATGATTTTTTATTTTTCTTTCAGATTTGGCAAACATTTGGGCGATATTATTTTTCACACATAATTGCCTTAACTTAAATAACATGACCCAATAGAGAAATAAATACATTTTCACCAATAACACTGATTTATTTACTGCTGACTTTGATCCATCTTAATGAAACACCCTTATATATAAACCGTCTTAATGAAAACCCTTTATAAGAAATTTACATTATTCACAATAATAAAAAAGAAAACAAGATGTCCCTACACATGGACAACAGAATGAGAATAATCTACCCCCAGAGATTGAAAAATGGGTTCAGTTCAAACTTCTCTGAAAGTTACACAAATTGACAGATACCTGAAGAAGGCTGTAAGATACAACAGCCAAAATGTAATCATTGCAACAAAGATGAGGATATTAGTCAGACTGTAAATAAAGAGTATGCAATTATCATTAGCAAAACTTTTAATTTAGAAATTATTTATTAGATTAACATAAAAATAATAGTGTCATTTTTATTATTGCCAGTCAAAAAAGTCATTAAATGAATATTTATTTTTAAAAAAATATGGAAATTAAAAAAGAGAAAACTGGGCCAACATTTAAAATGAGAATATTCAATATGTATCTTGAATGGGAAAACATAAAAAAAATTTTATAAAATGATCTTTTGTATAAGAGTAGAATACATTTTAATTACACAATAAAAGTACTTCTTTGAATTCTATTTAATTATTTTGTAAATTTATTTCTTTGAAACTATTCTTGATTAATTTTGTAATCAATAAAGCAGTAAATTTATAAAGTTTTATTGGTAGTTACATTATTATTTTTTAAATTTTGACCCAATACAAAGCCCAAGAGACACTCAATGTAGGAGGTTACTATATGAGCATAAGATAAAACAAAAAGTGCACCTGGGTTTGATGATAAATTACATCCAGCAACAAGGCCTCTGATAGGGGAGGTTTTGAGGAGCTGGAACCACCTCTTAATTGCTGTTGTCCCTAGGTCCACCCTGGCCCAGGGTGGTAGTACCTGTTATGGGCAAACAGTTAACCGCCAAACTGGGGTCAAAACACTATGGAAGTATAAAAATACATTTTTATATTAAAACTACCAGCAATGCATTTTTGTAAATAAAATTTAAAAAAATAAAATTACCAATTTTTGTAAAAAAAATAAAAATATTACCAGCAATACATTTTTGTAAATGAAGTTACTAATGCTACCAAGAAAATTATATTTTGGCATTAAATGGCCCATAAGGAGTTGATATATTGCTAAACAAACAGACAAACAAGAAGTGCATTTTATGAGGTTATATGTGAAGGATAACGGTGAACCATAGAATTGAAGAGGTTAAGATTCTAATGATTGTGAAAACATTGGGAAAGAAGCAGTAGTTCTTGAAGCAGCAGTCCAAGAATTACTTTCTTACTAATGGAATACAAAGGGAATGAGGATGATTCATCTATTGTAAATGTAGTATGATGGATCTCAGTTGCAAAGGTCAGGTCTAGTGGGACCAAGGAATGTAGATGATTAGAACACATGCTATGAAAATGGTGATAGAGTAGTTAAGACATCAGCTGCAGACCTAGCAGAGTGAAATCTATGTTGATTATTGCTCAGGAGAACACTAAAGAGGCTAATAGTTTGATATTGTGAGCTCTTATCCACATTCTTGAAAACAGGAAACACTGGTGACACTTTACATAGATTTGGGAATCTTCTTTTTTTCCGGCAGTGGTTAAACTGTTTTGCCAAGATTGGAGATAACTCTGGGCATATGTTCTTAAGAATTATCACTGGAAATTTATCAATACCAGTAGCCTTCTTAGAGTCAAGGCTTTTGATATGTCTGGAAAATTTCTGTGCTGTTATAGATATTATAAAGTTTGTGCTCTGTGATAAGGAGGTTCATTGCAAAGAGCCTTGTATTGAAAGAGGAGCTTCTGCAATGTAAGACCTGCAGCTGTCCCAGTCAGCCTTGGTGTACTGAAAGATCATTCTATAAAATTGTACATCAAGGGATGCTTTCAGTTTGTCATCAACTTTAACATTGATCATTGAATGCTCAGAAGTACCCAAGGGAAATAACACTTCAAGATATGATAAAGAGTTCTAGGAGGTCCATGTGATGATCTGTAATGCCAGGAATACGAGTGGGTTTTTCAACTATCTGGATCATAGCATAAGTGATAGGTATCAGAAAGTAAAAAAAGATATTGACTAAAAATATGTATAATTTGAAATAACTAGAATTTTTTGTAACACACAGACACATATTGAAATCTTCACAGTATGTAGTTTAGTATTGTTGAAATTATCGTTGAGATTTTTTACAAACTCTAAGTTTGCTTCAATTTCACAAAACAATCAATAAAATTTGAATAAGCTGATTTGTTTGGAAAAATACTTTGACAAAAACCCTATCTTGAAGTTTAATAATTTCTTTAATTTTATAGGACTTCATGGTAAACAATATTTTTTAATAAAATTTCTTTTTTTCCATTTAACAGTGAAGAATAATTTCTTTGGATTTCTTACCTAGCGTGCAACATACAACTGGCCATGTATTTATTATTTTAATCATTAAATTGTTTTTAAAATAGTGGGAGTATTTTGTATGTTAGATAACAAAACTTTTAATTTTTCAAAAGATTCATGAAAATTTATTGTACTAAACTACACACCCTAGTAAAATCAGCTGTACTTTGCACTTCTCCCCCAAATTTGGTTTTGATTGGTCATGTATGGCTATTTTAGAGGGTGTGATGGGTGGATGGGCTAATGGAAGTCACAGAATTTTATAAATAGATATAAATAAATTATATATTGATATACTGACAAATTAGTGTTTTCATTTTGGTTTTTATAGTCAGAAAACTTTGATTCTTGTACTTTCCAGTTTTTTTCAGCTGCCTATTGTATTCACTAGCATTCTTGGAATTTTGAACTAAATTCTTTATTCAGTCAATGTGGGTAGACTGTTCTCATACTGCTGTACATGTTAGGGGATACAATGAACACAAGTTAATTCTTTGTCAATTCATCAGTTTGAAATCGTGATCATAAGGGCACACATTTGGTGAGACGATGTGTCTAAAACAACTGAGATTAGGATAAGATTGATAATTAAATATGTGGAATTGGTAATTCCCATCTTAAATTCAGAACTTGATTTCTGACTGTGTGAAAACTTATTCTGATAAAGAATAATAATTTCTTTTGTAAAAGCTAATTGTTTTTTGTAAATTAATCATAGCTTTAGTTTGTTTCATGCCCTGAACAATTTTTAAGTATAAAGATATTGAGAATTTTGTGATAAAATTTCAGATGCTAGTAAACTCATTGTTGGAAAAATTCTTTTGTTCTTTAAAATCTAAATAACTCTGGTCAGGTCAAAGTGCATATATGATGGCTGTAGCTGAAATGATAGGAAAATAGTCAACAGAAAGTATAAGGAGAATATAAGATGTAATTAAAATTCTTCTAATTATTTTGTTCATGAAGCTAATGGCATTTTGAGCAAAGGTGGCTAAAATTTCAAAGTGAATGAACAACTTCAGCTGCTGCTTTGACTGGTGAAAGGTTCTTTGATCATAGATTGTTTGATGAGCACAAGAATTTTGTTGGCTCTGATTGTTCTGCACTGGGAATAAACTGAACTGAATCAAGATACACTTGAGAGGCTTGAAAAGTTATTTCTATTTAGCTGAGTGTCTGAAAATTTAACATTCTAAATGATAAATGAATTTATGCAGTGGCATGATATTTTACTAACATGACAAAGTTGTATATAAAATATATTTGTATTGGTTAATAGGAATAGATAGGCTTATTTATTGCCCAGCTAACATTCTTTCCTCGTCTATTAAACAGGAGTAGAGGTTTATCCCTTGTTTCCTGTTTAAGATGTGGTTTTCAGTTCCTTCTTCCAAGGCCTTAATGAAATTGTAATGACTTTTTGGTGGCTTCAACTCTTTATTTTGAGGATACTGTGTTGGCAATTGTCTGATTACTGCATTTCAACTGGTTCACAAGCATTTTGGTAGTGCATAGAGAGGCAGGGCACTCTGGTCAGCAGTTGCAAACAATCAGGTTTTTGCAGTGCCATGTTGCACATGGATAGGTGTTCTGCAAGCATTTCTTGCAGGCAAATCTGAGACCATATTGTGCTGTAGTCTTAGTCACCTTTCAACCAGTTTGAATTGCTTGAGACAATTGATAACAAGTATTTTTACCTTTTCATCTTACAATCCAGTATTTGTGATTTTCATACCAATTTCTGTATTATAGAATCTTTTTTCTTGAAATGTTCTCCAAATATCTTAGCACTCTGTGAAACTAATTTAAATTCTTCCACCCTTAAATTGTCTCTTGGATCACTGGATGATTCTTACATGTGTTTTTTAATTTAATTATTAAACTATTTGTTTCTCCTTTATAGCTCTTCTTCCCATCAATGTAGCATGTTAGACAAAATATTTGGCAGTATAGAAATGTTTCACTCTCCCATTCATATGCAAACATTTTTGTATTTAGTGATTTTAATGCTCATCATATCAAGTAGCTTAACAAGAGACACCTCTTTGTGTGCAATTGGGAATATGTCCTCACTGAGGCTAAGTCATCATTTGCAGATAGGGTGAGATACTGTATAGCCCCTCGCAAGTTTGGGTTTTGTAACTACATGTAGTTCAGAATGAATGTGTTAAATAAAGGCAAGTCATCAATTGCTCTTCTCTTCAATCAATTTGAACTGTTATCCACTTAAAAATGAGTCTCTACTGTGTGATATACATTTAACTTTGTCTATGTTTTTTTTTATTATCTCCAAATTTTGTCTCCACAAACCATGCAGACTTGATGGCATCCTTGCTATTAAGAAAGGTGCCCCTGAACTGGGCCCTGATGTCTCAATACTCTAAAATAGATCCTTATTTTATCTTGTTTTCTAGTTTGTTGGAAATCTTCTTCTGTAGTTCTTGTTATTAAGAACTCTTGTGAACCATCTGATCTTTCAAACGATAAATTGGTTAAGTACCTCACCTCACAGAGTCTTCTTTCAGACAATCTGTCATGATTAGTTTGAACAATGCCAGTATGCTCAAACCTTTAGTCACAATGACTTGTAACTTTGTGCTAGCACAACCATCGACATCTTGTAAACAGTTCCATCTACCCAATTTCACTCACAAAGTTTGGGTCAACTTGTGGTGTAGTTCTCATGCATTTTTCAAATATGCCTTATACTGGGATGGCTTCCCCAGACTGATAACATCAACTATGGTGAGATTTGGAAAGTAAATTTTCTAGCGCACACACACACACACACACACACACACACACACACACACACACATATGCATACTTACAATCTTTGTTTTATCTGGAGTTTTGTGAAAATTTGGATACGTTAAAATAAATTTAAATTGTCTCCACATTTTATCCTTTGAACTTTTTTTAACTGCATCATCCTTCAAACTGTTTTGTGCAAATGGTTTACTTTTAGTGAGCTAGAAAAATATTTTTAGAAAAAGAATCAGTTGAAATTTCAGTATGTAAATGTTATATATATATATATATATATATATATATATATATATATGTAAAGTAGTCATTGAGGTTAACACTCAGTGGCAACAGTCTGTTTCATGCTTAGATGAAATCATCAGGCCATCAAGATTACGTTTAAGAATGAAACACTGTTGCTGTTGGGTGTTGACTACAATGACTACTTTTATATTTACATACGTTCTATCCCTGGTATTGAGCACATTAACCCATAAATATAGCATACATTAAAACTATAAAAACTATATTTTTAACATATATATATATACATATATAGATATAGATATATATATATATATATAGAACCTGTACTGCTAAGAAATGTCTGAAAGATTTCAAAGAAACATGAGAGATAAATATAAAAGGATGCAAAATGAAACCCTTTATTTTTGGTATTCAGTCTTTCACCTTATATTTTGTTTCGATGATGCTTCTCAGAATTAGTGACTAGAATAGTCATTATACATTACACTCTGGCAGATTTTATTCTGTAAGTTAAAGTTTTCACAATAAAATTGATATTCATGAACCAATATTAGGAAGAGTTTTAGGATATATTTTTAGTTACATGATAAACATATTTGAAATATCAGTCTATGCTATATGATATGGTAAGAAATATTTACAACAATGCTTTACAGAACAGGGATTTTATTATACAACTTGAGAGTTGTTAATCATATTGTAAATATATATAATATAGTTATTAATATTTATTTTTTAATTTCAGCATTGGTTATAATTATGCACAGACAGGAAACTGAGAAAGTTTGAATGCTGAAATTTAACATTTTTTTAAATAATTAAAGTGATAAAGGTAAAATAAACTGAATGAAATTGGCTACACTATATACCTAGATATATCATAAAAAAACTACTTAACCTTTATGAAGTCCTAAATGATAAAATGCGTCACACAAAATATTTTCATTTTGCCATTAATTTGCTTATATATACATTTAAAAAATGCATATGTAGATGCATATATGTATATAATACTTTTTTATCTGATTGTGAAAATAGAAATCTTTGCAATAATCAAAATTATTAATCATATTTTGCTAATTTTAAATTACTTAGTTAATAATGATTTCATTTTTTAAATAATTTTTTATTATTCTCAGTTAACATCAAACATCTAAAACTGTGAACACATTCAGCAATCACAGATAAATTCTGTGAATAGTATTAAAAATATTTATTTTAATACAAATCTACTGATTATTTACTTTATTTTTATAGTTTTGATTTTTTATTCATTTTTTTATTATTTATTTTTATTTTTAATTAAATTAGTTTATACAATATGTATATATTATATTTTTTAATTATTGTATTTATTTACTTTATCTAATATCAATATTTTTAACTCAAATTGCTAAATCCAAATTTGTTAATTGTTAAATATGTGGCAATGCTTATAATTTGAAAAGCAGTGTTTCCTTTTTGTTATTATAAATACTTTTTTATTTAAAGAAATCAATATTATGAAATATTACTAACAAAGATATTTAAAATTATTCTAATACTTAGATGCTGATTATTTTCACATGTAAGTATATTTATTTATATTTTTATTTATTATACTTAATCTTTTATTGGGTAATTTATTTTGATTTTTAAAAGTAATTATTTCTAATTTGTAATTATTACTATGGATATTGTAAAGATATACCTTTTTATGATTTCCCATTTAATGATATTTTAAGGATATTTTTTCTTTCTGTATCCATATATATTTAGAAAGAGATGAGTTATTTGTATATCTCCTCTTCTCAAATTATAATTTATGATTGTACCTTTTATTTTAAAGTTTCTGTAGCTTTTATGTAATTTTTCCTATTATTTGTTACTGTACCTTTATAAATTATATTCCTGATTAAACATTATTTAAAGAACATTTTGTTTTATTTCTACAATTACATGAAATTGTATTATTGTTATTAAAGTTATTGTTATTACTATTATTATTATTATTATTATTAAAATTAATGTTGCTTATTATTATTATTATTTTTTATTATGTTTATTTTTCTGTATTTTCCATGCTACTGCAACTTAATTTAATAATATTTCTGTTGATAATTTTTGATAATTCACTATTTTGGGGAAAGTGAAGCAACAGAAATGTGGTTCTACAGAATGATGCTGAGGATACCATGAGCTGAACATGTGAGCAACATCAAGGTTTTGGAGAGAATGGAAACAAAAAGGAAACTTATACTTAACATCAGGAAGTGGCAGCTGAAATTTCTGGGACACATAAAGGAGAAAGATGACTTGCAAAATTTGATACTCACTGAATGGATTGAGGGCAAAAGAGACAGAGGAAAGCAGTGCATAACATATTTGATAATCTTGAGTAAATGGATGGCGGTATAAGGTTTAGGAAAAGTAACAAGAAGACAAAACTTATTAAGAGTTACAAGGGACATGAAATTGTGCAGAACCATAATCGCCTACATCCTGATGGGGTACAGCACATAAAAGAAGAAATTTATCAATTAACTAAAAAATATTTTCCCTATTTTTGTTTTTCGCTTTCTTGTCGTGAGGAGGGTTAAAACAAATTATATTCCCTTTTATTCTTTGTATTTTCCATTTTGTATTCCAATTTTTATGATACCCACTTAAGGCCAATTCATAATCTTTTTTATTATTTTTAAAAATTTTGATACAACTAGAATTTGCTGAAAGTCTTTCAATCACTGATATAGATATTTTGTTTAAAAATAGCTGGGGAATGATTAGAATATATAAATATGTTATTTTGTTTCCTGTATTGTTTATAAGTTCCATTATTTAAGTTAACAGTTATATCTAAGAAATTTATTATTTTTTTCATTTGCTTTTATATCAATTGCAAACCCTAAGCATTTTAGAATTTTTATAATCTCTTTTCTTGTTTATTTTTCTGCCAAAAAATGTTTCAAAGACACCCAATTAATAGAATGGCATCCAGTCTCTCCAGATCCAATTGAAAATATGTGGTTCATCATTAAAACTATGAGAATGGAAGACAATATTAAATAAATGATCCCTGATAAGTAAAAAAAACTTCTGTTAGTTATGTTAAAGCTGCAACAGTAAAAAAGTTAATCACATCAACAGATGAATGAATGATGAAGTTTTTAGGCAACATATGTAAAATAATAAAATAATAAATTATTTACATACATGAGAAATTGTATAATCAAATATATATTTATATAGTCTATATCTTTTGGATGTACTAGTTTGCTTTCCTGATGGCAAGATGATCAAAGTTTTCATTTAAATTGTTTCTCTATTTAAAATACTGCATTTATTAGAAAAAATATTCTATTTAAATAGAAAAGGAATCTTAAATGACTTTAAAGAGCCACATTTTTCAGCTTATACCCTTTTCCTATTACCCAGCTCAATCTCATTCTAATTGTGTTTTGCATTAAAAAAATAATTATATTTATTACCATATAAATTTTGAAAAGTTCAATGAAATCTTATAATTATCTGACTTTTTTTCTCCTATTTTTCCTCTTATTTCACATGTGCCATTTTTACCTAAATCCACTTTATGTGGCGATTAATTTTTGTTAAAAATTTAACCTAAGTTCACTATCATCACAACTAACAAATTGGATATTTACTTTGTGGCCATCTCTATGCTGTCAGGTTGTAGGTACCAATAAATAAATGGGAATAAACTGATATTGATAGGTATGACTAGATGGATATCAATAGATAAAAAAACAGTGAAATAATCATCAATAACATACTAAACCTCTCTCATAGTAGGTTTGAGAAAGAAAAACGTTTTTTTTTAATTTATTTTTACTTTACAGCCATACTCACAAGCAAAGAGACATTTTGACAAAAATTAGGTTATTGACAAGTTTTACATTTTTTTACTTTGTTGTCTGCAACTTTGATTTTATTGCTCAATGAGAGTAAAGGTTGTCCAAACTGAGTGAGAGGGGAATGTATTATTCTAATATTTTATTTCAAAATCAGTCAAATTGTGTGATTAAGTGTATATTAAATGTAGGTACCTACACAGATTTGCTAAAAAATGAACATACTATGATGAAAACATGCCCTGAACTTAGTAAAAACAAAGTTTCATCATCAAAATTTGTTATTATTAGGAAAGACCAAAAGATTTTTTGATTATTAAATTATATTTTTTGATCCTTTTTAGAATGTTAAAAATTTTGGTTAAAAATCTTGCAATGAAAAGCACATTGATTTGGAAATTCTTGTAAAAATCAAATAATAATTGGATTTAATGAAACTTTCATGACTTCTTCACAAATGAATGAAATTATTTTAGAAATATTTTTTTTTTAGAAAATGTTGATAAAAACATTTATTTTACACCTGTTACTCATCACTTGCATAATTTTATGAAATTTTGAGAAATTATTTTTATACCACTTAATCTTTATATTCCTTAGAAAATTTAAAGCATCAAATTTTTTTTGTCAAACTGGACCCTCAGTTACCAAAAATTTGCCCTGAATTATAAAATAAAAAATGCAACAAGATTAAGACATTATTTAATTAAAAAACACTTTTAATTGCTTTTATGAATAAGACATAATATAGACATTATGTCTTAAGAAAAAAAAATTCAATGAATAATGAATTTTTACAAAAATTGCTTTAATTTTTTAAAAATTTTAATTAAAATAATTTATAAAGTTTTAAATTTTTAAATTTGTATATTAATTTGTACTATTTAGGTGATATTATTATTAAGTAAAAACTATATTTACTTATCATAAATGGAAAAGCTTACTATGATTCAATGACCCCCACCTATATTTTTAAAGAATTTCAATTTTTTTGTGTATAAATGTAGCAATTTTTAAAAATATGGATATCCATACACCACATTATCAGAACATAAGAGAGATAACTACAGTAAATTTAAAGCCAAAGTACCTAAAATTCAATAAAACATTAGATTATGGAGAATACTTTCCCAAATTTATAAGATTTTTACAGATAGGTCCATGGTAGAAAAAAATAGATTAACTGTCAGTCAGGCTGTCAACCTGTCAACACCTTAAATAAACACCTACTTCTGTGTTAAAAAATGCATCTCTGCAATATTTTAAACTAAAGGTAAGTAATATTTGTTTCAAAGCAGATTAATTTAACTTTAAATCAGCTAATTAAATAAATTTTCAGAAAAGTATATTTCATTTTTGAAATATTTTTTTATAAAGAGTATTACATTGTGCTGATAGATGGTTAAAAATGACACTAAAATTATCCATTTTTAGTGATTTCAAAACAAAAACTCATTCCAGACTTATGATGTCATACCACTGATAAGTGCAGCTCTCATATAGCATGTCAAATGGTCTGTCTACCAAGCAGGCTGCATATGGGGCCAGGCAACAGTGTGCAAAATGCAAACTGAAAGCCCTGCTAACTTGGGGTGTTAGAAAGATGGTGAAGTCTGGCAAGTCTTTTGGAATGCCAAGGGTGATGTAAATGTTAAGTATACACAGTTGTGTGCATGCAGATGTGAGGACTAAATGATTGACTAATCCACCATGTGAATCAAAAGATAATAATTCCCTGCTGTATATGCTATATTATTCTTCATTTTGTCTTGCAAAATGTAGCGATAAAAGAGCCTGTTGTGATTTAATTCCGGCCATATCATCTTAGTTTTCAATAATTACAATTTTGTAAGTGCAGAAATGGATTTTTCTAACTCAAAAACGTATATATCTATTCACAGAACATTAAAACAGCATTTTTACATCAAAATTTAGCTCAAACACAGATTCATACGACTTTAAATGGCAGCCATCTTGAAAAATTGGCGGTCATTTTGTTTTTTATCGTGAGTAACATATTTTTCTGAGGAAATGTGTCTTGGAGCACAGGTATACAAAATTTGGAGCTTGTACAATCAAGTGAAAGATTCTTGTGGGATACTGACTTAATCTGCCCCATTATATTGGAAATATTAAATTTAATCTATTAGCTTGAAAGTAAAGCTAAAATAAAAGCTTAAAGAAAAATTTTTCATTTAAAAAAATTATTTTAATTCTTAGGTATCACTTTTCTGTGGAGATATTTAATTAAGTGGTACAAGCACATACACAAATACATTATATATGCACATGTAATGTATTGCATATTTCGTAATAAAAATTGTAACCCTCCAAACAAGTTATGATTAATATTTTTAATAAGAATATATATTATAAACTGAAGTGCACAGATATATTGTTCAGATATATATCCTGAGTATTTCACCAATATCTGTTGGTTAACAGCAGTTTTATTGTGAAAACTTTTAGTTGTAGAATAAAATTTGACATATTATATATACATATATATAGATGCACAATTATGTGAATATATATAAACATTATATATTCCCCAATATATAAATTGCTATGCCTATGTAATCTTTTATATATATATATATATATATATATATATATATATATATATATATATGTAGGCAAACTTCAAAAGACTTACCTTCTTAGGACCAACACTGAGTTTTGCACCATGTGTTTAATTCTTATTATAACTATTTGTGCTCTATTTTTTATATTGAACACTTCCTTTACAAAAATCTGCATTTAAACATTATATTTTAGCAATTTACCTGTTTTAGATAGGTGTAATAGATTTGTGTTATGTATATTCATTATCATTTTTAATATTAAACATATATGACACATATAATTAAAGTACCTATAATAATTTCAATCTAAATTCTCAAAATAACCCACTTGAATACATTTCCTTACTTATATGCAATTTGACATGTCTTGTGGTAGTGAAGAGGATTTTTTCTTTTTTTTTAATAGAATAAAAATATCAAAGTCAACTGGATACTAGATGCCTGGTCAATGTCATCAATTTTGTTGGACGACATCTTGAGTCAACTCATCAAAAACTTAATATTTAAAATGATGCTGTTATAAATTGTGAACTATTTAAATTATAATAATTTTGAACTTATCAGGTCAAAAGATCCATTTTAAATGTACAATTTGGTGATATACATTAGATTTTTTGTCACAGTCTTTTATCTGTAAAAACAAAAGTGAAATGACACAATTATAAAAAAAATGCTTCTATGAAATAACAATTTACTTCACTAAAGTACTAATGGAACTTAAAATGTAAGACTCCTGACTTTTTTTAAAAAAATTTCCCAAACCTTAACAAATGAATGATTTTAAAATGAATTTGATAAAGAGTAATTGTGACAATGGAAGATGTAAAGATCTCATGGAACAGGAAGTCTTATGTTTAGTCTAGACTTTGAGAAAATATTTTAAAAGCATGTATACAAATCCCAATAATATAAATATATACATCCTAATGTGTACATTAAAAAGCTGCATATCAACCTTTTTCTTCCTTTTAATAAAAAAAAACAAAAAAACTGATCTTCTCAATCTGTTTAAATGAAAACACCAAATTTTCGCAGTAAAAATGATTAAAAATGCAATCAAAATAAGACAGTTTGATTTCTCCCATTTTTATTTCTTAGGTAAAATATCCTCTCACCAGGTAGAGTGAAAAGAAAAGGAACCATTGATGTAGAAGACTATATTTTAGTATGGGAGACTTGAATATTTTAAATAGACTGTACATTTATTTAGATATTGATTTTGAAGAGTTTTTTCCAGTCGAAACAAAGAAAATTCATGAAGAAATGTTCCTCTGTATTTTTATGACACTTCGCCAGTGATTTTATACAAATAGTAGTTTTCTGCTTTATCAGTTTCCCTTTGTGCAGTCATCTACTTTCATCTGGTCTGACACCTTGTTGGATTTTATTTATGTTCATTGTGATGTGCTATATTCCCTGCAATTTGTCTGCCATATCAACTCGTGATTCTACCTCAATGCAGTCAGTTTGGAGACAACAATGATGAATATACTTTGAGACTATTACTAATCATGATGATTTCAATGAATCATTAAAAATAAAAACTTAATATAGATAGAAGTCCAAGACTTAGTGGAATGTTGAAATGACTGAAGGTAAATAAATTATAAAAGCATAATTCTCCATTAAAATGTAAATATAGAAAACAAATTTAGGTAATAATGACACAGGTAAAAATGGCACAAATGTAAAAATAGGAAAAAAATCTCCATCTGATAATAGTTGCTCTTATAATCTGTTTTGTATACATGTATCCTTGAAAGCAAATCTTCTCTTTTCTTTTATTACTTGATATGACTCCCCCAATGGGGGTGTAATAGAGCCACTGAGATCAATGGTGTGTACTTGACGGTTCCTGGACAACTGAACCAGAAGTAAATAAACAGATAACAACTATCCTCTGATTAGAAATTTAACTTTAAATAGCTTAAAATTAAACAGCTACTGGTGTTTTTCATTGCTGACATTTTTTCTCATTTTTTTCATTTGTGCCATTATTACCATTCACCATAGAAAACATAGTGCATTATTGTTTTATATATTACAGGAATTTATGCAAATACAAATTTTAAGGAGATTAGAAGTAATTAACTAAATTATTTTTTTTAATTTTGAGCAGTTCACATTTTTCCTGTTGACAGTCTATTCTCTTATTTTTATTAAAATGTTCAGTATTTAATAGTACTCATATTTTTTATCTTAAAAATTATTTTATAAATAAAGCATTCACAACCATGTAAGGAAGTAAAATTTGAAGGTACTGTATGCTAAATTGTAAAAACATATCATGTATGTTAGATATAACCCCATTCTTGTGAGATATTAACATTTATTGCCATATTATGTTTCTGCAATGAACATACCGGTTTTAACTTAGATGTGAAGTAGTTTTTAAAAATATTTTTTTAATAAAATCATATGGTTTGCTGCATATCTTACCTTATAATAATAAGGACTAGAAAATCATTTACATTATTGTTAGATGTAAAATTATATTCTTTGTGTGAGAACAGACCAACTGGATAAGAGACTGTGGTTAAGGTGTATATGGTACAACTAAGTTTGTCCAGGGAAATGTGGTTGATTAACATGGATGGTACCTGTGACAAATTTGTATATCATTTGTGATACAGACTAATCTGCATGGGAATTGCAGTTCTTGCTTATTGACCAATCATAGCAGAACTATGGTTGCTTCATTACGTATATAAGGCATTTGCTTTGAGTAGGCCAAGGAGGTGTAATTGGTTTGTTATTGGGTATGATAAAATAAAAACCTTTATTAGTGGTACAGTGTGGGCAACTTTTTGAAAACTTGTTTTTTTAGTGTGTTACAAAACCTCTGATAGGTGATTGCAACTTAAAATAGATTCTTATTCAAATTTCTGGAAATATTAATAGCAGATCTGCATATATATCCTCTACTTTGACACTGAATTTCTGGGATGTGAGGAGTTATTCTTTACAATGTTTATATTTGTACTATTGTCCTTATCTTTGATGTTATCACAAAGTTTTAGCTGTTGCACCCTCCAACCTTCCTCAATCTGGGTAAACCTACTGGGAATTCTGAACTGAATCCTTTATTTAATCTATTGGGGTAGACTGTTCTTGTTCCCCTGCTCATATCTAAGGATATCATCTAATTCTTTTATTTTTAGTACAGCTCAGTTACTGCTTACCCATTTCCACTGATACGCTAGCCTAGTACATGAAAGTGTTGGTTTGGGAATTTGGTGACAGTAATTGGGAGTTCAATCCCTGGGCTGGTTAGTATGTATCTGGACTTAGTGGAAATGGACAAGTCTAACTCTACAGTACTAAAAATGAAAGAACTAGATGATATCCTTAGATATCAGCAATGGAACAAGAACAGTCCACTCCCTTAGATTGAATAAAGTGTTCAGTTCAGAATTCCCCAAAGATTAACCCAGATCAATATACACTTGATGAAAGCTGGGGGGAAAAATGGCTGAAATGTTGTGATGACAACAACAAAGATGAGGACAATAGTTTAGTGTAAATGCTGTTATTTTATTTCATAATAAAGTAATGCTCTTTAAATTATACTTTATTTTTGTGCCTTTCATGAGAAAATAAATTATGAAGATCTTTATCATGAAAAAAGCTTCATGTTTAAATTATAACCTATTGCAGACCATAAAACAGGGCTAAGGTAGTCTCTGCTTTTCATTGGCATGTATATACAAAATGTGTGCCTTAAACAGTTTTTGTCTGGAGAGGTTAACTGAAAATGCTGGTAAATACTAATGTCTAGGTTTAATCTAGTTCTATTATTACTTCATAATGTAAAGTCTTACTTTCAAAACTCTGACATAAAGCCTCACAAAAGGGCAAAATAGACAATTTTCTACAAATCTCCTTTCTACCCTGTTTTTGTTTCTCAAAATATTAGATGCTAGGTGGCCATTTTGAAAAGAAGTTGGTTACTTAGGAAGAGTAAGTAGAGCAGTTTCTAAAGATATAATGGGTTAAGATGTTGAACCTCTTGAAGTGGTTGTCAGGAGGAGGTAGGGCTGAAAGAGACGGGGATAAGAACTTGGTGCTATGCTGTCATAACATCAAACCAAAGTTGATATTAACTGCTCTTTTCCAGCACCTAATACCTTTGAGACCAAACCACTCAAGTATGTTTTTTCCTCCAGATCATGTCAAATAAGATGAAGTTACTGTTTGGACAGGAATCTTCAAGTGGTTGCTGTAGGCAAAATTAATTGAGTTTTATTAGTCAGAAGATTAAGGATGAAAGAAGAAGGTCTGCTTTGAAATTATTTACTCAGTGTAATATTTGACTGACAGCATGGTTATTGTAGCATGTTTGCTTAGGAAGCAGTTTACCTGGACTAAAAGTAGATGCAGTATTTTTTCTCTTGGCATTCTAGCCAAGATTATCATGATGGAAAGCTTTTGTCTGCAAGAGAGTTTCTGACCACTAAGAAGAGTGTGAAAGGAAAGAATTTTCATAATTGTTTTATACTTCCAAACTAGAGTGACAGATAAAGAAGGTGAACATTAGGGTTCTTTCTTTTGAAAATGTCAGATATAAAATCTAATGATGACTTTAATCAATTATCGATATAAAGTGAATGTGAAACTCTACATAAAGAAACTTTTTTTAATCTTCATAGAGGAAGTGTTTTAGCTTCATAAAGTACTTGTCTGATCAGTGAAGTTTCAAACCACATAGAAATGCCAGTGTAAGCAACTTGTTATACAAACCAAGTAGAAGTGTTAGTAATAACAATCAGGTTAGGTTAGAGAGAACTATGTTGTCTCGACTAGTATCACTATTCCAATGTCTTACAGTAATCATCTGACGCGACTCTGTCTCTGACTCTGACTGACACTGCTGCTTCTTCTTGAGGCATAGTATCTACGGTGTATGGGATAGTCCATTACTATTATGGGTAAGTTTCCATAACACATTCTTTGATTAGTAGGATAGAGTTTCAGTAGGATAGGGTTTCTTCAACATATATCTGAAGGTTTTATTAATATTTTTTGAGTAATAACCAGTTATTTCCATTTCTGGTTTCATTTGGTTTCAAGAGTTGTGAACTTAATTCTTACACTGGGTATTTCCTAGTCTCATCAGCTTGCGGTTATATAAATCCTATGAGATATTGAGGAAACAGATCACCTGATGTGGAGACTGATGTAAGTGTAAGTTATATAAAATATCAATGAATATTATAATAAAATCTGTCCTATAACTAGTACAGTATAAAATGTGAGTGGAATGTTTCTGCTTAAATGTATCTGACCCTTAATGGTAAGATATTCACCAAATGAAGGGCAAATGACAGATACATCAAAATGCTGAGTGAAAAGCAGTAATGATAAAGTTAATTCTTTGGACCATTTAGGCATCTACTGTTGAAGTAGACATTGGCATTGAATAATTCTTCGTTCTTTGGTTTTCTATGAACATTAGTAAATGATGGCAAATGAATATGATTTTTAATGCATATTGATAACTAAGTAATAATTGTTTCAATAAACATATAAGTCAACTCTAATTTAATATTCAATAATATTTATTAGGTACCAAGAAGTATTGAACAGTGCTGGAATTTATGAAAGGATGAGCCTCGTCAGCTTTCTGTTGCTTGATTTAGATTTTTGTAACTGAGATCTGCTTTGTTTGCTAGTTTCAGAAATGGAAAATTTGATCTGAAAAACCAAGAACATTAGGAAGGCCTGCAATAATTGATATGACAAAAATTGAAATGCTAATTTTGATAATCCATTTCACATACCAGCTGTGTCTATCCCCCATTAAGACTTCGCTTCAGATCTCCTAATCTCTTTTTCTCTCCTCTGTTTGTTGGCTACCATTTGAGATCATTTAGCCACTCTCAGCAAACACTCTCCAACTCCTCCTACCATCAATTTCCATCTTTGAAAAGAAACTTCTTGGCTGCAATGATACTTTACAGCTTAAGAATATCAGTCACATTTTAGAATGTTTGAGGCAATCTTAAGGAAGGTCTCATATAACACCGAGCAGCTTTCAAAATGTAAATGATATATATAACACAAGCAACGTTAGAGGCGAAACTTATTCAAAACAGGGAATATTTTGACAGTTAGGGTTAAATGTAAGTGTCAAGAGGTTTGAAAGATGCCTGCATCTTTAAAGTTTAGCACAGAAACTTTGTTTGAAGTTTCAGATTGATTTTGCTGACAATATCGAACAAGAAAATGTACTTGCTTAAATCAATTCAGTTGATTAAGTTAAGTAGATTTTTAAAAGATAAATGGACAAATTTATTGTGAGCCGGTTGTGCTTATCTACTGAACTATGACCTTTTAATTCTTCATCAATCAGTTGACCTCTTCTTACTATTCATAAACATTTCATCAATTTATAAATGATTATCAGTGTTAATATTCAAATCACTTATATATTGTCCTTTCCATACTTTGAAGCTCCACTATCTATCAAAATATCTTTCACTTTTATTTTTTGAGACAATGCCAATGATTTGTCTCTTAACTACAGTTTAATTACAAAAGCAAAAAAGCTTTCTGCAAATGATATCAACCACAATCCTTCCTGTAACTGCAGGAATAAGAACAATCATCCTTTGAATGGAAACTGCTTGATACTCAAGCAATTAAGGTATTCCAAACGTACACTGCATTGGGTTAACTGAAGGAGCATGAAAGTAGAAATACCATAAGTCTATACAATACAGATGCAATAAAGGATCATACAAGAACCACATTATCTAAATACATATCAAAGTTTAAAAAAAGAATCAGAGCAGGAATGATACAGTGATCATGTGGAGTAATTTGAAGATGGTATATAATTGTGATGCAAGATTTAGTAAATGTATTCCGTATCTGTAGGAAAAGTTATGTATCCTAGGGTTTAAGCAACAAAATAGACCCCTTAAAAAGCAGACAGAGTTACTATCAAAATTTTGATATATTAATAACTACCCCTTATGTCATTTGTTGCCTGACTGATGATTTGTCAGTTAAAGAGATGCATTTTTTTATAATGTTTATACTTGTATTTTGGCTGAAATGCATGACATGTTTTAATTAACACCTGAAAATCAATTGGCTTGTGAAATGCTTAGCCACAATTTTATAGCAGTTTTATCTGATTTCTTAGTCTTTACATATATATATATATATATATATATATATATATATATTTATGTGTGTGTGTGTGTGTGCACACATGTGTATATATATATATATTTATATATATATATATAATGTGCATATGTAAATAAATATGTACTGAATATCTAAACTATATACCATATATACTCATGTATCATGTGATATTTAAAGATCTAATTTTAAAATTAATTTTAAGTGGGGGTTGCATCATACACAAGATATAAAATTAGTGCATGTACTGCTGGCCCTGGCTATGCTGGTGACCAAACTATATATCCATTTACTATAATTAAATTAGCTTCAAAATTAAGGCTTCAAAGGTTGTATTATACGCGGGTATATACGGTATAGTTAATGTGCATATGTCAGTAAATATGTACTAAATATCTAAACTATATATATATATATTTATATAATGGGCATATGTAAATAAATATATACTAAATAGTGAAACTATATATATATATATATATATATATATATATATATATATATATATAATATCACACATTGAGTACTGGTGTTAAAAAATACTGCTTGTTATATAATAACTGAGCTAAAATTTATATTAATAATAAATATACATTTTGTTCTCACTAGTAGCACAACTCTGACTTTCATACATAATGTAATTGTCAGGTGAGTTTTCAATCAGTATCTGATTATATATATATATATATATATATATATATATATCTTTGAAGTAATATGTTCTATAACATGTAAATATTGTTTTTTATAAAGAAAAATGTATTTTTGTATTGAAAATGCTTATTCCCTATCCTGACAAAGTTCATCAACTCACCATAACTCAAAGCGGTCAAAAGCGGACCATCGGGGGCATGTTGAGCTATGCTGTTTTCATAGTTGTTCCCAACCCCCTGATATTTGTAGAGTAGGATCTTGTATGCAAATAGAACTCTCCACCACATCCCATAAATATTTAGTTGGGCTCAATGTCATGAGTCTATAAATGAGTACAAATAGTGAGAAATGCAATACAGTTATCACCAGTCAATGATATGTTTACACATGCACAACTCATGCAATATGGGCATTTTCCACACCCTCATTGGAACCATCACTAGCCTGCATTGTGCCTTGTTGACAAATAAAATCTATGGCCTCATGGCGTCTGTACTATACCTGAACCCAATAATCAGCCTAAAACAACTGGTGGTATAACTCAACGTGCCATGTAACATGTTGTCAGTTCTCTAGGGTCCAATTAGCTACATCACAAGCCCAGGTGGGGTGTTGGGGATGGGTGCATGGTGTTAGCAGGTGCATCTGGCAAGTCTTATACTTCCATATTTCATAGAAGCTAGAAAGATCTAAACCAAACTACTGGATATGTGATTGGCACCTGTTGCATTGAATATGGGTGTGATTTGATCCAGTCTCACTTGTTTGTGACTACAGACAGTTCTCAATAGACAACTCTGCTCAAAATCATCAGTGATCCATGGTCAGGTAACACATTGTCTACAGTGAGCAGTAATGCCTTCCATCAGATATTCTTGCTACATATGTGAAATCATAGATAAATGGATATTAATAATATATTTTGAATAATCTAAAAAATGGAATGTCTTATCTGTCTGGCATCCACTATCACACTCTGTTCAAAGTTTGATAATTCATATTGCTTTGAAATGAGAAAACTTGCCAATGTTCACACTGACTTGCCAAATATTCTTTGCATATATGAATTTAATAGAATATTTATGAATATGTGTTCAACTGATATTACTATGTACATTTCCTTGATATCAATGTATAGTGGCACCACCTATCAATACCTTCACACACCACCCCCCAACTTTTGATACATAAGTATATAATATTTCAAAATATCAGAATTCACATTCTACAGGGACTAAGCTTACACATATATTTCACAGACTCTAAACTTTCTGAAGTGCAATTAAATAATATTCTGGGAAGCAGCCACAATAGTAAAAACTTACAACTAATATAACATACTGTTTTACAAATTTATATCCTAATAGAAATATGATTTTATAATGGTAAATAGTTCTTTTTACATATAAAAAGTAAATTTTTATTAGTTTGCAAAGGGAAGCACATGAGTTCTTTGCCACTTTTATTTATATTCCTTGATTACATCTTCAACTATACACAACAAAAACAATATAGTCATAAAAGTGACTTGAGCTTACCTGCTGGCAATAGTATCATTGCTTGTATCAAAGTAAATTCCAAATCTTTGTTTAAAGTAGACAAACCCTTTCCACTTGGATAATTGACAAAACATATTTCTACGTCTATTCCCTGACATTCAGCCTTGTAGTACACTAAACACAATAAATATAAGTAATAAAGTCAATTTGAACAACAGTCAAGGAAAACTATAGAAACTCACTCTTCTTCATCATGGCACACCCTTTTCTCAACCAAAGTGGTTAATTAAATTTGTGAAGAATTAAACCTAGAATTCTCATCAAGTGAATGCTTTCTTGATTTTAATAAATCTTCTAAGCAGTCTAAATTGACAATTAGTAATCCTAACATCATTCTTTCTATCTCAGGAAACTGTAAATATCTTCTGGGACTACATTTGAATTGACTTTGAAAACATTTTCAAACAATGAAGAATATCATCAAAATATCATTAGGTGTTTCAGTTGCTGATGAGCCTAAGGGAATTCTCTGGCTCAACAGAGCAAAGTTGAAAATCATACAAGCTAAAGAAATATGTCATGAACCAGGAAAATACTTGGGATGAAAGACAAGAGAAGAAAAGACAAAAACAAAAGTGGAAAAAAAGAAAAAGAAGACAAGATAAAGTGGAAGAGAGAGAAGAACAAAGGTGAAATAAAGTATATAAAAAATTATGAAAATGAAAAGGACAGAAAGAAGGAAGATGAGAAGAGAGGTCAAGAAATGATGCTAGAAGCCAAAAGTGAACAGATAAGAGAAAAGAAAAACTGAACAAAGAAAGAAAGAAAAAATGAAAATAGAGCAAGAAGAAGGAATGATGTATCTGTGAGCTAATGAATATTGGCAAATAACTGACTGAGAGTGCTATATCTAAAATAGATTTTCCAGCTAATAACAGGCCAACTGAAGATGTCAAGATTTTGCAAGGTATGATGGGTAAATGGACTTTCCTTCTTTTTTTTTTTTTACAAGATGAGTACATTTAATAATTTGACTGGCGGGACAATTTATAGCTGGCTGGTGCCTGCTTACTGATTGTCAGAGATGATTTTAACTTGGCCAGTCAGCTTAATGGAGCCCTCACAAAGTACCTATATTGATATCCGCTGCAGGAAAAAGAGGCTGTAGTTGGATATTATGTGGTTACATAGGTTAGCCTTAAGGCTTTTATTACAAGTGACTGATCATCAGGTAGTAGTCTTTGTGAAATGGATCTGATTAGAGAAATGCAGATGACAGAATGGCATTGTGTGAACTGTGAAATAAGGAAAAAGTCATTAGATCATTTCTTAACACATTTAACATTGTCATAAACACAAGAAAAAGAAGTGCATGCAGTGAGGGCAATAAAGAAGATTTTAAGGTTTCTTTATTTGTCTCTAAATTGTAAATATCTGTGCACAGCTAAGTAAGTATTTAGGTGGTTGCAGTTACATATTCTCATAAGAATGTATGCAAATGTTTAATTAAAAATGCCTGTATATGAATGCTTGTAATCTACTCTTTGCTTTTGTTTTTAAAAATCTGTGCCAGCCTATACAAGACTAAGACACAAGGTGTTACAGGGTGTGGAAGAATTAGGAACAGAGACATTAATAATGAGTGGGAAGAGGAAAGAGTAATCAGGAGGACAGTAGATAATGAATGACATTGCATTTAAATTTTTGCAGATTAAAGTTGGTCCAGAAGCACGGAGCTGGAAGGGATTTTTACAAGCAAGAAGTGCGAGAAAAGAAACTGTTAGCATAGAACTTATCATTACATCCAGCCAGCTCAATTGTAAAGTGATGAGATTTCAAAGTCAGTCTAGTACTGCACTTAAATTAAAAAAGTCTAGGTATCATAGTGAAGATCTCATCCAAACAATTACCATGAAAGTATTTATTGAAAAGACACTGAGAGGCAACCTTATGGCAGTGGGAAAGTGACTGAAGCCAAGCCATCAAATCAGGACTAATAATATTACTAATGCTTCTTTGGGTTTTATCAAGGGGCTCCAGGTAAATAACAGGGACACTGGACCATATGTAGCAGGAATATTCTAATCATGGGTGAATGGTAGACTTATAGATATGTGAGATAGATACTGGAAAGAAAAAATAATCATATAAATTTTACAGATGATGTATTTATATATGCAAGTGTACAGTTCATGATTATGAGTGCGAAAGAAATATTTTAAATATCTATTGAATAGTAAGTTACATTTAAATATGGTTAACTCATTTCTTTTGTATTAAAATAAATATGATAGGATAAGGAACAAATAGGAAATGTTTATAAATCCAAAATCTTTCACGTTTATTAAAGTTTCCTCAGAGCAGGAGAAAAAGAAGAGAAAAAATTCTGCTATTTAAAATTTTTGTTTGTTTTTCATTGGTTAAGCAGACTTTATGTACATTTCTCTTATCAAGCAGTGTTAGTGCATAAAACTTATGTCTGTAAGTGTATTATGATTTTAATTTGTCTATGTGGGATTCAGATGATAATGTGTGTATGTGTCTAGGCATTTTTAACTAACTTCGGTGGTTGTCTGCATGTTGATTTGGGGACGTTTTGTGTGAGGGTCCCAAAAATTCATGTAACACTGGTTGTTGTAGTTGTAGTTGGTAGACATATCTTAGATTCTTTAAGTATGGATTTTCTAAAAGTTGGTGACGCAATATAATGTGTTTATAGATGATAATATATTTATCAGAATTCCCTTCAAGTATTTCCTGTGTAAAGAATTATGTTCTTTTTTTAATTAGGGTGGCATTTATAAAATTTATATATCAGAGTATAGAGAAAATATATTGATAGGTTGTTACTTTAATAAAAATATCCCAAGATAAAAGTGATATATAACAGACAGAGTACAAAGAAAATTTGAAAATACATTTAAAAAACATTTCTACTGACAATCATGGTTGTCCACAATTTGCTATCTTTTGTAGGTCTTAATAAATTTTGTCTTTTTGTTATCTCTCCTAAACCCTGTTCTGCCATCCATTTACACAAGCTCACTGGGTAGGCTATATGTTGGTTTCCTCTCTCCTTTGCCTTCAATCTGTCCAGTGAGTATTAAATTTTCCAAGCCTTCTTTCCTTATTATGTGTCCTAGAAATTTCAACTTTCTTTTTCTGATTTTAAGTATAAGTATCCTTTTTGTTTTCATTTTCTTTAAAAATTTGTCATTGCTTACATTTTCAGTTCATAGTATTCTCAGCATCTTTCTGTAGAACCACATTTCTGTTGTATCAAGTCTCTTCTTCATCAAAGCATCAAATAGTGACACCAGTTACTGTATCATGATAGCAGAAGTTGTTTATCAGAGGACAGGAGATTGTTTTTATGCATAATATCATTTAGTAAAGTACATTAATTTATCACAAAGAACTTCCTGATTTTGGTTCAGATTTCAGAATAGGAGCCTTGAATTTCATGTTTAGTAAAGAATTCAGATTTTGTATTGGTAATATTGTTAAGAGAATTCTGGCAGTGTTCACCAAATCTGACAATTTTCAAGAACAAGATAAATGAAGACAGTGTTTCCTTACAGCAAAAAAGTTACATTTTTTATATGGAATGAAAAGTAATCAGGATTTTCATTTTTGTGCAAACCTTTTTAGAAATTGGGAAAAATATTTTTTTATTGTTGTTGTTCACAAATTATATTTTAATAGTAGCATGTCTTGGTACAATAGGGAACAGAGTAATTCAACACAAAAAAATATGATTACAGTGAAAGATAATGATTCTTAAAACAATTTTAAGAAAACATGGTGTAACAAGAGCTGAATATGGTAAATAATATTTAAAAATTTTCTAAAATACCTAATAATCTTGATTGTCAAGTATAAAAACTAAATGTGTAGCATTTTCTCAAAGCATGTTCTGTTTGCAATTCATAGTTTCATATATGAAAAGTACAATAGAAAAATTTCAAAACTATCAAAATCAGTTGTACTGAAGTCTTTATAAATGCACAAGTGAAAATTAATTATTAAATTCAGATACATCAGCTGATAATTTCTTTTCCAAGAAATAAACTAAATACAAAACTAGTCAGTATGCTTGATCTGTGTTAAACAAGTAATTCTAGTAAAATCTTCATGTATACTTATATCTTTATGGGCAACGTATGCGAATTTCAGATTATATCTGTCCTCATTAAAAATATTGATAATAATTTGTGTCTGCTTTTATTATGCAAATAAACTAAGTTCAACAAATTTTTAGTGATAAATAAATTCTAAAGATATAAACCATAGAAACAAATATTTAATTAATACAGTATCTTGTATATCAAGGTATGCCATAATTTCCAAGCCTCAATCTGTGATAGTTTTCGATTTTTGTTACATGTTTTCTTTTTTTATCATAAAATGATTTGATAACCATCACTCATTAAGCTTTAGTGCTGATAAAAAACAAAAAAAAAAAACACTGATAGCTTATATCACCTGGAAAAAACTCTCAAACCAGGACAATCCTGATGAAAAGGGAATGTACAGTAAACCTGCATAAAACATTCTATTATTTAACATGTTAATATTCTAGAGCTTTCATCATTTTTTCTCGTATTGATTTTGTTAAATTTTTTAGTGTTTTAATCCTGAATAGCAACTTTCCTAGAGATGGTGTTTTTATAAAAACTTTGTAAAATTGGTGTACTTGGACTACTATGAGTGCCTAGAGTTGGGTGTCAGGAAGAACTTCTGGCATTGTAAAACCTTGCTTCAACTTTTTATGGAAAATCCTCTATCAGGCAGGACCCACCTTGCTTTGTGTAAGATAAATGCTGGTCCAGCCTCAGCAAAAACAATCACTGCTATGTATGTAACATTTAATGATGAGCCACACAAAGTTTCTTTTATTGTAGAGTCTGGAGGACATTGCATTGATTTGGTGTATTTGAAACTTTCATTTAGCAATGTCTTGTATTTGTAATGGAGCATTGTCTTGTATCCATAAACCCTTTAGCATACAATACTAAAAAAAACATGATCTCAAAGAACTTACAATAATTCCATGCATTTATCTTATCAACAATTTAGAGGGCCCTTATAAATTTGCTACCTACAATATTAGCCCAGAATAACACCACTGACCTGCTGTTTTTCAAAATAACATTGGTAAACTGTTTTCATAAAGGATCTAAATATTAACCAAGCTCAGGTCCATCCAATATTCATCATTCAAAATTACTGTTAAGAAATGAATTTTTATGTACTTCTATGTTATTTGACTATTTTTATGAAAGACACACCCTCAAGTGTAGCTATCGCTTTTATACAGTGTGGCTTTACATTCATTACTAAAAATGGAGAAATCAGTTTTTATGTGTTTCTTATATATTATGCAGTATTTACTTAAATGTTGTAGTTTGGTTTCTTGTATATGCTTAGCCAATTTTCTTAATATTCTACATCTTTTCTCTCTGTTTACATTTGCAAAAGTAAATTCTGCAAGTATTTTTGCTTGTCAGTTTATTTTTCTTCCTTATTACCCTATTAATATTTCTCAAGACAATTTTGTGACATTTTTAAATTCAGTTATTTTACTTGTTCTGATTTTGCTATTGTCTATAATTCCAATTTTTGATTATTTTGTGATTTCTGTACACTTTTAAAAATGTCTTTTGTATTTCTAGCACTCACTGATTTTACAATATTTTGTTTATCTTTTAATCTTATTTCCCATGACCCATAGTTATCTTTATATATCTGAAATCAAATCAAAAGTAAATATTAATGAATGTACTATTAGATATATTTATTTACAAGATGATGTACAACCCTTATTTATTTATTATTGCGTAATAAAATCTTACACCAGCAAATAAATTAGTTTAAATATTTCTAATAAGAACAGTATTATAACCTGAAATTTGCATGGTTTAGTTATTATTTGAATATAAATACATCCTAGAAATGGCACCAATATCTGTTGGTTAATAGAATCTTGATTGTGCAAACATTGACCTGTATAATAAAATGACATAGTGTAGATAAGAATAAAAATATTGCTTTTTACATTTGACATTGTGTGCTTTTTGTTCTAGATTTGCAACTGACTTAATAAAATGTAAACATTTGGAAATGGGTTGCTGCCAACTTTTAGGTCAAAATCTAATTCCAACTAAACTCCAGCTCACATGCTAATATTAATCATAGTTTTCTGATGTCAATTAACCAACAAAATTTATTAACATATAGCCATCAAATGGCTATGAACAACAAACTAACTTTACCATTTCACAATGAGTTATATATAATTCAAGAAGATGCAAATTGTTTAACAATTAGCACACAAAATTATGGAGAATGATTTGAAAATAATGCCATTTTTATTTATTTTACATTTTTCCACAATTTCCAGCAATAAATGAAAATGAAATTCTCACCTTATCATAACTTTGAACCTTTTAAAAAAGTAGAAATAAAAAAGAATTCCTCCAAATTTTCAACTATTCATTCTCAACTTAACCAAATAAGATTGTGAAAAACAAAAAAAAACATCAATGAAAGGAAAGGGAAAAGGCAGAAAAAAAACTTTATGAAAATTAATTAAAAATCTAAGTTATTGGAAATAAGAGCCTTTTGGTGATTAGAAATTGGATTTTTCACCAGAGTCACAAAGGTTAAAACATTTTTTTTAATTTTCTTTTCATTTTCAATCTTTCATTTTAATTGCATATAACTTGGGCAATTTTTAATATCATCTTGTGAAAATTGCCGGATATGTGAGATTGTATTATGTTCGAGATCTAATGAAATTAGACAGAAACCTATTGTCTTGTCTCTGCCCAGACAGATTTTATGAGTTTGACCCCAACAGCCAACTTTATTAGTCATCCTAAAAGTGAAAAATCCTCTATAATGAGATTTCCATTCTGATCAAGATTTTATATATGAAGGGGTGCTGAAAAACTCTCAGCCTGATCCACTCCCCAACATCTTGCCAAATGCAAACACATCAGAACATTATGGGGATGCTTTCTTAGTCAGGCCAAGAACTTTTCAGTACTCTCTTGTACATATTCACTCACATGTTCACGCATATAAATTTATATATGCATTCTCTATGCATGTGTGTGCATAACTATATATCAACAAAAATGTTTATCCCATCTAAGTTTTGTAGAGTTAACATGTTGCTGAATGCATTTTCTATTATAGGACTAAATAAGTGAGGAAGCATTCAGCATCTAAACTTGAATATATGCACCAGAAACAGATACTCTGCCCAGACAATATACAAGTCAATGCATGGAAGTATATTGGGTTGGAACAAAAGTTCATAGCATTTTTTAAGTGAATTTCAAAGATAATTGTTATGGTCCAAGGTGAGGACCAAGCAAGAACAACACGAACACAAGAGTAGAAATAACAAAGATATATTACACAGAATAATAATACAAGATGTGGAAGGTGTTAGTATGACTGTCAGTCTGGTTTGGAGTGAACTACTATTGGCTCGACTCAATTTCATCTTGTTCCTCTCTATTGAGAGGTGCAGTATTCATAGTGTCAGGAAGAGTTCACTCTGTCATTATAGGTAAGGTCCCATAACAATAATATTTAGATATTTGTATCTAGATTTATTCAGTCACATGTTATGATCCAGAATGATGATATTTCATCATTCTAAAAATAACCTTGCCATCAGTAATGATAAAAAGTTAAGGATATTTCATCATTCTAAAAATAACTTTGTCATCAGTAATGATAGAAAAGAAAGACATTTCATCATCCTAACCCTCATCATTATAAAAAAAAACCTTCCACCACAAGAGAGTCAGTAGAGTAGTACAGATTAGGGTACCCATAGTAGTGGAGTAGAAAAGTTGTAGTAGTACAGGAACTCACGTCTTTGTCAGCACTCCGTGAAGATTGAAAACAATGTCAAACGCCATCCTCACAAACAAAATTCTCAGAACCAAACAAAGTAAGCACTGACTTTTAAACAAAAGAGAACAGTTTTACACACACCCTACCAATATTCTGTAATTCACATTGCAAAAAGAAAATACAAATTCTTGCTATTTATGTCAACATGTGTTTAAAGTTTTTATTGTTTATGTTATTGTTGTACATTTTAATTTGTTTTGTTTTCAGTATAAAAAAAGAGAAAAGGATTCCTCCTACATTACAAATACATATAGCAATGGGGTAATTACTTTAACAACATTCAAATAATATAAAGTCAGGATTACTACTACATCCACCTTAACTTACCTACCCCATTACGCACATGTGCCACCATCCTGGGTATGGTGATAAAAAAAATGACCAACAATAGAAAAATGACCAACAATATGCTTTATAGCAAAATTATAATACATGGCATACATTGTCAAAAAGAAACAAAACAATTTGCTATGATTTATTTCATTTATTGTAAGGAGAAACAGGTTTTCACTCCTCATTTGATTTTGTAAGATTATTTAGTAAAAAAAAGGGAAAAGTAATTATAATTTAATCCTGAAATAATGTCAGTCACTTGAATAAATTATAAAATTTGAATTTTTATAATTTGATTTTGGCATTAAATAATCCATATGGATTGCTATTCCACTAAATAAAAACAACCAAACTAAATCAAACATACATTCCATTTTCTTTGACTATATATATATCTTTGAGGCAGTTTCATGATTCCATCCTCACAGAACTTGGCATTTTCTGGTTGATGAACTGGTCTAAGTGTTTTTGACAAATCTCCCGAGAATTGAAGCTCTTCTCATTAAGAGAAATTTGCAAGGATTAAAATAAGTGGCAATTGGAAGGTGCAGGGTCAGGTGAATACAGTGGATGTAGTAGGACATCCCAGTCAAGGTGTACCAATTTCTGCTGGGTCTGCAAACAGTGAAAAGTCTGGTGTTTTCCTGATAGAAGATGATACCTTTCCAATTGGCCGATTCTGGATACTTTTTATTAATTGTTACATTTAATCAGTTCAAATAGGAACTGTACTTGACTGAATTCATAATTGGATTTTGCAGAAGCATCTTCTGATATACAATGCCCTTCCAATTTCACCAAATACACAGCATCACCTACAGATGCAGACCAGCTTTTGAAGTGGTTAACAGTAGCTCATCTTGTTTACCTCAGGATCTTTTTCACTCCACATTGTTGTAGACAATCTATTTTCATCACCTGGGATCATTCATATATCCAGATATTTTCAAATGCCTTTTAATATCCATATGAGATACGTGGACTAGCTCTGCAATATCCTGTGTCATGTGACCTGGATTATTTTTAATTACTGATTCAATTTGTTCATCATCAACAACTGCAGGCCTCCCAGGACATTCTCAGATCAGAATTTTCACTTTTGAACCTAGCAAACCACTTATGAATAGTACTCTCTTCAGTTATGGCATTGTCTTCGTAAATGGCACACATATCTTTCTTGATGCTTGTACACCATTTTTACCTTTCTGTAATTAAAATTGCATTAAATGATGAAAATGCATCTCATTTCCTCCATTCTTACTTTTAATATAAAAAGATTTAAATTAGAAAAGTGATATTGCATTGTCTTCTTTCTGAATATGTATGAATGTCATAAATTTCACACACATGTAAAATTAAATTAAGCATTCAAATGCCACCTATTACATGCTTTTGCTCCAACTGGGTATATTTTCCAAATATTGGAAAGAATAAAAGTCTTGATTCTTTTATACTTACAGACAACTTTATGCAATGTGCATTATAGTGAGGTATTTGTATAGTGTAATGCTTCTGATATTTTATTCCACTGACAGCAAGATTTTTAACCAACAACATATTTAGTACACCTGATGGAATGTCTTATAACCAAAACAACCAACTAGAATGTTATACTCATATGAGTGATACCTCTTGGGAATTTGTAAGAACTCTGTATAAAGTTACAGAACAAATTATTGAAAACTTGTGATAGTGCTCTAAGTAGCTAAGTCAGTAGAAGACTGTAAATGGAATTCCTAATTGCTGAAGAAAATATTTTCTCTCACTAACCTTTACATTACAACCTTTTTCATTGCAAGAAAAAAAACATATATAGGAAGGTGTGAGCAAATGCAATTGTTTATATCCATCTTAACTATATATAAATATACATTTTTAGGTATTTATGAGTATAATGTTTTATTTAAAGATTTTCAGTATGCTAAATTACCACCATTATTTCATATTTAACTCTATTTAACTTTGACCACAGATATGTGATTCTAAACACAAGATTTAATTATTACAATTATCTCAAATGAAACTCATAGTTTTCCCCATGTCTACAGATATGATCAAAATTTACAAACATCAAGTGGCACAAATAAAACTCTAATTTTCCTTTATTATTTAAGGAAATATATTTAAAAGAAGTGAGGTTTGACCATTTCTTTTATAGTTGAGTAGTTTGAGGGGAGAAAACTATGGCTGCCTTTCACCACAATACAGAAGAAGTATATAAATTCTGCTCTGTAAAATGAATTGTTCCTTTTAAATCTAACTGTATAAAAAGGGCAATATGATTTCAAAAGTTGATTTTGTTTCTATACATATAGTCCTATTGAACAGGTACTCCTTGTAATGGATGTTCCATTTAAATGGAACCCACACACACACACACACACACACACACATATATATATATATATATATATATATATATATATATATATATATGCATATATATAATTCACTCTTTGCATTGTCACCTTAAAATGAGCACATTTATAATTATAACATTTCTTAAAATTTAGTGTGATAATTTTCAAAAGCATTTTCTATTAAGTCATCTATGCAGTTTTTGTATAGCACATTTGATAGGAAGTTGTGGAGAGCCGTGAGGGGATATGACACATAAAAGAAGATGAGGATGTTACATTTATGATTTAGTGCCAACAATTGTTTCTGATCTTCTTTCTAACCTTAGTATTTACTTTTTGTCATGAAATCACCCAATGTCAAAATGTGCTGAGATTTCTTTTCTTTTTCAGTTAATCCAGTTTGGATGTTGCAACAGGAGAAAGAATTCTGTTTTCCATCAAAACAGAAGACCTTTCTTTATAAATCAAGAAAAACAAAGAGTCAGTGTCAATAGATGTCCTTGGGGATTCTATTGACAGTTATCCAGGATTAACAATCACCTAATGTTTTGGGACCAGCAAAGTTCTTGTCTTTGTTATCAGGACAAAAATGTTATCTTCTGATAAACTGGAATTTATACAAGTTACATAGTGCCTAAAGTCATCCATAACATAATAAGCAACAAAAGAGGTCAATAAATAACAAGCATTTTTCCTTTCATCAACAAAATAATGATCATTATAGTGTTAGTAAATAAGTGCTATTGCAAATTAAACTGATTTTTTCTTTAAAAATTTCTAGATAGGATAGAAGGTTGTATTTATCTATCATGTCTCCACAGGATTTCATTATGAGCTAGTAAAAGAAAATGTATTTTTCCTTTTTAACCTTTTGTCTCAAAAGGAGGGGTGAGGCAAAAGCACTGAATAACCTTCCTTTTGAATAGTGAAGTGCTATAGTATAACACAATTTGTGCTCATTTGTTATAATGTTCTTATCACTGTTACATCTGCTGCCCAAAGTAAAAAGAAGCACATTACCAATAACCCTTTGCTCTCATACCCTATCACCATATCTAGGGTTAACTCAAATTTCTATAATGCACTAAATGTACCTTGACAGCTAATAAAAAAGAAGTTTATTTCATGGCATTTAACATATTATCAATCAAACAATATTAAAATACGAAAGATAACTCTGAAACACTGAAAAAGTTTGGCTATATTTGAATTATTAATAAAGTGGAGTTTTAAAAAATATTTTCATCTTTATATGAAGAGTTATTTTCCATTCATTGACCACTTTCTTACAGACACAATAGCACAAGCTTATTACTACTCTATCAATATTTCCATGGAAAATGTTTGGACAAGCTCTATTCTTTAGTTCTACCAGTTCAGATTTTTAGAGCTAGGATACACCATGTTAGTTCCATGGAGTCAAATAGTCAAATCTTCATATCTTTCCTGTATCCCAAATTTAAGGAGAAAGTTTTAATCAGACAGCTTTTTTCCAAGAACTGCTACTTCATGAAATAAACTTCTGTGCAAATGCTTCCTTAGAAAACTACACTCTTAACCTCTTCAAGTCAAGGGTCAGTCATTATCTTGTAGGCACTTTATCACAGTAACCCTCTATCTCTAGCAGTGATTCTCAACCACCATGCTGAGATACACTAGTGTCTAGTGATCTAGGGCTCAAAATAAAACATTCAATGGCACCTTTTGATACATTTTGGATTTCAATACAAAAGGAATACCCCACATTAGCTAAAAGGCATTATCAGTTTTATCACAATTTTCTACTTCTTATTTATGTGAATTAGGCTTTTCAATCCTAAATAACATCAAAAATAGGAAACTAAAAAGAAGAAATGAGGGTCTGCTTATTACACATTCGACCAAAAATTGAAGAAAACAAAAAAACACCAGACACAGATTTCACACTAAATAAGCTGCATAAATAGTTGAATAGAAAAATTGAAATAAAGTAAGTTCATATCTGTGTGTATATTTTTTATAAAACTATGGTTTTATTTCATAACATTTAAATGTATACCCTTTAAAAATTTTGCTATGTGTGCCGTGATATTTTCATTTGCTCCTAGGTGTGTCATTGCTTAAAAAGGTTGAGAAACACTGTTCTATAGCCTTGTATTGGATGAACTTTCCTATGAAAAGGAATTCCCAGATCATCACCACAATTATTTACCATAAATCTATGTAAAAACAATCTGTTGAATGTTTGAAATACCTGAAAGATTTATTTTCATCAGGAAGAGTTACTTTTATACACCATAAATCTTCAAGCGTTTTTCTTCTTTCTTTGTTAAAAATTTGTTTTTCCTATTAATATATAAAGTTTTACGATTGTATAGTATCCACAGCAGCAAGAGGCTACATGAAGACCCAAAAAGACACTTCAAGGATCAGTTGAAAACATCCATGACACAGGCCAACATTGACCCTTAGATCTGGCAAACCGTTGTTTCAAATTGGCTTTCCTGGAATAGGACCATCTGGGGGGTGGGGCATGTCAAGACTTTTGAGTCCAATTGTCAACATGAAGAGGACCTGCAATGTGCTGTCAGGAGGGCCTGACTTGCCCAGCTGCTTTCACCACCCACCCTCCTCTGTGAGTCCTGCTCCCAGTTCTTCAGGAGTAATCTGGGCCTTAACAGCCATCTCCATCACTGTCACCAGAGGGGAGAAAGGGAATAAGGAGAGAGGATAACAATCCTGATGATTGAATGTGAGTGGGTGCTGCCAACATCATCATCACAGTTATATTCATGGAAAGGAGAATCAGTGAGCCAAATTAAAGTTCCAGCCATGTCCGTTGTATTCACTTATGCACTAATGCCATTAGGAAAAACAGGGCAGACTGGACTCTATAGGCTGGGTAGAGTCATATTTGCCTATCCCATAACTCTCCTATGTTAATCGTTTTAACAAAAGAGATAAAGAACACTAAATATTTTCTAGTCAGTTTCGACAGACTTCCATCTTCATGGGCCCTTTAACACTAACAGCTCCAAAATTTTTCAGTTTCTATTTGCCACATATGCTAATACTCTTGAAATGTAACACTGTAAGCCAATTGTTCTCTTTCCTTCATCACTACTTTTGCAGCAATGAGAGGCATACCTTGATATGAAAGTATATCATTTTTACATATTCCAATATAAATAGCAACAAAAACAACAGTCAAAACAATTAACTTAGATATGTTGTTTCTTTCTTGTAATTTCAGTCAAGAAAAGAATTGAAAATCCTTCTTTTAAATAAGTAAGATGTTATTATCAGTAACAATGAATGCTAGCTCTTGTAAATAGGCATCTTGGATTTTCATAACATCTTCCTATAAACAAGTTTTTGCTAATTTATCTATTATTAGACAAGCCATAAAATACAATGCATTGCTATCAAAACTATATATCTGATGCACAGGAAGGAACTCAATTTTTGTTAACCTTATAAATTGATTCTCACAACTGTATTTTACACCTTAACAATACAACCTAACCTACATAACCACTTTTGAATGAAATAAAAACAAATATTGTAAATACATGATGCCAACTACTTTCTTGGCACGGTTCTTAAAAAAAATTGTGCACATTCCCCACACCAGCTACACATATTTTTGGCTGGCTTTAATACAAAGTGTACTAAAACCATCAAGTAGATAACCTTGAACATACTCAATATTAAATAGACAATTAGCTATGACTGGCTTCGGCTCTACAATTTTAGAACTGGTAAATTTATAGGCATGTATATAAACAAAGGTGTTAAGGTAGATCTTTGTACATATTGCCTGCTTTGCCCATTCACTGGAGTGCATAGATTCTTTTGCATTCTGGAAACCAGAGAAATATTTCTGAATAACAACAATATTTAGCCAAAAGTTGCTTTTATAATTTTCTGTAATAATTCAAAACTGACTGTTTGTGAATGAGAACAGTATGCAAAGGTTTTTAAAATGGTATGACAATAACATGGGACCTTGAAATAAGGTAAAATAATATTGAAATAAGGTAAAATAATATTGAAGGAAATTCATGATGAAAGATCTTTACAAACATTTATAAAACTGAAAATTTACTGAAAAGATTTAAGAAGGAATTCTTAGAAATTTTAGCAAAAACCTTATTATGTGCATTATGTTCCTAAAGTAATGTCTCTTATTTCTACAGAAACTACAATGGATATAGAGAGAACAATAACATCATTGGATAGAGCAAATTGTCATCTACAAAGGCAACTTTTCTATATGGTAGCCATAATTGGCTGTGCATTTTTGCAAGTGAACAAGAACCTATTTGCTACATTCAGTGAAATGCATTACCAATTGCCTAACTGTGCTCATATCCACAGTTTGGTTTCCATAAATAGTGTCAAGTAAGTGTCAATTTTTCCATTTCAGATACCATTTGCAAGACTGCTGCTCAGCTGTTATGTGCAATAAGAGAAAAGAAGTTTGGGTATTTGGTGGAAAGTTTCAACCTCTACAGCCCTACTTGCTTACTTGTGTATGTGTATATATATATATATATATATATATATATATATATATACATCAATAAATCTACAATCAGATAATAAAAAGGTACATCAATAAATCTACAATCAGATAATAAAAACATTTATTACTGATAAAAATTATTTTTCAACATAATCTTCTTTTTTGACAATGCATTTTATTCAGTAGTGAATATATATTATACAGTGAAAATTTCAGATGAAAATTCTGCCAACAACTACATGTAAATTTCTGTCTGAATTTCTATGATAAGAAATTATCATTATTTACAGTCAAACTAATATTCTCATCTTCGTTGTTAATAACACAATGTTTCAGCTGTCGTGTCATCTGGCCTTCATTAGATGTCTCTATATCTGAATAACTTTCAGGGAATTTTGAACTGAATCATTTATTTAATGTACAAAGTTAGACTGTTCTTGTGCCAAAGTCCATG